>OX388348.1:75520818-76120818 GCA_947579665.1 Sympetrum striolatum
AGATAAAAAGAATTTGATGATAATTTTTCAATACGAGGGGATATAAGTTTCAGAAGACCAATCTATCACCTACTATTAGACTACCTGATTATTGAAATATAAATATTTTTCAATATTCTATCACAAACAACTGTTGTAGCTGTAACTGTGTGAATACCATGAGAGAGCATTAACCCTATCTACAACATTGCATTTATCAACTACTTGCTTTAATTTCTGAACGTCTCTGTATACTCTTGGATATAAACAGCCTCGGGGTTGGTCACTGTCACGCAATACTTCTTAATTACTGCAACTCATTGCTTACATTAGCTTCATTAATTTCATGTCTCATTATTAATGGATGTCTGTACTCCTTGTTGATCAATGTGCATGATACATATATGTATGATATTTACAGGCACGATGCTTGTATATAATATATATTCTCATAATTATGTCCACGGTATGTTAAGAATAGCTTCGAAAGAACTGCAAGCGTAACTGAAATGTTAGAAAAGCTATGCTGGGTAACTCTAGAAAACAGAAGGAAAGTTTACAGGTTAGGAAGCTTATACAACGCTTATTCAGGCAAGACAGCATGGGCAGATATTAGAAACCACACTTATTTAAGCAGGAAATACCATAGTTAAAAAACTGAACCTCTCTCTCAAAGGACTAATATTGCTGAATTCTCATTCCTTAGTAGAGCAATAGATCAATGGAACGCTCTCTCTGCTGGTGTATTTGAACCATTTCCTTCTCAAGGGCATACCTTCAAGGCGAAGTTTAATAAATTGTAATATCTGTTAATTTAATTCTGTTAATGTATTCTTTTAATGGGACTGGATAATATTTGTAAATTTTGTATTATGTACACGTCTTGACTTATTTCAGAGGTAGGTTTTCCGAGGGGTTTCCCTCCCTCTGTAGGCAAATGCCTGACAGGTATAGTGTTTACCCCACAATTTAAACTGTATAATTAGATTAAGACTCTATACATTGCTTGACCATGTACGACTGTATGAATTTATGCTTGCATGATATGTAATGTCCAACCACTGCCACCAGATCTATAATGTACTTGTAGTGTTAATGAAATAATAATAATAATTATTATAATCATCGTGTACAAGGAGCAGATGCGAAGGTAAGAAATGTTTTATATGAATCGCTTATAATTTCTTCGATACTCGAGTACACCTATTCCATTGTATTCTGCGTCCTACCAAGTTTTTCAGCAGATTTTTTATGCTGAGAAAGCTCCCCTCGGCTTATACTCGAGTGAGAATCCCACTTTCCTGTTCTCCGGTGGAAAAAGTCAGCCGTCGGAAATCGGCTTGTAAAATTCCTCACTTATTCAGTTAAGAATTATTCGTCAATTTACCCCAAAATCGCGAGCCGTGTGTAATTACGCTACTTTTATTGGTATCTATCTTTATTTTGAAATTTATCAGTAGCCGTTGCATTTCCCACCTTAGGCTTATACTCGAGTCGATTAGTTTTCCCAGTTTTTGTGATAAAATTAGGTGCCTAAGATTATATTCGGGTTGGCTTATGCTCAAGTATATATGGTAATTCCAGAAAAAGATAGGATAGTATAAGGCTTTAAAACCTTTGCTACTTTATTCCCTTCTTTTGCTAAAATCAATAATTCCCATGGAAAAGACTTTTAGTTGAAATTTTAAGTATTTCGCAGCGTTGATACTCGTCGGATGGAGTGCAAATGACGATCGGATCGAGGTTTTTATGGCGAAGTAACTCGGTCGAAATTTATTCAGCGCTGCGTGTGTCATACAAACGGAAGGTAAATCATAGAGGGGATTGAGTGAAATCGTCAATTTCATAAAAACGCAAACTGTTAGCCAACTCCATTGAGAGCGGTAAAAAGCTTCACTAAATCCATCTCAGGAGATACAAATAGGCCACGATTTAAACGCTCTGTCTTTAGAGCACTGTGATACATTTCAAGTACTTTTCGCCGATTGGCTCTTTATGCATTGGTGGCTATGAAAGAGATCTATTTCGCCTCACCGATGATTTCCATGGAAACAGAAAAACGAGTAACTCAATCGATCACTGAATGAGTTCGGTCTTTTGTGAAAAATTGTTTTGGCTTATTCAGATTTCGCAAACGATAACTTTGGACTAAATTTTAAGATCATTCTCTGAAGGAATAATATACGAGCAATAAGATGAAATAATCGTAAATCCTTCTACTATTAGAATATTATTTATATTATAGTGGTGCGTTATTCATACTACAATGAATGAGTTCCACAAACTTACGCATGAAGCAGCAATTTTCTTACAAGCAATAATACAACAGAAGTTCTGACTGTCAGGTCAAGTCACTTGAATTCATATCTATTCATTGTGAATAAATGAAAAATGCAAAGAAGATCGTTCACATCTGGATCCAACGATTCTTTTTATATCACTCAACTTTCAATGATTATGAATCTTATAGTTTACCTTATATTTACATAATTTATGTCCTGAATAATGATTTGAGATACGAGAAAAACCTCCAATTATAAATAGTTTCTCTTTCATGGATTTCTGATTTTCTAATACTCTAAAGTTGAAAGATTTATTTGTTTTTTTTTTAAGATTGAAACAGCTTTAAATATAAAGCTCGAAACGTGAATAGGCCTACGAGGAACCAAAGAATCTTAAAAAAGTATTTTCAGCCAACCTCTCAGAGAGAAGACTTAAAAAGTTATGTTTCGTAATGACTCAACTTTTGAAATTCACAGAAATTGTTTATTGATAAAATTAAACTTTAATTACTGTTAAAGAATTCTCCATCCGGATTTCATCCCACATTCATTTACGAGGTAATGTCGATTCAGTGTCTCCTGTTTTGCTGTTTTACGCTTGTGTGTCTCACTGTATCTATCTTTTCTTTGCTTGGAAGAGTTTCAGTACTAATTCTCCTTATAACTCTTTTTTTAATTACTTTTTTGATGGTAGATCAACACATACTTGACTTTTCCCATTATTTTATAAGGGACTTATATAATAAATATATTTAATGAATAAAATTCCACAATACTTGGTGACATTTCATTTAAAAAAGTCTTTGTACTAGTTTTGCAGTAAAGACTCTTTTATTAGAATGTATTTATTTATTACACATTATGACTGTTCGGTTAATAATAATATTGTCAATAATGATTACTAATTCTAACTTTTGCCATGTTTTAACTTATACGTCTAACTATTTCATCTGTACTGGTATCATTGGAGACGGAATATGTGGCTTACCTCTGAGGAGTGAAGTAGTTTTCCCATCCTTTTCTCGGTGAGCCTCGACGAGTGGATTGAGTTCACGCAGGGGTTTGATATTTAGGACGCCAAAGTGGAGCATTTCAAGATTTCTGGGTAACTAATCCTGGATATGCGGCACGTACGGAATATGTAGCTTTGTCAAAGGTTAACCGCACTTGGAGCATGTGAAAATGTCAGTATATCTTGAAATGCTTTTAAAATTTGATTTAAAATCACCATTTTATATCAATACAGGTGTGACAAAACATGTTTTTGTAATTGTTTTTATTTTATTACTTGGTACGTTTCTCATAAATCGGTCTTAACTCTCATTGGCCAAAACACCTTAGATAAAACATATATCATTGATAACACGAGATATATAGATAGATAAAACATGTAATGTCATTCAAGGAGGAACAATTTTTACTGTGAAAACTTTATATGGAAAACAATGTTTTTTTACCTATCGATATAAATATAAATGAAATATAATATAAATGGCACAATGTCGATCAATATACTCGCAGATCACGATGCCGGTAACAGAACCATGTGTGTAGATGTCTCATTCATCACTCATTAAAATATCATGTGAAACTCATTGCCTTTCAATATTGTTTTAAATAGAAAGTATATTTTGTTATGGCGTTAGTACAGGAGGTTACGGAGCGAAAGAGCAAATGATAGATTTGGATGATTTTTTTAAACTTTTTGAGAAAGCGCGAGGAACATTGAATACACTGTTCGAACATCTCTTATGACTAGCGGACATAACATGGAAACCTGGGAATGCTCTGCTCGATTCGGGACGATGGGCAGCTGTACGTAGTTTTTGATTCTATGAATAACATTTTCCACTGTATTCAAGAGGATGATCAAGGTAGCTTTAATCATACCACAGAAGCATTTATATTTCCACAACCATGAACTAAAATAGTCATAATTAAACGAGCGGTACATGTTCCTCTAATAAAAGATAAATGTGAAGTATTCCATTCATCAAGATATGGTAATATGAATCATGCGTGTGCACCTACCTATAATTACGATGGAAGGTCTCAGTAAACTATGTTCTTTATAATTACGTTCTGTTATGTAATGCAAGCGAAATTTTGAAGCGAAATTGCGGCCAAAGATTCCCTTCCGCCAATTAACACATCGTCTAAAATATGCACAATATTGCATGGCTGTAATCGAGGTGTAAGGCAGGTTTGGCGCGTCGCTGCATTTAGATAAATTTCAAACAGTCATTGCTTCGGAAAAGAGGTGTTTTATTCAAAGAACGCGTTGCAGCAACGGATAAAATATTTTGTGTGGGTAATTGGATTTGATATCCATTTGGAATCGATAGGAAGCTGATGCGCCGCCCTCAGCATAAACAAGGATTAATTGAAACCCCAAAACATTCGACTAAATTAAGTTAACATGAGTTCCAGTCATCGATATCGACCTTATTCCACCCCCTTTGGAAAAGATTTCCTACAAATATCTTATTTTAAGCACTTCCGAACATTTTAAAGAGGATCTTGCTCCGTTGAATTAAATATTTCCTCTATAATTTAGCTCGCTATTATAAAGCATTGCAGTTTTTAGTAGTCTTTAGTCCGCAAGAATATGTGGACAAGACTAGTCGTATACTATCGTTACTAATGTAAAATTAAGTAACTACTTATTGTTAGTTTTAAAAGAGGCTAAATGTATTAATATTTTTAAAAATATGTTTCAAATGCTCCGTGATTTAGAACTGGGAATAAAATTAGAGAATGAACGTAAACATTTACGTTATTTTGTTTTCTTTGATACTTCTCCGGGTTTCGCATGATCATTAATTATAATCAAATCTGTTAAAACAATAAAAACTTTAATTGCAACGAAAAATACAATTTACGGGTGATTCTTTAGTTACTGAAATCCAAAAAATAAATGACAGTGGACAGTAAAGACATTCATTATTACATTAGTCATTGATATTACCTAGAGAAATTATAAAAAAGGCATAAAGATAATTAACTAATAAATGATTAAATATTCAATGCTAAATGTTCAAATATAATGCTTTGATATTTAATAAATTTCAATCCAATTATAATAGAGCATTAACTACACACAGAGGAATTGCCTTTCACATTAAATGTATGTAAACACAATTTTTGTGATGAATAAGTTCCAATATATTGCTAGTTTGCATAAATTGCATAATTTTGGCCTCAAAAACTTATCCTTTGACAGAATGAAAGAACGAAAGCTCTTTAGTACAGATAGCATCAGGCTGTTGTATGACGTCTTAAAATAACACTGTGAGCTAACTAAATATCCACTAAATGTATACGTGTTCTGATCGACCCTTGAATATTGAATGTCAGACAAAAAATCTTCAGTGAGCAGATGGAGGATTATATTATCAGTAGCTTCATATTGAGGCTTCCTGCGGGATCGAACACGCGACCGCTTAAGCCAGAGGCGGATATAACGCGGACCAATTTGTTCCCAGTCGGTGTGCATCGCCGGTACCGCGATGGAGCTATCGGTGTACCTCGGAATCATATTCAATGATTCATATTTAATTACATATTTGCACTTACATATTTAGTATGCCACCTTCCAATTCCGAGAGTTAACGAGAGAATTCCTCGTTACATATGTAATTTAATTAGAACTATATGTTTTGTTTCATTAGGAGATCGACATTATTTTAGTGATTCATTCCGCTGTCGTTTCTTTCTTCTCATCCTATTTGAAATTACACACTAACGTACGAGTGTTTTTATTTATGCGCCGTGAACTTTGAGTTGATAAATGGGTGTGTCGTGGAGGATTGGGAGTCACCAACTGAGGCTCTTGAGTTGCAATCAGTGATTGAAACTAAATATAAGGAATTAAACATCAGTTTACCAACATTTTGCGCATAAATGCAGAAAAGACAAAATAATTAAATAAAAACATATTAACCCATAAGATGCGGGAGTATTTTTCTTTCGCGACAGCCGTGTGCGGGAGGCAAGTTAGAGAAACGGTCCCTTCTCCTGGTGGGTCAGACTAATTGCAGCAGGCAGAAAACCCCCATAATCCGGGTAGACCTTTTTCCGATGCCTGCGGTCAACGGTTATTGTTCAAGACTTTTGGTTGTTCCTCTAACGTGGAAGCAATTGCCAATGATTTAATTGTCTTATTTTTTCCATTGCTCTTAGCTGATTAATTTGATACCAAACAGTTGGTAGATACATTGATTTTTAACGAGTGAGGAAAATATGAAATTACGAGTGCACTACAAATCTTGGAATTACGCAGAGGCCAGAAAACCCCGGGGAACGGTTAGGACATTTAGGACAATGCAAAAGATTTTGTGAGGGTGCGTCTCAATCACAGGCACCGCCATAAAGTTGGGGAAGGCCAAGCATGGGCAAGGAAGAGCAGGTCAAACGTTTTAAAACGTTTCTCCCGCAGTTCTGGCATTCTGGCAGAAAAACGTTTATATACGTTCCCCGCAGTTTAAGGGTTAAGATGAATTTTTTATTAATTTATAATTCTGTAGAAATAATTAGAAGGTAAAATGTATTAAAAGATATTCCAAAAAAGTTCCTATCGCAAGACATTTCCCTTTAAATCCTCAAAATATATACATATCTAAATACGGCACGGGGGTAAACGTAAATAAACTATATTATGCACCTCAATCTGGATCAAAGACGTTAGTTAGAAATTCTTTCCCTTCAAAGTAATGAAGGAAAATAAACATAGGCTTAGATTCGTGCAGATGCAGTCAATTAGGTTGGCTACGCCCCTGTGTTCACAAGCTAATTTGTAGCGCAATAACAATTCGAGAGACCCAACCGTGTTAAAACGAGCAAGAAAGGGCAAAATACGGCTGCAAATTGGTCTCCGCAATATAAGGGACGGCCTCATAACTGTTCCTCTTTTTCGCTGCTCAACAGATCTGAATTAGTGCGTTATAACGCTGCCATTTTCACATCCTATTGACGCTTCCCGCCAAATATCACAATATTCAAATGAGGATTAAGCGAATTTCCCGATTCCTATATCCGAGATAGCGCCCGGAATTCGCGCACCCACTTTTTGCGAATCCGCACACACAAAAGAAAGATCCGTGGACCACCGCTTAATTGCCGCATCTGATCGGAAAAAAAGAAATATGGAGGCGTCCCGCAAAAAAACAGGGGAGAGTCGATCTTCTTGTTTTCGCGAATTACTTTCTGGAGAGTCCCGGTCAAAAAAGGGGCAAAAAATGATGGTACTATTCCCCTATAGATGGCACAATAGCTGTCCCAGGGGGTCGCGCGCCACACCCAACTCGACCGCCTAAGGCCGGGTCGCAGGGCGGGGGAGGGGGGCGGAGGGGTTAAGGGGAGGGGAAGGGTGCTGCGCGCGCACACTTCGCATTTCGGATCACCACCAGTCCGTGTGGGGCGAGTGAACGGTGTACAGCCTCCGTGGCGTTGGGTTTCCGAAGGTTGTGTGCCTGCAGTTTTCAAATTCACCCCGCGACGACGTTGGGAAAGATTGGATACGAGCAATTTTCGCGTCGGGTCGACCCCTTCCGGGACTGAGAGTGCCGGCTTCGAGCCCCGTTGTGGTCGAGGTGTTATCAGTGCAAGTGAAGGAAAGTGGTAGCGGTGGTCAAGGTTGCCAGGATACGCGATTTGACGGGATACTGATAAAAAGGTAATCAGGCGCGCGGTTTCCCGGAACGTCCAATTTGATTTTCCCTTGCGTTGCGCTGCCGCTTTCCCATTAGCGATCCCTTTCTTTCCCCGGTTGGTTTGGCGGGCATTTTCCCGTCCGTGACTGCGTCAACGTCATTCGACAGCCTTCCGCGAGTGTTGTTTTGGTGCACCGTGATCCGTGATGGACGCACGCCCTTGTTTATCGCCAAGTGCAAAATGTCGGCCAAATTGCGATGTCCGCAAAGGTGTATCGGACGCCGTTTTATTGCGCCGTCAATATATCGAGGGGTGATCACTCGTTTTCCCGTGCAGCTCGATTTTCATCGCTCAGAGGAGTATTTTTATAAGGTTCCTCGTTTGTGTATGTCAGGAGATTTTTTTCGGCGAAATACCGCCAAAATTTACCAGGCAGTGAGCGTATGTCGGAGGAAATGCGACGGTTGTCATTTTAAGGCAAACCAAATTTCGGCCGAAATTGGGGCGATTTTTTTCTTTTACCGCCTGTTTTATTTACGTTTTTTCCTTGTGTTTGGATAGAACCGTTCATAAACACCTTGGGCTTTCAATAGATAGGTCAGTTCCAATGCGAGAGCATAGGTCAAATGGCCACTAGGGGAGCCATTTGACCCTATTAGACGGTGGAAAGAGAATCTGAGGGATTCCGAATTAGCGTGGGGCATCTCAAGGCATTCCGGCCAAATAATAACATTTCCACCCACTTTCCCGGTTTTGTTTGGAATGCAGACGTGGAATTGGAATGGTAAATAATGGTTGTGTTTCTTCCGTACGCCGCTCGGTGCCCCTTTACGCATGTGTATGAAGGTGTACTCGATCGCCTAAACAATTACTTCGGATTGTTAGCCTTAAATTGAATTTATCTTGATTTTAATGTTCGTTTAGATAATCACAACCGCTGTATTTTTTATAGCGGATTGCATCCAAATTTAGGACTAATTTTTTTACTATACCGTATTAATTATCATTCATAACGTTTTCATGACGTTTGAAATCAGTTGTTTTAAGAAATTCTTATACTCTATACCTCAGGTATTGAATAACATGAAAGTTAAATAGGCAAAATGCTATAGTCTGTGCTCAATATAGTGGTGGATATAAAAAATGCGTTATTTGTTGATCTATCTAAAGAAAATATTTCCTTTTTAAAAACTCGGATTTTTCTGTTCCCTTCTCAATGTTTTTTCACATTACTATTTTTCTCTACCAAGTGATTAATGATTAATATGTTATAAAGATACATTTTATAACAGTGAGACACACATTTAATTAATGAGGCGTTGTGCGTGATATAATAAAATAATTAAAAAGTTAATAATTCCCATTGTCGATCGCAGTAGATTATTTTTGAGCCTTAATGAAAGACGTAATTAAAAACTTGCAAAAATTTCGCACTTCACTATCGCTTGGTTTTACTTTTGTGTAAAATCAACCCGATGATCTCACGAACTTTCTCTGCTCTCCGCTAATACTTTTAGACGAATCAATGGTTGTTACATAGAACTTGGGCCATTCCGCGAGCAAATCCCTTTGCAGCGAAAGCGGCGGAGTCCAGCGACCATTGGTAATTGCTTCCCGAAAGCGGATCTAAGGGTAAGGAGGGTTTAAGAGGGTCGGAATTCTTCTCGGTATCTTTGGAAATTAGGCATTTGGAGGGATAATTAATAGCCGCGATACGAATTGCGTGTCGCTGCTACCGTTTCAGCCCTTATGGAAAAGGACATTTATTAAACGGAATTTGCATTTTGAGGGATCGGAACGGCGCATGCACTTTTCGCGTGATTTCTCCTAGTTTCCGCTCTCTATTGGCTTCCTCGCTCCGGGGTAATTTAGCGTGGCGAAATATGCATTGCCGTTTTGAGGGTGCATTTGATTAATAGGATTCGATGTTTAATATACGGTTCCTAAAAAACCGCACCGCGGCGGTGGAATCGCCGTATTTTTTCTCCTTTGAGTACATTTCCGGGCCAAGGAATCTCATTTACATCCCCATAATTAGCCTGTTGGGGGCCACAGCGTCTCTTTCCTCGCGGTAGTTATCAGATCGCAGAAAGAGAGGTTTTTGCGAAGGGATTTGCGAATAAAGCGCCTTTCAACGCAATATCTCAATAATATATATTATTAGTTAACACCTTTCTACAGAAGATTTCATTTTAGAGATCATTTAAGTCGGCCTATGCACGATGGAAACATGATCATAATATTGATTTAAATTCATATAGACACAACTTATAAAATGGCTTTTGCATGCAAATATAATAATAATGCCGTCTTTTTTCGTGGAAGAAGGTCATTCTACCAATTAACCCCCTTTTTTATTTTATAATTTTTTTGTATTTTTCCTTTATTAATAAAAACGAGACAAACACAGACAACCACTCTCTAACCGAAAAAAATCGATTAGCCCGGGACCCGAACCCGGGAACCTGAGGCTGGAGCGTTAACGCGCTAGCACGCTAACCACTCCGCCATCACGGCCGGTGATGTAAATTTTATATCATGTCTAAAATATTTTCTTATTGGAGTTTACCGATATCTAAGTGCGAAATTTATTACATGGGCAACTTTTTGTTTTTATTAACTTTCATAAATATTTACTAAATTTTTTCCTGAGGACATAAAGAACTAAAAAGTTGCTATGCAATATTTTTTTAATTAGATCTCACTCTGCTTTCCTTGCTTAAAATACCCATTTTGAATACTTGCGTTTTACTAATAAAATAAGGACTTCCAGATCCAGCCGTTTGTACTCGGCGAAAGCGGTCCGAGCTCGATTCCAAGTGGGAGCCCTTGTGCGAGATGACCTAAGCGGTCGAAGCACTTTTAACAACGCAACTACTGCAATCAAGTTAATACAATAGAACCAGCTCAGCAAAATTAAATATAAGCAACAAAGTTTTATTATAATTTTATGTGAGGTTATTTAAAAAAATAATGATTCAACATATCGATCTATACGCTGACGTAAACGGTTATTATTAAAAGAAATCTTGGAGTTAAATTTATTAGACGTGGGCACTTGTGGCAAGAAATGTGTAGAGATTGAGGCAATGATAGCAGTAAAAAATATCGAATGAAAGCAAGCGTGAACAATATGAATGGGTAATGTTGGTTTCGGAAGCAGAATTCCTCGGATAAGAATGTGAGTTGGGGAGATGCGATTAAGGCGCAGATTGCCTGAGGAATGAAAGGGAATGTAGGGAAAGATGAATGGGTGTGTCTCCAGCGAATGATATATGTAAGGACAATGACTTACGATGGGAAAGTAAAACCAAAGTGGCCGTTGGACTGGTTACCTCGAAAGGGATTTGCGTGATGGCTACTGCGTTAACATTGCGGATAAGTGTTTTTCTAATTTTAAGCTGGTCTTCTAAACTGACTGGATAACTGTTTTCAAACATGTCTATCGTTCCCATGTACTCGGACGAGAATTGAGTTCAACAACCGCATTTGTCGTTAGGGAATTGTTTATGCCCACAAAATTACACATATATTTCCTCATTTTCGTCTGAATTCTCTCTATTTCGACTCGAATACGATATTCCACGACTGAAATAAGAATCTTCATTAAATTTCCTTTCTTTTGGTATTAATCTCGACTTCGTAGGACAATTATTTCTGATTTAATTCTGCGAAAGAATAAATGTCTGCAGTCGATCAAAACGAACTTTACGTGAATTTCTTACGAAAGAGACGATCTGAGTCGTCAAGAGTCGAACCAAGGATACTTTGGACAAACAAATATCGATATGTAATACTCTGCTGGGCCTTAGGTTGGTCTTCTAAACTGACTGGATAAAATGGTAAATTAATTAAGGGCTTAGCAATGAAACTGTGGTTCCTATCTAAAATGAGTACCGGGAGCATTTAAGGGTGCTGCAAAAATTACCCGAAGTTTACCTTTTACAGCTTCCAAGGTAGTTTCAAAGTAGCGTAAAACGAAGCATTATTATCGCCTTGAATTGGAATGGCTCCTATTAATTCTGAGAGAGAAAATCGGATTCCTTAACTTGATGATGCTGAAAAGAGAGCATTCGGTCGATAAATATTTTGGGAGATTCTCCGTTTGAAATCATTCACTCGCGCCTCTCATCCCCGGTTGCATATCGAGAGGCCCGTTCTCGGAATTTATTGAACGACCTCAACCGAATTCCAGTCCTCAACGATTCACAGTTTGTGTCAAAGACAGTTCATTTAGGAAATGATTTAAATATTGGAAGCTCTCGATTTTCCCCTAAGTGTCTTCGCTTCTGCAGAAAATGATCGATGAATGCATATTTTCCAACTTCTGATACGTCTCTGATAGAGCCTCTGATCGGTTTACTTTTTCTCTAATTTAAGAAGAATCTTGGAAAATAGAAATTTAAAAAAATCTAATTAGCTACCTCAGTGAATTTTAGCGGAAAGTCCAACCGAAGACGACTCCGTTTACAAAAATATCATCATATAAACCCTGTTGTATTCTTAATGTTTATACACTTTCTCTGGTTTAATTCATTTTACTAGCTTCAATCAGCAGAAGTAACCAGCGTTATTCTGACATATTTCCGCTCTTGGTAAAGGGTGTTAATTTGCGAAAAAGTTATGACCCATGAGTTATTACTTGTTTAAAAATAGTGAATTTTATATTTCCAGTCTTCACTAAGGTGCACAAACAATTTTTTGAATATCTGTAAACCCTTTAGTTTGTCGTATCCTCCGGTATTAGCTACTCATAGCCATGAAGAGGGAATGAGATTATTAAGATGAGGATTGAGGTAGTTTGTCCAACCTGAAATTTTGAAGGCACTTTTTTAGAGTTTTAACCACAGAAGGTTAGAGGATATTTTTCCTTTCGTCCGAATTAACGGTGCGGGAAGAATAGCTGACTCCTTGTCATGAGGATGACAGGTTTGCTTCTTCGGGATTCACAATGGGCAGTCGATGGGCATGTGCGTTTGATCGGTACTCTTCAATTGACGGGGGAACATAACAAGTATGATTTGCGAGTTTTGAGCTGAAAACCAGAAAATTGACTCCGTTCTTTCCCGTAATGGTCACGGCAGGCAATTTCGTTTTTCAGTTAATTGCGACCCTTTTTCCTTGCGTTTAACCCTGCGGAGAAAATTCACAAATGAATATTTTTCACGGCTGACCTCAAACGTGATCTGACATGTTAAAAATGCGATTCTTGGTTGGTTTTCGTGTCGTCGAGGAGTTCAGATCTATACATGTGTACGTCGGCACCCTACAATTGGCAGGGGGTGGTTTTATTATTACGTTGCAGTATTTAAGAGACGATGTTCTATACATGGTAACATTTGTTTCACATTTCGTTCCCCATGAATATAATTACAGGGTGAAAATCACCAACAAATGGTAGAAAACTCTCCGAAAAAATATAATACGGCAAATATGCTTAATTAGGCTTTTAATTATTGCATACGTAACGTAACACATTACGCTAATTTTAAGAATTTTATCATCGATTCTTTTCGTAACTAACAACTATTTGGTTAAGCACCTATCCGTTGTTTATCATGTATATGTTTTCAGTTTTTTTATCAGTGCGTATCGTCCTATGAAAGAAAATGGATTCCTAAGCGAAATTTTCTCTTCACTAAAAGTGTTAACCATAAAGTTCTTCACTTACGTATACATGATTTGCTAGTAGTATTTTGACTTCGTGAAAAAAGCAAGCACTACCTCACTCCTCATCCTTTTTAGCAAGTTTTATTCTCCCCTACTAACTCTTGGCAGGTTTTAGGGGGAATGAGGATCTTCGGGCTGAATACTTCAGACACAGCTTCTAGTCTCTTTTTCGCCAAGGATTCTCAATCTGAGCGTATTCGTTCAAATCGTCTTTTAACCTCGATGAATTAGCAATTTTCCCTTTTCCCTTTAGCGTAGTTCCGTTTCCCTTTCGGTTTAATCCCCATTTCGGTTTATTTCTGAAGTCATGCATTCGCACTAAATCACATGCATCACTTCCATAAGCCAAGAGGGCGCTCTGCAGCCGTACATATCTCAGCCGCAATTTCCCATATTTCGTTGTTTTAAAATTGAATTTTTATAAACGTTTAGATCTCGTAATTTGTCTTTTCTTATTCCAAGTCTCCCTTTTTGTATATGAATACACTTCGAATCGAAATTTCCATCATCAATACACTTTGCTACTCTTTCGGTGTTTCTCCTGTGCCATTCGTTGTGCTTCGCTTGTATTGATAAAGCAAAACTCTTGCTATTTGGTCTCTCCTTCCATAATTTGAGGTCATACCAATCGCTCCACCTCTCTTATGATATTCACGCAGTCCGCTGTCCTGTATTTTTGATGTCTGAATATTTGTCTTTGCAGATATAAGGTTTAAAATTGATCTGATTTTTACATATACTGTGTGCGCAAAATTAATTCACTGGAATAAAGGCAAAATATTATAACCGCGACATTGGTAAGAATAATAAAAGCATAGCCGATTTTGCTTTTTTTACAAACAGAACTCGAGGAATTATATCACTGTTACCAAAGCGAGTAAAAAGCTCAGTTGTTTATTTAAAACTAAATAATTATTTTAAATGCTTTGCAAGCTATTAATTTACCAGAAAATTCGGTTGTGATAAAAAAATACGCTGATGCAGAGTGAGACCAGGGAAAATAAATGTACCTAGAGCTTGAAAACAGGAAAGACTGTCAACACAAAAGACCTATGACCATTTATCTTTTTCCCAAGGTATTCAAATGGTTCATTTAGTATTATAGGACTTAGAATCCTATCCTATATCCTTGGGCCGTTTCTACTGCTGTACAAAATACTGCATCCATGATCAGAGCATCCTTTCAACTAAATTTCAATTAAAATATTCATCGTTAATTTTGCTATCGAATTCAATTTTATTGTTTGTCGTTTCGTATTTCTCCCACCTCTCCAATAAAATTCGAATGTGTCCCTACCATTAGTTTTAAATAGTCCTAAATTCACAATTTATTCTTACGGGAAAACTTATGAGCTTGCAGTAACAATCAAAGAGGTTTTCGTCACGGGGACGGGTCGTTTAGAATCACGAAATTCTTTCAAATAGTCATTAACTTAAGACTTTTTATCAGGGTTTACTGAAAACGGTTTCACACATGAGCACGACAATGGTTGCTATAATAGATGTAATAAGGTTACTCGGTGAATATGCTGGATTAATTTCGTTAGATTTTTCCGTATTCCTCTACCCTCTCAGTCTGCAATCTATTTTTCGTTGCACCTCAAATGTATTCTGTATCTCATAAGCAATTCTCGAGAAAATTCAGTTCGATCCGCATTTGCGGCTCCCCCTGTCGGAAGAGCCTTTTATTAGCGCTCTTTTCCTTGGGATCAGATTATCCAAGAGTTCCTTTTCCATTAGCTCAGCGCTGTAATCACATCTCAGCGCACTTAGCGCTTACGGATCGATCGGGTCCATTCATTTTATCGCCTCCTGATAATTGATCACTACAGAAAATCCTTGCGCCAGCCTTAAAATTCGCAGTGTGGCCCTAATAGGATGAGGTGAGGAAGAGTATGCCCTCAGATCCATTCCTTCTTCTACTTACTTCACTGTAACCAATTTATCTCCTACTTTTAATCACACCTTCAATTACAAGGTATTAGTTTTCATTATCATCAGCTTTATGCATTCGAAATTTCAAGAATCATATTTTGATCTTTCTCATATTAACGTATGTTATTTGTATAAATGCTCATACTAATGTTTGATACTTATCAGTAGCATTTAATAATTTCTGCCACCGTTGATAAATTTATTGGTGGAACATTTCTGATTCAATGTGTTTGTTAAAAGAACATTTTTCAATACATACGCTATTCATAGGCATCGTAATATTTTTCTATCATTCAATTCAATTTCATATTTGTATAAAATCTCTTCTCACGTAGCTCCGTGGTTCAGTTAGCAAAACTAGGGCGAAATACCTCACTCCTCATCTGTGCTAGTAAAGTTTTAAAGGTTTCTGAAGGTAGTGGTAGAGTGGTTTAAGTTTATGCCAATCTTCTGGCTTGTGAGATTATTAGACAGTAGTATTCACTGTTTTAATCAACTATACCAATCCTATGTCGATGTTTGAAAGAGTATTTTTACCGTCATATCGTATTAGTGAAGAATTCCTTGCAAATATGTCTTTACTTGCCGTGCTTATTCCGTTCTCTATCTTTCTAATCGTTTCCTATTATTATTTGATGTTTCTCTATCCTTTAAGAATGAGTTTTAGCCAACTACATTCGATTGGTTTGAGAAACGTTCTACACTAGATTTCTGCGACGCGGAAGACGGAAGCTGCGTCCAATAATCGAGATAAACCCTCACAAAAGAGTTGCACAACAGTGAATTGATAATCGATAAGCATTCACCGAAAGGAAACCCAATTCTTGCTCGCTGCATGCGTTTGGTTGAAACCCAAGAAGATCCTTATTGTGAATAGAATTGGAGATACTGCGGGAATAACAGGATGACTCAACGCAACGTGGAAAATTAGATTTTTATTTTAACAATAAAAGACAACATGGTTGATGTTGCGATTATTTTTGTTTATTGTGGGAAATCATGCGTTGCAAGGTTCGGGCAGTTAATTCAGCGTAAAATAACGTCGAATTCGTATATTTTTGTATTGTTGGATTAACTCCATATCTGTAAAGATGTAAGTTCGGTCAGAAAAGGGAAATATCAGTTGGCAGGATATGAAAATGTTATTTTATCGAAATTTAACAACTCCTGACATTCATATATTCCAAACTTCTTTGAAAGATTCTTGTTTTGCGTGTGATTGACTTTAATTGGAGTATGGATCGTTGAAATGAACTCTGAATGAATTATCGTGGATGTCAAAGAAGACCACAATATTATCTTTTCTCGGCTTTCCTCTGTGAACATTTGCGCTCCAGGTTATAAATTGACATGTTTCGATTTCTGTATACATTTAGATTTATTTCACTATATTTTAGAAGCTTCGAGCGTTTGCTTATAAAAATGTTTTTTAATGTAGCGAATCAAGCTGTCATTAACTAATACCTATTAGATTCAGTAAATTCATTACCGTTATCTGTAGGTGGTGAATTTAATATTATCCGTTATTGGAGTACATTTATATATAGTTGGTGCTGAAGTGTTACATTAAGTTTACAGTAAGTACACTCCTGGCCAAAATTAACGCAGCACCGGCCGTTAGAATCGCTAGGGAGGTGCTGCGTTAATTTTGGACAGGAGTGTACATTGTTACCTGAAAAAGTTTTCAATCCCTTTCCTGATACTGAGAAAAAGTATAAGAAAATCTTAAATAAAATTAGGCATTAAGACTTATATTGTTTGTTATATTTGCTATTGAAAAGTGAATTTGTCATACATATTATGAATTTATCTGTTCTTACATAGAGTTGTCATATATGTCTAGCTTGGGTTGTGACTTTTCATCTTTCTACTATCTTATGATTGTTTTATAATTTATTGTTGTTAATGTAAGTTGTTGGCATTATTGTATGACAAGCGACACTGCCACCTGGCTCTTTGCCTACTTGCAGTGCTATTGTAATAATAAAATTTAAAAAAATAATTAATGGTTATTTTCTATAATTTTTCAATACTTGGAAACGTTTTCTAGGGTTATTAAGTTATGTTTGTCTGCAAAGTCTAATATTGGGTCCCATTGGAGTGTTGGAAGTGGTGCTCCTTCCTCATTGGGTGAAATCACTTATAAGGAGCGCCTCAGCAGCCCTTTGATTCCTTCCAAAATGTTCACTAATCCCCAGATTACTTGAACCTTTAGGTCTCTTTGATTGGATCACAGACTTTTTGTCGAGATAAAACCTGGCCTTTGAAACAAAAGGGAAGATAGCAAATCAAATTAACTAATATTATTTTGTTTGAAGCTTACGTTTACGCTCTACTCAGGTGAAGCACTAGATATAGTCTGGGGTGCTGTGCTTTCAATTCATGGTGAAAATACGCCAGCCAAGAGATAAGAATCCGAAACCTGGTAATCTCCGCCGAAAGCTAGGATTTAACTCAAATTCCTCGAATAATAGGTTCCTGCTGCCGTATTTTGACGGGTGGAATGCATCTATGGCACGATGTAGGAAGTGCATGCCTCGCTTCCTTTAGTCTCAGTCATACCTATTGCGATGCCTTTGAGGTACGAATGATATTAATTTCATCCTGATCCATCTTTATTGAACACTTTGGGTATGATTACTCATTGAATCATTGTGCTACTCTTGGGCGAACTTTCCGCTCATAAAATTCTAGCTGAGGGAGTGAAGTAAGAAAAAAGTACCTCACTCCCCGTATTGCATTGTGATCCTCATTCCCTCTCCCATGTTTTCGGTAGTTAGTGGGGAGTGGTTGAGGATGGAATCACATTTCGATGTATTTCAAGGAATTAGTGTTTCGCATGCACTAGAATGTGTGTCACATTGGGAAGTTAAAGAGGCGGTAGTTTAATTTCGGGCATTGTCTCGGAACTTGTTCATTTTCATAAATTAATATGATTAAAATGAATTTAGAGAGTATATCCATTTTGCCGATTGGTTAATTCTCCGACTAAAGTACGTGTTTGTACGTGATGTGAAACATATTCATGTTAGGCCACTGGTTTTCCATCAGTCTCCCTTCTGGCGGAAGTTTCAGAGGTCAGAATTAACCAAGATGACAGGGAGGAAGTCACAATAGAAAGAATACGAAGGACTTTCAGAAAAAATTATAATCGCGATCAATTGCTTTTAAAATAGTAAAAAACTGACATATAACGAAACGATATTTTTCGGACCCAGTTCAAAGTGTATAACAATGAAAAGTTCCGACAACCGCGCGCAGTAATGAATTGTAAAAATATCTCTTTAAGAAATATGATGGAATATCGGTGACTTTGTGAATACCCATCTTGTATCATAAACGTAACATTGAGTTATGATTATAAATAAAATGGTGTTA
The DNA here is from genome assembly GCA_947579665.1 of Sympetrum striolatum. NCBI lineage: Eukaryota > Metazoa > Arthropoda > Insecta > Odonata > Libellulidae > Sympetrum > Sympetrum striolatum. Next base: position 75,539,715 of record OX388348.1, read on the forward strand.
ACAATGGTACTGATTGTTACATAATAGTCTTCAAGAATATTCAGTCTTCTTGTCCTCCTACTGTGTATCTCTGGAAGTAATCATTTTTAGATGCATAATCATATTAATTCTCCCATAGTATTTGGACAAGTATTCGTTAAGAAATAGACTTTTCGATACGGGAATGATTATAGGATAAAAGAAGCAAATTCACAAGGAAAATATTTATTTATACTACCTTTCACCACCTATGCATCGAAACCCTGGGTCGTCTGTAGCAATTTCTTCTGTGGTAGCAGTATAAATATTTTTTTTCTTGTCAATTTGCTTCTTTTGTCATGGAATACCACCAACTAAAGCCTCATTTAGTCGAATTTCATTAGTTAATTAGAACTTCTCAAGTGAACTATACTGGAACTGCATGCTACCAAATTAAAGTACACTAATGATTCAGTTTGTGAGTATAAGCTGTCTTAATTCTCCTGTCAGAGCCGACGATATTCTAAATTGATTTTTGACTGACATTGAAAATTGAGGTGTACATTTATAAAATACAGGGCCCAACGTAGCGACAAATCCTACAGCCCTTTGCATCTCTAATTATTAAATCATCAGAATTATTATCCTCAGATCAGTCGCAGAAATTCTCTCTTGTTTAAATAAAACAACCAGAATTATCTGATTAAGCCCATTTCCTTGTTAAGGCCGCGTTTAAATTAACCACAAATATTTGCCGAGTGAAGATAATTGCCTCTTCAATTGGAAAAAAAAGTCCTCTTCGCCTTCTGATTGGTCTGTTTTCAGAGAAGTTGATTGGCACGAATTAAACACGTGAGAGATCGGAAAGGAATCGATTTTATAATTTGAACATTTTAGAAGTTAGCTATTTAATTAAATTGGTAATTTTCTTTATTAATCATTTGATGATGCCACACGTTTATCTTTTTAAAAGATCCACGTGAAAGATATTTTTTTTCTTTAATACGAGTTTGTTACTTGATGCATGTGCTCTTGTAAACTGGATTCATTTTGACGGTGACTGTTAAATTCCATAAAAGCATATTATCTCGCGTCGCTTGAGTCTCCGCAATAAATTAATTTCAATCCTATACCACGGAAATAACTTTAAAAAAATCATGGTAAACAAACTTTTACTAGGCCACTAATTTATTATCCGAATAACCCGACCTAGGTTTCGTAGCGTCGCTGGACCTGATGGTGCAGCGACGATACGAAACCTAGGTCGTGTTATTCGGATATTAAATTGGTGGCCTAGTAAAAGTTTGTTTACCATGAATTTTTAACAAGTTAATAAGTACCATAAAATTAACCCTGAATCGGTATCGAAATAACTTTATTTGAATTTTGAAGTTATTTTAATGTGTAATTTACTATTGGCTTTCAATCGTATTAATATAATATTATTTTTATTCAAATCTAATGTAAGATTATTTTTCAATAGACTCTGTTGTTTAAGAATGTAATATAAGAGTTAATGTGGGGAAAAATTCGTAATTACGTGAGTCATATTTATTAATGGAGTTGAAGCATAAATCATTTTCGAAAGAAAATGATACTTAATGATACTTGATAATGCTAAACAGTAATTTACATAGAATCAAAAGTATCAACCCAATCGTAAAAATTCTTTAGTTTTTCTCATCTATTCGCAAGTTTTAGTCATTTTAAAGACGTTGAAACTCGGGATTAAGTTGGGTCAAAGATTATCATTTCATAACCCTTTGCGGTTGGATATTTGCAGCGTTTCTGCCGTGTAAAAAATATGGCGATGCCCAATACGATATGAAATTTCTGCCATCTTCTTATCTTGAATTTTCAGGTTAAAGTTCTGCGTTTTGAATACCAAAAAAACTTGCATTTTCAATTGAGAATGTTGAAAATATCGATTATTGCTTCACGGATGATCTTCAAAAAGGTTTTTGGAAGGTGCTGCTACATCTCAGTTGTGAATTATACAATATTTAAATTTTAAGATTTATTAAAAATGTTGCACGGCGCCTCGGTTTTCTTTAAGTGCTAAATCATCTCGGTTTGGGAAAATTTGGGAAATTCCGGAGGCTTTTTGAGCTCCTTTTGTAAATAAATCTAACGCAATAGAGTTAATTTGGATAAAATATTAATCCGTTTCTTTTTCCCCAGGTCTTCTGGAAGTCGCTGGTGTGATCGGGGCCGCGATGGCCCGCGTCTTGGCGGCGACCTGCCCGCCGAAGCGGCGCAGCGAACACCGGGGAAATAGTCAGTGATCCTCAGGACTAAGCAGTCGACAGTGATAAAGTGATTTGGTGATTTCCTGGAGTGCATTCACGGAGTGTGTGAGAAAGAGTGATTTTCGAGTGACTGAGAGTACCGCAAGATGAGCAGGGCGTGGCTTGGATCTGCGGAGGGCGGTCGACTCATCGGGGGAAAGGCTTCGCTCTTCATCTGGGCCCTCGGATGGACACAGATTTGGATTCATCTCTCCACAGGTATTTATACTTTACGTGTTTCTGTGGACGTCACAGCAGTGGTCGCAATAGGCGAAGATAATCGCCATATTCCGATGAGGTAGACTACCGTTTTCGCATCCAGAGATGCCTTTTAGTTAGAAGAGTGCCGTGTTTGGGGAAATACGATGCTTGCGTGGTGTTATACCATAGCGTGAGTTGATGGCATTGTTTCCTGTTAGTCAAGAGGTTTTAGACGTTCCCGTTGTCGAAAATTCCGTTTTAATTAGTGTTCGAAGTTGCTAAACCCAAATCATGTAGGCTGTGATTTAGTTTATTCCACCACGAAAATTAAAGTAAACAAATTTAATCTACTTAATAATGGAGGCTTTGAAAAAGTGATAATCCATGACGAATATAGGCGAGAGGGTAATTTGATGTAAACTTTGAGTCACGGTAAATAAACACGGAGTGAAAACAATGAAACCTCTGAAGGCAAGAAGAACACAAGGAGTAGATACACAATCTTAGAGTGAATTTCTCGGGTGATGCCGCTAAGCAGTGTTATAAAAATAAACGTGAATTACGCCATGTGTTGTTTTAAAATTCATGTATACACACTGTAGTAAATTAAAGATGACATTCGACTCAGGTTTCAGATCGTTGTTCCATAGCCAGGCAAGGAGTAGAAAAAAAATTACCAAGTTCAGAAAAAAGTGTAAAAATATAACTTGTTCAATCAAAGGGAGGAAAGAATGATATGGAGTAAGGGTCAAGGAACAATAAAAGTCAGGGTTGAATGAGAGGATTTAATCCTGTGCTTCTTTTTATGTAGTATTTGTTCACGAAATCCATTCTTATACTCCCAGTTTTTTTTGCGAGGCATATTTTTGTAAAGGATAGCGCCCAGACTGCCTTAATAACTCTTTCGCGTGCCACTTCGGCTCGCGTGATCTATCTGATCCATCAATAGCTATATTAGATGGACCCTCATTACTTACAACAGCCATAGTAAGTGAATACTATACTCTATCAATGGGATTGTCTTATAATTCGCAACCCGATACAAATATATGGGTTTTCTTTATTGTGTATCCTAATCGTTTCAAATACATGCTCTGGATGCATTTGGGTCAGCGGATAGGCCCCTGAGGCTGTGTAATCTCGGGGATTGTGCATCTGCCGTCGAAGATAGTTACTCGCTCGTCCGTTGCTTAGATACTGGTGCGCGGTGTCGCGAGAAGGGTTTGATCCCTGACCTAAAACGTGTGCGACGTAGGGCGCCGTTAAGGGTGACTGCAGGTTTCATGGCGGAGTATCGGAAATTATCTCAAGGAGAAAGCCGTCAAACCTCTTAAGGGGCTCAGGAGTAATCTTCGAGAGAATTTCTTGGGTGATGACAAAATACGATACGTATTCTATTCTCTAAGATGGGTCTTTCCTACGATACGTAGCATCAAAGCGACGGTGGATTTCGTAGCGATACGAGTTTTATTGCGGAAGGAAAGATATTTTCTAATTGTTCCTTCTCTCGCATAGTGTAAATTTAGTAAATAAGCGTTTTCGGTTTCTATGCATTCCATGCAAATCGAATCGGAGGGTAAAAATTTGAGTGTATTACATTAACTGCGTATTTAGTGATTATAATGAAGGCTTCTGATTTGAAACACTTTGTTATATTGTAAAAAAATTCTAAAATTACAAGGGAAAGCGATGCAATTTTTTCTTTATTCTTTCATCGTTAACCAGCTTTCGGGTTAGCCCATAATCGCCTTTTCCTAGTTCCTAATCCCTTCATCTTTATCGCTCTTTGCCTTAGTGCATCGGATGAAATAGTAGATATTTAAGCACTTTATTGAGCTAAGTTTTTGCTAAGAAAGAAGTGGGGAACCTTTTGCCATCGGAAAGCCGTATGCGCCACGCGGGTGCATACTAAAGCCAGTTTTCTGGCGTACTCCGGATAGATAGTCCAATGATAATATTTTATTTCAAAGGCGTGAATTTATTCTAAAATTACGATAATCGCATAGTTATAATATTTTTCGGAAATGTTAAATTTAATGTTTCACAAGCTTGCTTGCCTCAATCATTATGTGTAGAAAACTGTTTGTAATATGTGTTAGTAAATTATTTTAGAAAAACGAAGTTAGTCACCAATTCTTCGCGGAAGTTATTTTTAAATGTCTTTGATAAACGAGACTAGAAAACGAAAAATATTAGAATGAGCACATTTGATTCGGGAAGTGACTCTCTTCGGTCTCTTTGAATGCCGTGGCTGAATGTGTCTTGAAGAGTGCATGTTCGTGAAATGTGAGTAGGTTATAGCGTGTGATGTTTAAATGTATATTATACAAATAAGGGAGTAGAGGATACGGCAGAATGTTTAGCAAAAGAGCAGAGTATATCCTCGGCGGTACAGTAGTCATGATCTATGTGAAATATGACGGTGAGGGCGTTGCTAGAGTTATTAATCGCCAGTGAATTTGCCTTATCGTGACGCACACTCGTGAATAATAATGTGATGAAGTTTAGAAAGGCCCTCAGACAAGTGGGTAACTCGTTTTCCCTTGGTGAAGTGGTCTCTGGTTCAACTCCCAGTGGGGGCCCACGTAAGGTGCGAATTAACCTCAGCTGTCCAATCACCTTCATGGATGGTGCTACAAAAATGGATATATTTACTATGGATTGTGAAAGGCTTCTCTTTGCGTAAATTCATGATAGAAACAAAAGTGAAATTCTTCGATTTATTAAAAATTAAACTGTCTTTGACTGTTCATTCTTCCCTTACGTCCGAGTGATCGAATTTTTATTATTAATAACAATTTATATTAATTATAATTTAAAATTATACTAAAATCTCAAATTTTAATTTTTTTTCGAAAATTTAGAAGACTCTAGATAGGCTTCTTTTAATATGTTCGTGGCAAATAATATTAGAGTGGGCTACCATCTAAATATAAAGTATTCCTTACAAGTATCGGACAATTTTCGCACATTTTGGTTAACATTTTTTGCTGAAATAAAATCACTGAAAGCGTAACCGTTATTCAGTGTTTCTGTCCCCTCTCTCTCTCTCTCCGTTTGAACAGGGTTCTCCTCTTCTGATCGACCGTTGTTTGCCCTCTACTACTAGGAGTGCGGTGGCCTGACTTAGCCAATTTCGGAGTGTAGTTACCAATTCATTAGTTAAGTCTCTGAATTACTCCTTTTATATAAGCTTAAGCGGTACGCGGTAAATCATTCGCTGTTACAAATATATTGTGAAAAATTTGCAGAATTATTTTCAAATAATTTGTAGAAATGCCACTAATAGAGACAACGCAATTCGGCGCCCTCAAGTGATAATAGTATTATACCAAAACCGATCCTGTGTTTCCTCAAACTGTGGTTTCTATGCTACGAATTGACTTTTACTATACTTAATCGTCACAATAAATTAATTTGTTTGAAAGAATTCTTCTAAGTTCCTTTATTCAGTTTGATTTTGTTTTGGAATATCATCTGCCTGTTATTTATTAATCTGGTTGCAAGATTTTCATTTCGATCGTGCGAACCAAATAAAATGCATTTTCTATATGAAACCGAATAGAAAAGAGTCAGTTCCGAATTCGGCAAACTTTGATTTTTATTAGTTACCCATCTGCGTAGCATTTTGAACATTTTTCTTCTTTTATTAATGATATGCATATAATTTATAGAAGGTGAAGTACCAACAGAAGTTTAAACCACGAATTTATAAAAGTCCCATAGAATGAAAATCAAGTGAACTGATGCTATTCTAATACAGTGAGTATGCTTGTACGAATGCGAGACAGTGATACTAAGAAGTATAGCTTTGATGACCTTATTGTTATCGAAAAAAATAAATAAGGGCGATCTTGGTAGAATACAATAGTTTATTTATTGTTTTAATTACAAAATCTGTACAGTTAGACACAGTTATTTGTACCATAGAAATTATTTCATGTTATATTGACGCAGATTATTCATGTTATGTTATTTTTTAATTAAATACCGACGAACTGAGCGAGAATTCGTGGATATCTCCTATTTACGCGTCTACTGTGCGATCCATTCTAGTTCGAACCTTTGAAAATTATCCTCCCCGAATACTTAAGCGTGATATGATTACTCGAAGTCCATTCTCGATGTAATCAATCGGTCACGATATATCGACGTTGGATTGATATCGCAGATGATTATGTCACTATGAATTGTCGGTTAATGTTCTCGGAATGACGTGGAAAAATGATTACAGTTCGTCTTTCGATATCTCGCAGATGCTTTTCCGATACTCTTATCGACTACAATTTCCGTATCTTCGTGGCATTTGATTTGTCCGTTGTTTTTTCGCTCCTTCAGCACCAATCCCCAGTGCTTATTTTAACCCCTTCCATGGAGATCCAGATCAGGGTTCCACTAAAAGTGGCTCTCAGGGTCGATACGGGTTGGTATTTTGTTTCGGGGAATCATACGTATTTACCGAATCATTTTGTTAAAGTACAAATTTTTTCAATTATGAACGGGTTGCGTAAAACACCCTTTTAAGGTTTTAGGATATAATGTCCTTGTTCAAATTTTCTTTACTAAATGAATAGAAAATTAAAGTTTGAATTTAGTGAAAATGACATCAAGGCTATAATATATATATGCATATAATGGCTAAAATACCCATTCAAGTTGATCGTATAAAAATAAACTGCTTAATGACAAAACTTTGGTAATTCTTAGAATGAAACAAATCTCACCCTCCATCTTGGTTTTTATTTTTTTTCTCACTTCCCTCTCCTCATTGGGTCTTCTGTATAATCTAGTTAATTTCTCAATTTTAATTATTTGGTTTCCTGAATATATTATGCTGTATTCCTAAAATATTCACCTGTTATTATAGCTTCACTGCGAGACCTAAATCGAGTTTTGTTTTATTATGTGGTTTAGGAAATGTTTGTCATAAAGCAGTTTTGTGTGGATAAATATCACGAAGTGAAACATGAGTCTGTATTGTTCATATAAAAATAATAAACGGAACATTTATATATTGTTCAAGCGTTTTCACTAAGATTGGATTAATAACTGTATCTCCAATTAATATTGATTTTTATGTTTACATCTGCTTCGTAATGCTTTAACTATGATGCTCCGAGAGTAATATCTCATTGCTAACAAATGTATGACCCACAACCTAACTTTGATACTACAAGACTAAATATTCAACGTATTGACCTTTGGGATTTTATCACAGATCGATTTAGGGTCTGCGCTATAATAAATGCCGATCTTCCGTCCAAATTTGTGAATCCGGTGGTTCAATTCAGCTCCTGTGAAGTTTTCGCGTAATTAGAATGTACTCTACACTATTCCGAATCCATAATAAATCATTCCAAATCGCTGGTCTGTTTTGTATCTTAAGATATAACAATTGAGTGTCGTGTTCCACTTCTTACGGTATCCTCGATCAGCCCTCTTCCACTTATCAAACTTCAAGATTGAAAATTGTGGGAAATTATTAACTTCTGTTGCGCACGCAATCGGAGGAATGGCAACGGGTTGGAGTCCCTTAAGTGGCTGATGGATTGATAATTCTTTGCATAAGCATATCAAAATAATACTGTATTCTAGTAGCATGATTTAGGAAAATAGTGTGAAATTGGCCGAAAATCACGTAAGTTGTCTGTAATGATTTTTGAATTGACGCAAGAAATCATTCAGGTCGACAAAAAACAGATATAGCCCGGAACTAGTCTACGGTTTGGAGAACGTCTGATTTAGATTATAATTGTCTTTTTGATGTTTCAATTAGATATAATTTACTGGTATCGCTCTTTTATATAAATTTATTTTGATTTTTTATCTTCTCTATCTGCACTACTATAAACCCAATAGTAGCGTTTAGTAAGAAAACGTTCATGTGTTAATTGATTAATCTTTGCGTTTGATTAATCCTTGTAATTTCCCGTCGTACTTTGATGAGAAACCACGAAAAGGAAGTGATTGCACTCGATGTTAGGAGTCTAGCGTTCGAAAGAGAATGTTGACGAATTTTCTATATTACTGATCGATATTTGCGTAATTTTGTCCTTTTTCAATTAAAGTTTACTCTGATGATGAATATTATTACAACTATTCCAATTCTTTAATCTCTCCAAATAAATTACATTTATTCATCAGTGAGTGTTCAGAAAGAGAAGACCACATAAATGCAAAAATTACTTTTTAAAATACTAAGAAATCTGATCGTGTGATAAGAAATAAATGATACAAGCTACTGTAGATATTTCATAAAAATGTATCCATAAAGAGCTAGAAAAAAATCCGTCCCAAATTTAGTGTATTCTTTAATTTTATCTTACGAAGTCACTGAACCTAATGGTTAACATAAATCGCATGTTCATGAAAGGAAGGAGTCAAAATTATCTATCTTCATAGTTACAGTAGTTATTTATCGAATTTATCTCAAACCTTAAGTCATTACGCGGATGGGCGGCTCCCACCGGTAATCGAACCAAGGATCGATTTCGTTGATGTGCTTTATCGGTATGAGAGAGCGACGATCTGAATAAAATAACTATGAAATTACTTTCTTACTACACCTATAAAATGAGTTTATTTTGCAAAATAAATTAAAATAAAGTGAGTTCTAATGCATTTATTAAGATTTAATCTTTTATTAATCTGTTATCCAGCAACTTCCATTAGGTAAATGGAAGTAAAGGCAGAAATTAAATATGTTGACATGAATGGAATTCGAACTCAGAACGACAGCCAAAAAAGTGGAGGATCTTTGTACTAAAATATCATGTTGGATCTAATCCAATTTGTTTATGATAATGTGTAGAAGTCGTTTAATAATCTCTTAAAATGATATCTTATAATAAAATTTTTGACAACATTCGACTCTTTGACAAACGTACATTTTTATCAGCAAAATTACATACGATTAAGTGCATTCTATATATGTGAAGATTATACTTTTACCTTACTATTCGTTCATATAATAATGTTTATTACGGGTTTTACCCTATTTACAGTTTAAGAATCATAAGATTTGTATGTAAACATTGGTAACGTTTGTTGTAAAAAGCTATTGACAAATATAAAATTGTTACAAAGCAATTTAGTATATAATGCGCACAAACTTATTTTACAGAATGTAGATTTAAAAGCATATAAAGTAAGTGACAAAAAGAATCGGAAGAAAAATTTAACGAATTATAATAAGAAAATATACATACAATACATATGCATTTTTAATTCACAGTCATCACCAAGAGAATAATCTTACCCATAAGAAATACAAAGTTTAAGAAAATAACACATCGATTAATATCACAAACTCTCAATTTTCTTTTTAATGATTCAAGACTAACATTATGTATATCAAATTTATCACACAATAAATTACACTTTCTCTTCGCTTTAAGTATAGCTGAATTGTGAGAATAATTCCTTTTTGTGTGCTTGGTTATAAATATAAAGTTATTCCTTGTGTTCTTTTGAGGAACACTAAAGCTTAGCATGTCTGTAATTTCACATGAATCCATCATGTTATTTAGAAATTTATGAAGAAAAATGATGCCCGTGTGGTCACGTCTTGTATCCAAGGGTAGTAGTTGTAGTTCCAATGAGATGCATTGGTAGTCAAAAGCCATGTTAAATTTATAAGAAATAAGGCGAAGAAACCTATGAGGATTATAAAATGGAGATTTAAAAATTAATTATTTAAAGCTTATCAAAATTATAAAATGGAGACCACACAATTGAACAATATTCCAGAGTAGGGCGAACCAGTGCACAGTATAGGTAGATCATTAAAATCTCTTGTAATTCTATGCTATATGCTTTATGTCAATGAATGTTCATGTATATTAGTGAGCTTTTCTGCCGTTCATTATTCAAATATAGTTTTCATTAGATTCACGAAAATGGGACATCCGAAGAATCACCAAGCTTTCTCTCCGGAAATTTTGAATATTTCCATCGCATGGAATCACACGGGTTGTAGCAATCCTATTCCTGACCCAAACTTTTGTCCCTTTTCTATTTTGGATATTACCCAATCGTCAAAATAAAACAATTAGCTCGATTGGGTCGTGACTTCGGCCCGTTCTTATTTCGGGGACGGGATTCTTGCTCTCCTTCCAAAATCTTTTTATTTTTGATTCCTCTCCAACTGACTCGCTTATAATATATGAAACTCAAAGCCACTTGCCATTATCGACTCTCTCTTATTCGTTCCACTTAATTGTCAATATTTAAACACTCTAATTCTGCTGTAGGCAACTTTGATGTTGGAATGGTATGTTTCTCCTCAATTATAAAATTATGTTGGTCTTCAATCTTCGTGTCATACGTCATCATCACCCATTATGATGGCATTTATAGACCCGTTCGAAGCCATTAAGAAGACCAATATTGAAATCAGGAAAATCATACAATAAAATCAGCATCAACTTCTGTTTAATTTGACTACTAAGACAAGTAAATAAATGACGATAATATAAAATGCAGATTTTACGTTTTATTTGCGTTAAGTATCGAAATGAAATGTTGTCAGTTGTCGTTTTAATTGTTAATCAGTATTATTAGTGTTTTAATTGTTCAAAACCTCCGAAATAAATGTTTTATTGATTTTAATAATGATTGTGGTAATGAAGAAATAACGCATGGTACAGAAGATGCTAGCGAAACCGGTCGTAAGCAAAATAAAATTGTGGAAAATTTACAGTGTTATTTCTTCAACACCCAATGGCTTTCCACAAATTAACGCCTGATCATCTAGATTTCATTAATAATGATTGTTATTGATTTGAAAAATGGTGAAATTTATTTTTAAAAGAGACGCCAAGGACTTTAAAATGTTATTTATGACAAGAAACAAATTTAGCCCATAAGGCAAAGTGACCTAAGCTGTCGAAAAACTTTTAACAATACTACTGATAGGAACTAAATTATTTAGTATTTATAGTTTCGTATTGTGATACGATAATATTTCCACAAATCCTTAAAACCCTTTCTTCGCTCCAAGGCAGTGTTTTTCTGGTATCGTAACCATCCCTTCCTCGGTCAGACTCCTTTGATCAATTTTTATGACTTCATTTCTTAAGTAAACAGTAAATTTTACGACCTCTCGCTAAAATTACAAATCCCATTTCAAAGAATCATTTTATGTTTCGCTTATTTATCGGTATTGCTATATTATTCCAAATATTTAGCGAAGTCTCTCTTCTTGTTTTATTTTTTACGTTCTCGTAATCCGAGTGCAGTACCAATTATGCGTTGGGATACTTTAGATCATCATTACTTGCCTTCAACCTCTTCCTAGGATCGTTTTCTCCGTAATAACCTCACGTAGTTTACTCCTTTCGGCCCTCCCTCTTTATCTTTCATTATACTTTACGGCCTATCTCAAATGCATATTGCTTCGTATAATGCGATGACATCATGTTGCAAATAATGCAACATTTCAACTAATTTTTAAATTTCAGCCTGTACCCGTAGATTCACTTTGTCCCTATTTAGATTTTTTTGAGTGAATGAAAATTTTATTTCAAAGTATCGCCATCTCTTTTTTTATGATATTGCGACCCTTGATGTCTCGAATTTTAATTTTTTATACAAATATACACTAAACTCCCGTTCATCCGAATCGCGTTTATCCGAAATCCGCTTTATCCGAACAAACTTTTCCGAATGCACCCACCCCCACCAACCGAATACCATCGCGACCCATTACTTATTTGCTCGAGACACCTCTTCATATATGTATATTTTTTCCGCTGCCAAATAAGGTGGATTTTTTCTGTAAGAACGCAAAATAAACGTGTTTTGCCACTCAGTATTTAAAAACATTGAGTTTTCAATCATACTTTGGCGCCTTTTTAACACGTCAACACAAATTTTTCAGTCAAAAACATGCAGGCTTATTCACAAATATATCAATAGCGTTCTACGTACGCTCGTTTTACGATCATATTGACGCAATTCGGGGTGTTTCACGCGGGACTTCGGTTTATCCGAAATTTTCGTTATCCGGCCGCTTTCCCGATCATTTCGGATAAACGGGAGTTTACTGTACGTGTAAATGCATCTACAATGTACATACATGCTTGTATGCATGCACACGCATGGGTTCTATGCGTACATACATACGGCGATTTAATTTATTTGCACGAATGCAAGGCGACGTTTTTTTCCGCTGTAGACTTCGAAGAAAAGTCAATTCCTTTTACCTGCGTAAGCAAATTCATCTATTTGAATTAAAGATAGTTTCCAAGCTTACCAATGTACAGTCCTGGCCAAAATTAACGCAGCACCGGCCGTAAGGATCGCTAGGGAGGTGCTGCGTTAATTTTGGCCAGGAGTGTACTTAGAGGAAGACGGTTCGGGTTAAAGTTTCATTGACATTATCTCAACTCACAACGCTCAAATGCTTTCTTCAATTCACCGAGGTGTAAGTATTTTGGTTTTAATGATTATAAATAATTACTTTTCAAAATTAACTTCGTATATGAAAGGCTTTGTAATCGTGTTAGTAACAAATACTGTAAGAATAAGAAGCGACGGTCTTAATTATCAGTGACGTGTGCCCCGATTAAGGTGTCGTAATTAAAGGCAACTCCATATGACTCGTTTTATTGAAAGGAGTCGTCGATCGGAAGACGAGATTCGCTTCCTCAGACGCTTTCCATTGAATGCGCCAAATCAGGACTTATTTCCTCAGAGTTTCTCCGTCTTCAGATTTGTATAATTCCGTGGAATTGGAGACGTGATTATTACTGTTAACCGAACGAAGATTTCCCTAACCAATCCCTCGAAATCAGTGTTCCCCTTGGAAGTCGGTTACGCCTTCCTTTGCTACGTTTAGACGAGTTTATCTAATATTTCTTGTGCAAAGTTTAAAAATGTTTCAATTTGAAGTTGCTCTTATGACATTAAAAACATATTTTCTTCAGTTTTTTCTTAATGCATTCGTTAGAGGATAATATATTAGTCAATCTAGTGTGTTTTAGCTCGGCCTTGTGGAATTCTACCATACTTAGGTAGTAAAAGAACTTTATAATTTCCAGAGTATCATAGACGTCTAGTTTCCAGATTATTATTATAATTACATACATACATTACAATTAGACAACGTGGTAACGTCATGATAACTTCATACCTAACTCTACATCATTATATCATTCATTACATCTCCATTAAAGTAATAATTAAATTGTAAATAACATACACCAATTATTAAATTTCACTCACATTATTTCATAATCTGTAATTATCTATATAATGTATAATATAATACTACAAGCATTACATTTCATTTACAGTTTACATCATTATGCCTGTTAGTAGATAAAACTAGTTGTGCCGTATATATATTCCTTTGGAAATTTCTACGTAAGTTTTTTATTCCTTAAGATATTTTATAGATCTTTTATTTGATTTACAGCATAAATAAATATTCAAATTCAGTGTTAAGAAAATCAAGCAAGTCAAGATGACATAAGAATTATGAAGTTGAATGCATCGGTAGAAAAACAACGAGGTGGCAGAGGAAAGGGTTTTGATTGCAGAAATAAAACGAGGGCTAAGGGAAAGGATTTGCCAGAATATTAGAGAGGGAAGGGTTTCTATAGAGAGTGATTGAAGATGGGATGCAAGGGAAGGGAAGACAATAGGCAAAGGGGGAGGGGTCAGAAGGGGTTAAATATGGAATTCGAGGGCCTACGCGCAGAGATGGGAATCGTGCGTGACTGGGGACGGTCGAAAAGCCCTTGGAATATGCCCATAGTGCATCTCGAGCAGATTCAAACCACAATGACATCGAAGGGTATTGTTGTCCAGCATTCTTACAACTTATAGTCTTGGCTAGTATTGTTACGGCAGAACATTGATGACAAGCATCTAACAATCCTTACTTATAAAATTAAATTGTTTAAAGCACATAATAATAATACCAATAATACTGTTTGAGAATATAATTTGAAACAATGCTGCTTTACAATAACGCTTCGTACTATTGTAGTGATATTATTACAAATGAAAGTCTCGAAATTGTTTATTGGATTCAATTTTTGTTTTAAATTTAATAACGCTCGCATATAGTATCGGTGTTGCTACCGTAACCAAATCAGTGGAATAGTTTTGTTTGTATTTTGGCACAGGATCTGGATAAATGTATGTTTCATCTAGTTTTGTCAGTATTGTTCAAATCTTTGGCAATTGGAAAGTTAATGAGGTATGAGTGATACTGAATAACGGCATTGATTAAGTTATTCCCTTTTGGAATGCTACCGGAAGTGTTATTTGTAGAAACACCACTCACGGGCATGCTCTTTATATAGCATTCTGGCACAGTGAGAAAACTACTCCGCACCTCATCTTGCCTAGTAAATCCTTTCTTCCAGTGGTATATGGGAGGAAATTGCAGCCCGTCTTCTAGCTGATTGCTTTGCAGACATACATATATTGCTGCAAGCTTCAAAGATTTTTATGCTCATACGCACTACGATCCGATTTAGTCTGAGCTTTTCTGCGACCGAAAATGAGTTTCTTTGGGGAGCTTCGCTTTGGGAAAATTGCCGCTATCTGATGGTTCATCTCCAAAAGTTGGTCCTTTCCGAGGAAAAAGGTTCTTTTCTCAATTAGGGAAGGGGCGATCCGACCTATCAAGAGAGGGCGTTTTTTCTAATATCTCCATCTTCATGGGGTGCGAACACAGCCGCGCAATTGGCAGGCGGGCTCGACACGCGCTTGAGTATTAGCACGCGTCCGAGGACACGTGTCGCGTAAATCCTCGCAGATGAGCTACGCGTGTCTCTCTCCATTGAAAGGGAACGCTCTCTTCTGCGATTCCAGTCACGGATTCTCGCCATGTTGACAAAAAGCAACGTCCTCCGCTGCCCTAATCCGGCGTTTCACTTATTTAGTTTCACGCATTGAATACGACAAGGCCCCACTCTCGGCTGTGCGAGTGCATTTGGTAGACGGTTGAATAACGGATCGAGAAAGTACACTGTGAGCTCAATTAAGGATCTTATATGCTGATGAAATGTGTTGAGGAATATCCAAGGAAGGTTTTCTTTTAAAAGAAAGCCTTCTATTCTAAGATCCTTATATTTCTCAATTGACAGTGCCAACAAGAAAGGATATTTTCTTATAAATCGAAATCTTTGCCTCATTTGCCGGTATGCTTGAATTATCGGCCATGCTGCATGGAATTTCGTATTGTCGATAACATGTTGAATTTTTTAATGTTAAGCCCCTTTCCCATTTAAAATAGTTTCAGATAACCTCTTTAGATATACTTATAATATTTCATTGCTCTAAGTTGTGGGCGTGGCAGGAAAATGAAAAAAAAATTTTGAATTGCTAAGAAAGCTATGGCTAGGAAAGCAGGGAATGGCTATAATGAGAATTTTTGTTAATCAGTTCAGGATTTCACAATAAAATATCGTGACGATATTTAGGTGAACTTTTTAATTACATAGATGAAACTGACAGTGAATAATGATCATAAAAGGAACTTTTAAAAATGTTATCAGTCTGTTTATGTTTCGTGAATTAAATTGTTAACTTGACAGCTTATAAGAAGCAATATCATTTTATGGTTGACGAACTGTTGTACCTTCTGCACCTAATGAAGTTACAATGATTAAAGCCAAGGTGAGTTAACCAGTGCCAGTATTAATTTCTAATTCAAAATTTCTGCTATTCTTTTTGATGAAAATCATATGAGATATTTAGTATTTATGTCAGCCTTATAGTACACTCCTGGCCATAATTAACGCAGCACCTCCCTAGCAATCCTTACGGCCGGTGCTGCGTTAATTTTGGCCAGGACTGTACAAGCCATACCTGATTATATTAGCTCTAGGCTCCTGTAGAAAAGATCCCTGTATAGATTTGGGCATAAAAAACTTCATATGTTTACTTATTTCTGATGGCCATGCGTACGCTATTTATCCAAGAAGCAAAATAATCCCATATTTTGAAAGAGCGAAGAAAATTCCACCTAAGATCAAAGATATTTAAGGCTTATGTTCTTGATTAAAAGTCGAAGCTTTAATTATGATGAAAGAAGGCTCACGGAGGGGATAACATTGAAATTTTACGGTCCATTAAATCATCTGTGACAGTTTTAGATAGGGAAATGGAGTAAAACTCTTTGGACGATTAGTCTCGTGGAAAATATAATGATCCATTGCGGCTTAATGAGTTGATAGATGACCTCCTGGAGAGCATCGACCGGAAAACCGAAGAGTTAATTCCATCCAGAGGGAATAAAAATTTTAAAATCAATTTGGTCTTCGATTTCCAGGGTTTGGCCTTTTAACTCTCTCTTTACCTTTTTATAATTTTGAATGCTACATTTTTCACTCCTGAAAATATGGTTTACTAGATGACGCGGTGAACTTCTTACCACCTAATTCTATCTAGTCTAACTATATTTATTTCTCATATTTTTGTTATATATGTCGAACTTACCTTCAGAAGTTTACAATATTGAAATCCTCTCACTAAGTCCTCGAGTAGAGAGAGAGAGACCGTTTTAAAACTCTAAATAAAAATTCAGTAAACAATAACGTTGCTGTAAATAGAACTTGGTTGCTACTGACGTTTAAACAAAATTGTAAAAAATTAAAATTAAATATTTTCCATGCGATTCTTCACAGAATATTGTTCGTAACAGCGAATGTTAAAATCTCATGCAATTTTTTCTTCTTCATAAAGTGTATCACTTATTATCAGGATTAATTTTAACTTGACTTATATTCTTAATGCATTTTGATGGATAAATACATGAACTTGGAATCAACAATCGCCTTCATTGTCAAGGGGGATGGGTTGTTTACAATATCGAAATTTTGATAAAACAATCTCGCATTTCATCAAAATTCTAAAAATTACGATTCGTAAACGATATTTCACGACAAAAATAAGAATCTTTATTTTATTTCCCTTCTTTTGGTGCTTGATTTGACTTTGTACAACTATTTTTCCTAATTTAAATTTACAAATGAAATAAAGCCTGCAGCGAGAAAAATGAACTTTACGTCCATTTCTTATGGAAATGCTTTTTCGATTTTTCGGTTATTCATTTTGGGTTTTTCCTAATTTTCTTTTTTCCTAAACGACCTCGGTACCGAGGCGAACAAAAAAAATATATTCAAATCGGACGAGCCGTTTTCGAGTTTTAGACGACGTCACAAACATCATTTCATTTATATATATAAGATTAGCTGAGCTGTCGAGCTACCCGGAGAATATAAATTCTATAATTAATGACAATGGGTTAGGTGGAAGAAGAGACTTTTAGTCTCAATCTCGGCCGATTAAAGACGATTATTAATATTATAAATTGATAAATGCCATCTAATTATGACTTGATAGACTCTTGAGAAAAAATATATAGTGTTTCCTTATTTAGTCAGTGAGATGCAAAAATAACTATGTTGATTCTCATTGGCGTTATAAATATTGATAATACCATAGTGATTAGGATTAAATTGAGTCTCAATATTACAATATATTATGAATGATCAAAATGGGGGCGCGAAAGTTACATTTTAGTAAACGGAAGGAACGTTCACACGCTTTGTTATTTTGAGATCACATTTACAGTTGACTTCCGAACGAATGTGATGAATATGCAAACGAAGGATTCAAATTGAGAGCGGGAAACAAAAACACTGCTCTTGACCAAATAAACTCCTCAATAAAGAATTCAGATATCAATCCATATGGAAACCCAAGCACTGGACGTAAAAAAATTGTTTCTATTTTACACCTCATTTTGCTTAAAGTAAAACATGTTGCTTTTTTCCGTTTTACATTGGGCATGTTGCCCACTGTCCATTTGCACAACTGGGTTGATTGAGAAACGCCCATACATGCTCAGTAGACAGAGGAATTTGTCATCATAAATGCAAAACGCTAAAATAGCTTCCATTTCACACTGTCTGACATTTATTACGATTGCATGGCTCTAAATTCTCCGTGTATTTTTACGGGAACTTGCTTCTGCTTACATCAATACAATCGCTTACATCGTCTAGGTGACGGGCTGCTTACAATCAACAAATTTTATGAAATTTACTTGGATTTGATCCGATTTCTCTCAAATTCGGAGAGGAAAAAACTTCCGTGGACCAAAACAAGAATCTTTCTACAAAACCATAATTCTTATTTCCTGAAACCATTCTTTGCTTTTATTCAATTTTTAGGCCTAGACGGTCTACATGAACGCCTTGTGTATCCCATCCCACTTTCTCTAGTTAATTCCACTTATCTTTCGTTTAAGTCTCGTCTTTGATCGAAAGGACCTCCGTCATTAGTCGAATCAAATGCGAAACAGGGATGAATGGAAGAACAGCTTCCCTCGATCAAATCTGGAGAGGCTTTGAAAGACGAGAGTTGGATGAATTCTTCTGAAATTCGATGATCGGATCTTAGGATTCGATGGATTCTGGCTTTGAGAAGAAGAGACGCTTCGGGAGGAGGTAATCGAATGCCGATTTCACAGGGTCGGCGATGAGAGTGGGGCGTTCGGTCGCTCTGTTTGATTCTCACATGTCCGCGCTCAGTGTCTGTCTATTCCAGCGGTCGGCAACCTTCACGACCGCTGAACTCGGAATTCCGGAGACCAATAATTTGAACCTTTTCGAAGGTAACGAATATAAATTAAGCAAACATTTTCCATATTATTGTTTCAAATACCATTTTTTTAAATCAATACTTTACTTCCCTATCTTGTTTGGCGAAACATAGAGTATGCAAAATAATGAATTGGCCTCGGTGGCATTTAAGATCCTCGCTTGCCACGCTGAGGGATGGGGTTCGATCCATATGTGGACTCATCTTGTTAAATTAATATTTGCAGATAAAACTTAAGATGATAATAGGTGGTGTAAGCTTGGTGCCGGCTGCACTAGTTTCATTTCATACCTTTATGTTAAATATTATAATTTTTAACCGGCTTACTTATTTACTAACGTTCGAACATTATGGAATTTCACTTTAATAAAGGAAGGGCGTAATATGCTTACAAATTGAAAATTATGTCTAAATTTCTTCACCATCCATTTGGGAAGCAACATTGGTTGGCATCCGCCGATTTTTTCACCTTCCTGGTTTCCTATATATGTATTTTAAAATGTGGAAAAAGTGTTTGCCTGATGATGCTAGGACACTAGCGAAACATGTTGCCATAATAAAATTGCTGTGGAAGTGTACGAAACGGTATTTCTTTCATTGTAATGGCCTTCAAGGAGGTAATGACTTCCCATATTGAGTTAAAGTATATTGAATTCGGTCAGTTTTTGAGAGTTTTCAACTGTTTTGAGTTATTGCTAAAAATAGCAGTCGCCTATGTTGATTTAGTGGGAAGTTAATTTGGATATGCTAACGAAAGAGTTAGATAAGGGAATCAGGAGAGAAATGGTGTAATCACCGGTTTAGAGTGTTTTGCTGTACTGATGTATAACGTGGACCCTAAAAAAGGTCGTTGAATGATTAGAGGCCTTCGAGAGGTAGATGTTGGGTGAGATGGAAATAAGTTGGGCTGATGAAAAAGTGAAAAGGGCTGTGCTTGAGTAGAGATATTCGATCGAGGTAATAAAGCGAGGGTAGAAGGAATGGGAGGGTGAAATATTGAGAGAAGAAGGCTTGCTATAGAAAGTAATTTGAGGTATAAGATGCAAGGGAAAGACAGAGGGGGACAACGGCAAAATATATTAGATGATGCATCCGATGGGATAGGCTGACATTAAATGTAAGGAAGAACATTCCTTGGGAGTATTTGGGGATATTGACCTACCAGAAGGGGCGATTGTTTATATGAGAGAGTATAAGGCTAGGAATAGCAAGAAGAGTCCTCAAATGTTCATGTGATTGTTTTAGAATGAGACCATAAAATATTGTCAGCATTTTTGCAAGTTTCCTTTAATGAAAATTCTAAGAAAATCAGGTGCACAACAGCTCAACAATAACTCTTCTCGATAAACAATAAGCTAACTCTCGTAAATTTCTGATCATCCTGCGTACTCAAACCAAGTTTTGAAAGAAAAAGTATGGCGCTTATGTGGGAGGGGATCCATCAAGAAAAGAGTCAAATGATGCGAATGTGTAAGTATTGAAGGAGCAAAGAAAACGGCGGAGGAATATGGGATGGCCATTTGGTTGATGGGAAGCGGAGTCAAATGCGTTCTCCGAGTGGAGCTCCGTCGTTATGGTTACATCCTCGCGAACAAAAACAGCAGCCATCCAATAGTCATTGCCCTTATTTTTCGAGGAAATATGTGCTTCTCTGCGAAAATGTACGCTCATGAATAAATTCCTTGGCACTCACTTGGGTTCAAACGCACCACTGGATACGGTCGCTTAATACTGTCGAGTTATGTATGAATTCCTATGATTTGCATTCATGAACGTACGTAATAATAGAAGAGAGTTAGAAGAGCCGTGAATGGTAGAGGGTCCTTTTTTTAAGCCTTGGTATATTAATACTGTCAGAATCATATTAAATAAAATTCAAAATTACACAAAACAATATTATATGATTATTATTTAATATGATCCCGATTACGGAGTTTCACCAAGTTAAGGCTTCTTTGATTAAATATATTAATACTCTATTTGTTCCTTCAAATATTAAAATTGAACTAAAAGGTGCACTCAGTGAGTGTCAAATATGTACCACTCTTGACCAAATTCACAAAGATTGAATGCTCTGAAATTGACGGCAGTGAGGATTTCTTACATTGAATTCTCGTTAATTTTGTAATTCTCATCAACTTCTGCACCGCAAGTGATGGAAATTATATTGCAGACATCATTCAATCCTCCATTAACATGAGATGTTGTTAATAAGTTTCATTTATTGGAAATGTTTTACTTTACCTGAGAATATGGACTTTGATAACGCCCTATACTGAACTAAAGTAAGGAATGGTTAACTGAGTCCTGCTTATGTCGTGCCTATATATAGTTGCACTCTCCTTGATACGATTATGGTCCTAATAATGAAGATACTTTATCCGACAATTTTTTGGCCGTTTCTTCCCCAGGCTATTAGAGATGCTAATAGGGTGGATTGAATAATGGTGGTGTATTACATCCCCTGCCATACGCCCCTGGTGGCTCGCAGGGTATATCCAAAATCTATCCAAATAGTTATGTAAAAAAGCATACATATAAAAAAGCGAAAATCTGATATTATTACAATACAAATACAATATTGGTCTATTCCTTTACTTTAATACTTTAATATAACGAATTATTAAACATTAGATTGTTAACATCATTGCTATATTTATGCGAATTTTCATGCCAGATACGGTACAATTCATTTAAGACTGCACCATACATAATAGTGGAGACGAATTAATCTCTAATTAAATTCAATAGCAGAAGCCTTGACTGGGTTGCGGTATTTCTGGCAGTACTTCGCAGTTTTGAAAGTTATTTTGCCATGCCCCCTAATCTGTTATTTATTTTAATTTATAAAATCGTCTAAGGAATAGTAAACTTTCTCAATTAGGTACGATCTTAGAAATTTTCTTTTGTAAGGAAAGGAAAATTGGATGAGCCAGGAAAAGAATCTGTATTAATTGAATGCTATTGAAGTATGTTATATTTACGGTGTATGTGTGATATGAACACGGGGAGACAGCGATGACTGTATAATGATTAAATGTGGGCTGAAAGAAAGGATAAGTGCATAATATGAAATGTGTGTGTGAATGGACTGAAAAGTAAATACGTATATAAGGAAAATGCGAATGGGTCTAAAGGGCGAACAAGGAAAAGCAAGTCGGATGTGATGAGTTAAATGATGAAGGGATTTTTGGAACTTGGAGATCAAATGGAGTATGTATGAGACGCTGTGTGGGCGTGTCTGGATCGAAGGCGTACGCAAGGAGAGCATGAACTGGAAAATGCTACAAGCCCTTTGAATTAATATAATGCCACTGGATTTCGTATTAAAATTGTTCTCTTCGCTACATATTGAAATAGTTCAAAGAATTTTACTCTGTTACAAAAGTTTTTAATATATAGGCTGTGAGCTAATCAACTCACTGACAGTTCTAGTAACAAATTCTATGGTATTAGGCCGGACTTCGTGGAAAGCCATAATAAGAAATTAGTAAAGCACTTCGTAATTTCCACAATATTATTTATTTAAAAAACGACCGGTTTCGGCTAACGCCATCCTCAGGTGCACGAAGTGCTTTACTAATTTCTTAGTTCTAGTAACCCTCACAAAGTTCCGAAAACCACCGTCTCTGGAATTCTTTAGGACGATAATAAATCCGATTGATAGCAATATTTTATTTATTACTTTATAATTAACATTCTCACACAGCAAATTCGAAACCATTTAGTTATGAAACTATGCCCCCAGACAGGCAAGTGGGTGACACTTTTGATGACCTGAAAGCGGTCCCGGGTTCGATTCCAATTGAGGGCTCATATTCATCAGTGCCACCCCAGCATAGTGATGAATATGGATGGCCGACTGAAGAGGTCCGTTGAGATTCAGTCATTAATATTCGGAATCGATGCGCTAACCACATATTAATGCCGTCTGGCTATCGAGGCCCCAGTTAGGAGTGAAGGATTTATTTTTATGATGAACGGAGTTGACGAATCCACACGCAGGGCAGTAAGTCGAAAAATACCTCTTATGAAACGACCATGAGTCTCAATTGGGCACGTTTTGAATGCCCTGCGATTTTATAGTTGAAGCAATACATTCATGAACTGAGTTTACGCTGTGGGTGTTTTCATTAATTAGGTCATCTACGTACCAAGAGGGATTTTGGGAGGACCCTAGAGTGATCTTGTTGCGACTATAGCAAATATATTTTTCTTGATTTTTGCATATATTTCGCATCAGTTTATGACCAAAAACATAATAAGACTTCTATAAAATTCTCTTATAAAGAAGATAAATGGGTAAAAACGTCCATGTTGTTATTGAAACACCCCGCTTTGTGTACCAAATTGCTAGTGCTGCTCTCTCTTACCGGCCCCAACTATAATTATGACATTGGGTAGGATCTGTGACAATTATAAAAGGTAAATCTTTATCATATATTTTTGTTAAATTTTGTTGTTGGTTTTTGTACCATATTCAATCTAACTATTATGATGTTAACCGTTACATGAATAATAGTATATGGATAGTATTTTTTACTTTTGTTACTGTTAAAATAAACAGTATGCTAAGACATAGTTAAAATAGCCCAAAAAACCTATTTAGAGCAATTTATCGCAAATCATAATTGAAAAATAAAAGGTAAACCGTTGGGTCCTCCAGCTTGGAAAAAAAAATCTATCACAATCTATTTTTAGTAAGTAGAGTGCTAAATAATTCACAGCTGCATGAGGTACAGAAAATCAGTAGGTTAGTACAACGCTGTATTCCCCAATTTAATTAATTAGAGATACTTACAACCCTTACGAACGTGAGAATCTGCTCCTGGCTGTGATTGAGTCCTCCCTTTAGAATTGCCTCTTCACACATGACCATCTACAAAATGTATTTTACGCCGTCTTAGAAGCGTAACGAAGCGACCCTCTCCTTAAACATATATGTAATTCAGCGCTCCTTTGAAATGTGCCCATGCGAATGCATATTCACCGCTCCCCTCCTCAAACCAACTGCTTAACATAGGGGTGGCATTTTTTTTCCCCGCTTCCCCAGATTGAAGGTGATGCTTCATCGCGACCCTTTTGTACATTTCGCGATAATCTACATGTTATTCCATCTTTGTATGAATGTTTTAATAAATTAATTGTACAGTAAAAGTATGCAGAGGAAGGTGGGGTTAGTCGTAATGAGGTAAATTTGTTAAGGAAACTGTTCCTTACTTGAAAAAAAGGAAACGGAAGTAATACACAGATTAAAGTTTGTATATAAATTTGGATTATTTAAGGTAACGTTTGTTTATACATAAATAACTGTATTAATAACTGGTAATGCTTATATATGATACCTAGGATAAAGATAGAACCAGTTTGAGGCAATATCTTATTTACACTATCCGATAACGTACTAAATCTCACCTCTCAACTATGTCTGGAAGTTGGGAAGAACTTTTCGACCCCGAAGGGCCTAATATAACCCTCATGGAGCTCCAAAAAAGAGCCCCACATGTCTAGCTGGTGGCTTTCAGAAAAACCCTATTATGCTTGGAAAAAAAGGAGGGTCTGCAGTTATGTAAACTTTTTTATACATCCTCATGATATGTATACTTCAATTTTGCTGTTAGAATTCAGAAGGTATTTATTTAATATTTTAAAATATTTATTTATTCTAAATCACTAATTTAGTAGATCGTGGTTTATAGTAAGACGTTTTACTTAGAAGTAAGACGTATGCGCCTTGAAACCCAAATACCTTGCCGCGTATTTTAGAGGTTAGAATGTCTGCTTGAAAAATTCGAGTCCCCTTCATGCCGCTATTTTTCACTTATGTACAGCTATGTGCAAAAAAACTTTAATCCTTAGTCTTATGCGGGACTTTAAAGTTTTTTTGCACATAGCTGTACATCTTTTAGACTAAAGTATTCAACCCGAAGGCCGGTTGGCACTTCACCCTCTCAAGCGTTAGTTATCAAGAGTTTATAGATGGGAATGAAGCTTGCTAGGCAGGATGAGGAGTGCGGTAGTTGACATTTGATTTCATTACGAAGGTAGAATGTTAAAGGGTGCACGCCCACGTAATATCTCTACGATTAGCACTTTTCGTGGCATTCCATGAGGAGAAACCTTAATTAATGCATCTTTTCTGCATCACTCGAACCGTAGTAGCTTTCGCATCATCACAACCATGATCAAGAAAAGTAAACGAAAGAAGCATTTTTCTCTATCCTATGCCGAATGACAAATGACATTTCATTGACCATGATGTGGTAGCAGGAACTATATCTTTTATTTATTTATTGACGACTTAATTGGGCGAAATTGGGACTAAAAGGTCCCATCTTCCAATTAACCCTTGTACACTCCTGGCCAAAATTAACGCAGCACCTCCCTAGCGATCCTTACGGCCTGTGCTGCGTTAATTTTGGCCAGGACTGTACATATACATACATACATTGCGAATGGTTATGAAATTACAAACAATTTTTTTAAATAACTAAATGATGAAATTAATAATATTTACAGCATGAAATCGTCAAATAATGCAAAGGTATATACAGGAAGTTATACAGTTTTTAGTGGATCTGGGTTAATAATCGCAATTATTATTACATGCATATTCTTACATGCGTTTACATTGTATTCCTAACTCTGGAAAGGGTGCATTTTTTAACTCTATGTTTGCTGTTGTAAAAATTGTTTTTATAAGATTTAAATGTAGTTTTATTTATGTCCTTACCCGTTTAGGCGTCTTACCGCTCTTCCAATGCACCGTTTGGAAATCAATTCCCGATTACGTGCCTTTTTTCGCTGTCTCCAGCTATCTCGTCACGGCCTCTTCGCGCGCCGCTGAACTTTCGATACGGATTAGCGCCGTCTATTCTGTAATGGCGCCCAAACATAAGTGCTTGGAGGGGGGTTTTATTTGGCCACCGATATGGAGATAAAAAAGTGATCCATATTCATGTGAAGAGAGAAAAGGATTGATGCCTCTTAACGAAAAATGCCGCCAATTTTCCCTTCCACTCAACACGCAGATGATGTTTTGAAACATTAATTCCTGGCCATCGATTTTTCTTTCGACTACATTTTCATCAAATATCCACGAGATGTGTAATTTCCGTTTGCCACTGCCGGAGCGGATTCGAGGGTTGACTGGCCGTTGCTAACCGAATAACAATTTCAGTGATTTCTGGTACGAACAGTAAGCACTACATCAACAGTAGGAGAGATGTTTCGGATACGGACATTTGCATTATTTGTTTTATTTTGATTTGAGTTCCCTTGTTACAAGTGAAAGTTCAATTGTGAAATTTAGCTTTTCCTTGGCTAACAAACATACTTTTATTTATATTCAGTAATATTGCATCATGATGATGTTTGATTGATTTACTGAGACTGCCTTGTTAAAATGGAATCTTCTGAAAAGTAATTAGTACTATAAATACGTAGTACTAAGCACCTAATTTGAGAAAGTTTTTCCCAAATGATTCGATAATCTTTTACTGGAATTAACTTTAGATAGAAATGGATTGTGAGGGATGGATCGTAGTAACTGTATGTTTAATCCGGTTTTAAAGTCATTCTAATATTATATTAGTCAAATTACATTGAATTATTGTAGTAAAGTCAATTATTTTCGAACCAGGAAAGTTTTTGTTTTAGTTTTTTGTGTATTTTGCGATCTGTTACGATGCGACGATTTAACTAAACCTACACAATTTTTGTTTTATCTTATTTTAAATTAGTATTTTTTTGTTCCTAAATATAATATTTGCATTCGTCCTTATTTATCTTGTTTATTGAAATGAAATTCTATTTTTTTTCTATCAATCACAATACTTCAAGATATATTTCTTTCATTTACGAGAAAACTCATTTTCTGGGTTATAATGCAATTAAACGTAGTATTTGAAGTTTGAATAATTTCTTAGGGATATTGCTAATTTTGTATCGAGAAGTAATGCATATCTGTATACAACACATTCAACCGATATTCTCCGTCTTCTTCTACATTTTTACCCATTGAAATTCTCCTCTTACACCATTTAAGTCATTCTGATTCCATACATCCTTTTAATGCGACAATAACAACGTTAAAACCTTGCCCTTTCCAACAGACCACATAGCCATTCACATTAATCCTTAACCGACTACTATCATGATCTTAGTCACTCCTATTTTTGCCGCACATGCTTCTTATATAATCCCCTAAAATGCGTTTAAATAGAAGTAGTTAATAGCCAATTGCAATCATGGTTTACTTCCGTGAGATTTCGTTCCAGGGTTGAATGAAACGCTACCTTTTTATTTCGCGTAAATCATTGTAGTTAGTGTGGTTTCGACCTATATACGCATTAATTAAAATGCATCTTCAATTTATCTTAGCTATATTTCATAGAGATAGGTTAAATCTAATCAATGACAATAGTTATTTGATTAGTCAAATTATTAAATAATGATGGATAATAGTCGCTGCCGATTCAAAGAACTAATCGATATTAGTGAAAATATTTATATTAAATAATTTTTCTACACTTCAGGCCATTGGTGATTAAGAAATTGTAATTCTAATTGGAGGAAACACTAAAAATAGTTGAAAAAAGAGATAATATTGGATAAAGAGATAATATAAGAGATAATACTCCTTTTTTTCTATTTCTCCTGGTAGAGCAGCCATCTATGTTCTGAGAAAACACGATCTATCTGTTGTTTTTTCCTTAGCAGGTTTCTCATGTTTACACCAGCTACTTCAAATTCCTGTCAATCATTTTTTAAGGTTTCTCTTTGGTCGAGGAGCCGGACTTAATCCTCCAATTTTCTATGTAAACATTATTGGTTCTTATTATAATCCATCATAATACTGTCTTATTTTTATGAAGGAAAACTTAAGGTTGAGATATGTATCAAATCTATTAAGTCTATAATGTCTCTAATAAGGAGAAATTGATACTGAAAAGTCTCTTCTTCCATCTAACCTTTCGTCGTTGATATTTGAAACCTAAGTAATGCGTTGGTAAATAGACATGGTGGAGAAAACTTAAGGAGTGGGTCTAAAAAACCAAGGCAACATCATAAGACAAAGCATCTACTGAAGGAAAACACCTTCAAAGAAGGAGGGGTTGTGAAAACCTACTGATAGTAGAAGCTAAGAGAAAAAGAGCATTTAAATCTAAAAAAAACAAGAACTGATATAGTCAACCAAGTCAATATAGTCAACCAAGTCAATATAGTCAACCAAGTCAATATAATCAAACAAGTCAATATAGTCAGACAAGTCAATATAGTCAACCAAGTTAATATAGTCAATAGAAAGAGTAGAAATATTCAATCGAAATATTTCTTATTTATTTATTTTATTTAAATGTATGCGGAAAGCTGACCTTTTGGCCAGGTGGCAACGTTTGAATTAATTGAAATAAAAAAATCAAGTCTGGCCCATTATGGAGAGGTAAAGGAATTTACCTTACACTTGAGTGTGAATTACTGATTTTCTGTATTTGCTTTTATTATTCATTCCCAACATGCTTTGTAGCTGAAGAGACCTGCAATCAGATCAGTAGGAATGCTTCTGCTTGTTTATTTAGCATAATCAGTTTATTTCACCGAAAGTGTCGCCAATCGACTGCAAAACGACAAGGGCAGAAACAAATTCCATCGCTTAATTATCCAGTTTCGCTGACTCATTACATCGGAAACACAATAAACTCGGATGTATTTGAAGATTCCCTCGCAGAACAAATGAATAAAGGGAACCGCACGACCTCCTGGTCCGTACTTTACAACGGGAAACAAATTTCATCCGATTCCACTTTTTTTCCCGCGACTAATCTAAGCTGATCGTACTTCTTTTATTTCCTCTGAATTAACAATCGGCCGGCAGATCGCAGCACCGCATAAATATTCTAGTCACGCCGAAAGTGAATCTTTGTGACCGTGCGCTTTTTCCCGACGTCACGTTTCGCTGGAATTCCACGCTTTCCGTTTGCTATTCCGCTCCCGCGTGGCGAGAAAGTGCCGGATGAAATATTCACACAAGAATAAAAGGCGCCATTTTGAGTAAAGTTCGTTTTAACTTTGGTTCTTGAGTGTCCCACAGAGGTCATCAGAAGCGTCTCTCTTGAAAGACTCTTTGGCGGCCATGTTGAAAAGAATCGGAAAAACCCTTGGTTAAGGATTATTAATCGCTTGATGTTATACAAAGTTACGTTCACTCCAAAGTGTCAATTGTTTCATTGATAGAATGAAAATGACGATTTTTACAATAAAACGTTGAATCTAGTAAGTCACTTCAAATTCACATAATGTTATGGATCATCCAGTGCAAATATTTTTATTTTAGTAGTGATACTATGTATACTTGAATTATTTTCCCCTTTGTTTTCTTATATTTGCAATTTCTGGATTGGTGCTGTAATTTTTAATGTCCGAAAAATGCGCTAAGAAATCAAAATACGCTTTCTTTCTATTTGCATTTTTAGAAAGAAGTTCCACCAGATTTCACTTGTGATTATTCCTTATTTTATTTCCGTTCATAAACACCTAGTTGTACTGGAATTTTACTTTATAATATTTTCTCATGGTTTTATTAAATCCTTCAACTTGGTAGGTGTTGTCTTCCGAAGTTGTATTTTGTTGTCAATTTAAGAAAATGAAAGAATAACATTATTACATTTTTTCCATAATTTCATTAACAAATATTAATTTACATACGAGCTTAGTTTTATCAGTGTCAGCCCCGGATCCTCTTGTGAAGTGTCTATACAATCCAATCACGTTAATTAGATCGAGAACAGTTTGTAAATTATGCGTCTTTCGTGAATTTTAAGTCGTAAAATCTATGGATAATACAGTAAAATACCGTATATTTATGACTTATCCCTTGAGAAATCTAGCGCGAAAAGTGTACCCTATTTTATATATCTAATCTCTTTTAATATTATTTTAGTTGCTATTTTTTATTTAAATAGTTGATTGTTGATACATAATGGCTAACAGAACGCCCTAGAAGCCCTACCCTCCGATTTTATTATTGTTTTCCCCCTATATGAAATAAAAAATAAAAAGGTCCAACACACCGTTGCTAACATAGGCGATTATAGGTATATAGTGGGTAAGGGGAACGACGCAATCCAGGTGGTGGTCATATTACAGGAGAAAATAAAAAATAAAATGCCCTGCGTGGTATTCACCCTAGTCCAGAGAGAAACCTCCTAACCTATCCCTAAAGCAGTACGGCACTGTTAAATTTAACAGCTTCGATTTTAAATATCAAACTTTTTACAGAATATTTTACCTAGAAATATCTAGCTTACCAGGTTGAACAACTTTATTCTTCTGCTTCTTTTTTTATTTCAAGTGAAAATGAAATTGATAACAACGTACGGTAATCATCATCTGTTTGTCTGCGAAGTATTAAGCCCGAAGGCCGGTTGGACCTCTCCCCCACCTAATATTAGCTACCAAGAGCCAATGGATGGGCATGAGGTTTACTTGCCAAGATGAGGAGTGAGGTAGCTTACCCCTGCTTTCCTCGCAAATCCAGAAAGCTAGTAACCAGGTGTAAGCGGTATAACTCATGCTTGTGAAGCACCATGACTAACACTTTTCTTTGCAACCCATTAAGAGAAACTGTAATCTGCAATATACAATATTCAACATCACTCATAACTCAGTAGCTCTTACGTCATCACAGCCATCATCAATACTGCAACAAAGATTTATAAAAGAAACATTTTTCTCTATCCTATACCAAAAGACAAACTAGTACATACTGATCATTAGTATATGATTGGAGGAATTTTTCTTTGTACATTTATTTTGAGCTATTTAAGTGTAGCCTGGTGATGTCATTTCCGGCTTCATAATCTCCTATGCGAAATAATTGTTCAAGCGCCTTTGAATGTTTTCCATACCTTTTCTACGCATATCATTATATTTTACTCCTCTGTAATTGCAAATAACCTGTTTGCATTAACGCTATTCATGAAATTGCTTTGCAGAGTAAGGCTAAGCTTTACGAGCCAAATTGCCCAGTTATCATCCGAAAGTAAAACAAGAGGAATCGAGAAATAATTTCCGTTTCGTTTGGAGATAATGAGACGATTGCGTGACTCCAAAATATGCGAATCACGGATCGAAGCATAATATAAGTTACCGTCCGCACTGTTGAATTCACTGCTGGAAATATCTTCGTCACGGTCGAGGAGGCGATTCGAGTCAATGGTGACACTTTCCCACATGTAGATCGGTGTGAATCTACTGCTGATGAATAACATTTGCAGAGTTTTGATGAGATTAGATCGCTGTATAGACAGTTTGGATAGCTGATTAACATTAGAAATCCCTTGTTGTTTATTGTGTACGCTCCTTTGATTTTGGGAAATGTATCTGTGTGTTTTATTCGATTCGTTTCAGTTTAAGTTGTTGTGATTATTCAGTAACTACTAGGTAAGAATCATGCTGATTGTTAGCATTATTTTCCATTTCTCTTAAAGATCATTACAGTCGGAAGGCTGTTGGGCTGTACCAACTACCTCAATCCTCACTTTGCCTTGTAAGCCTCATTTCCTCCCCAGATTTTTTAAGTCAGCAAAAATATTGAATAGTGACATTCATTGTAGTTACTAGATATTATTTTCTTTGGAAATCGTTATTCATAGTGGAATTATTCTTCAATTGCGTGGATTTATTCATTGATACCATTGATTCGGCGAGGAAAGTTTATAGTAAAAGGAAAAGCACGGACGAACCACTTAATTCCTCATCATCTCTGGTAAGGCTCCTTCAACTTCCCAAGGTGTTGGTAGCAAAGGGCTTAGAGGTTGAGGATCCAAAAATCCTTCGAACCGATGACTGACAGATATTTCGTAGTTGTGAGATAGTTCAACCCATATTTTGCAGCTCACTAGATAGTCATGTGATAGCGACCCTATCGATTATAGTTTATAGTAATCAATATACTCTATATCTTGCAGCGATAATAATTTTGTGGGGAAAGTATGCCTTTGACGGTTTATTTTAACATAATCCATTGTTACGAAGAAGTATTTATTTATTTATATATAAGTATCAACAAACAGCTCGAGGCCAATTACAGTTGACGAAATAACAAGAAGCAAGGAAAACCAACAATCAGTGCGAACAAAATAAAACAAGAAATCAACAACATAAAATAAATTTAAATAATGAATGAAATTATAAAAAGTCAATCTCTTGCAACCATATTTTGGATGGATTTAAGAGGAATGGATCGAAATGAACGTTGGAAGAAAGGGAGTTGAAAATTGAAGGAAAAAGAGTGATCGTTTTACAGTTGATAGACGAGGAGTGCTCAGAGAGAAGGTATCAGATAGGCTAGTTTTTCTAGAAGGAACTCGGAAAGAGAAAAGAGTAGGAAAAGAGAATTGATTCTGCAGTTAATTATATTATACAGGAAGGAGATGTCGGAGGAAGCATGAGAGGCTTTGATAGATTGAGGTGATTTAGAAGATGAGCATTAGGCATGATTTTGCAAGATTGCGCTCGAAAACAGACTATTTTTGAAAAGATAGTTAAGACACGATTGAGAGTGGAGAGGTTAGAATCGGAAGACATGGTCCATATTGGAGATCAGTAAGTGAGAAGAGGAAGAACATAGCCTGAGAAGTAGGTGCGAAGAGAGACTGGATCCCTGATGTCAAATCTGTATCCTAATCTAATCCGCAGGCGAGACATGGCTCTTTTATTAACATAGTTTATATGCTCAGAGAAGTTTAGCTCTTCATCAATAATTACCTCTAGATGTATGAAAAACCTACAAACTACGAATTACGGGACAAAGATCCTCTTATTCTCTCATTACTTTTCTTACGAGATGGAAGTACTAGAATACCGACAGATATGGATATTCGCAAATTTCCTGCTTATTTATTGATTTCTATAGAATTAGATGAAGATACACACCCCGGTAGCTGACATAGGCGTATGGCACTTAGTGAATGGGAAGCTGAAGGATTAAATGTAGCAGCAAGAACAAAAGGAAGCTTATTGAAAGATATATAAATGTGTCTGAATAGGTATGTGTGGAATGTGTACGAGAGTATCTGGAATCATTGTGGGTAATGAATGAAATATATTTTATGAATGGTTCAAAAGGGATAGAACGGCTTATGTAAAGTGTTGAATTTGATACAGAGGAGAAGGGATTAACGCATTTATAGGAATACAAGGGAATATTTGCTTTGAAAGGAGCGTGATTAGTAGAGAATGATACATACATTTATCCATACATGTATTTATGAACAGATAACAATGTGAAGAAGCAAGTGTAATATCGAGCTTACTGCTTAAGTGATTTATAGGTAGTGATATCCTGCTTGATTAGGGAATATTCCTTTGATTACTTTGGAATTAATCGGATATTAAAATGTAAGGAGGAAAGAGAATATTCGTATTCAGTTTTTATCAAACTACGCTCGATTTGATTGCCAAAAAAGTTTTGCTGATTTAACTTTTTTACCAGCAAAATTGTCAACGGACACTTCGGAGACAACATTAATTCATGATCTCTAATTCCGCTCTAAGCTGGTATCTCTTTGTAACACTCGCTCAGAGGCTCGCTTGATCGACACCTCAACTGACCGACACCCACTCGATCGACGCATAGTTTGGTCGACACGAAAATGATCGACACCCCATTTTGCCGAAATTCACCAAAACGGCACCTCATTTAGACAACCTCACTCGGTCGATAATTTGGTGGGCAGACAAGTTGAAAACATAATAGCCCCAGGAGAATAAGGAATATCGCCTCATGTCAATTTCGCATTACCAATCTTTCGCATCCAGATTGACACGTTACCACGACAACCGTCAAGTAATTCTGTCAACAGCATTGCTATATCCTATTGATACTAATATCACTCCATAATTACATCAAGCTATTTTATATAATATTTAAATCCTCTGTCATACCTTTTCCCGTGAATTAATTAACTGCTCTCTTCCTCTTATCGCGTACATTTTGGATCAGCCTCAGGCTGAACATGATTCTGATTTATAGTCATACGACACGCTCGATGATTCTTGATTTCTCCTCCGCAAAAAAATAACACAGCTTAAGAGAAGTGGACGTATGAAAACACGGGCGAATTCGCAAAAACGACCTGTCCGTTTCCCGAAATATCTCTAATCAGCCGTCCGGAGCACCTTAAGCCTCGGGCGTTACCTAATTAGCCCGTTTCTAATTAGTGGGGAGGCTTTTCCTTCTTTAAAAATATTTCGATCGCTAATCTGGCAGAGCGCCCTGGCGGCGATTGCGAAAAAATCCGCTCCGGGCCATCGGCGCCACCTGCTAGTGGGCCGGATCAATACGCCAATCGCCATGTTGTCCCGAGTGGCTTTGATAGCCGCGTTAAACGGGTGCGCGGCTCACAATGGGCCGCACAACGACAAACTTTATCTCGGTCAACGAGAAGCGGCGCGAACGGAAAAAAGGGGTTTCCCACGAGATGGAGGAGCGTCCGTGCGGCCGTGTTCGTTTGTTTTAAGCCCGGGAAAAATTAAATGCGATTTTTACGGCATTTGCGGTCATTTGTGTGATCAAAGAACCGGGTTTGAATGCACGGCGTAAAACCATTTATCCGGACTTCCGCCGACCCTAGGGATAAGGGGTACTTCCGGAATTTGGGTTGCTCCTAAAACGATGAATTAATAGCGTATGACAATATGCTCGGTGAAACACAAACATATCTTCACATTTAGGAAAACGGAAACTCTTTCAAGTTGTTATCTGGATAGAAAATACTATAGTTTTTCAGTTAATTAAACGATTGAAAATGGGCAGGCTTATAATGTCATAATCGAAGGATTATCTTTTGACTTAGCTCAAAACTGTGAACAATAAAACAACCATTTGATACACTTTTATGCACTTGTGATACACCTAAGCCTTGTTTAATATAGTTCTTGTTTACTGAAGTGCCGCACGTTCAATGAATTCCGTCGATGTTTTTTATTCTATTACAAATTATATATCGATGATGAGTTTTATTCAAGTAAACACATGAGCGCAGAAAAATATTAATTAAATATTATGGTAAACAATTGCAACAATGATGATGGCGTTAAGATTGTAATTAAACGAAATACGGTTTATATTAGTAGATAATTATAACATGGAGTTAACTGCTGTTAACTTTTTGTTTGTGTTATTGTCTGTTCAAAACGCTTAATTTTTCCTCTTATCCATTCTGTCAAATACTAATTAATGTTAATGAAAATGAGTTCATCATTCTGGAAGCTTTTTAGAGAATTTATCTTCTTATTTTTGAACCAATTTTGTTTTGATCCTTATGAAACTTTATAGAAACCTCTTCACCTCTTCACTGAAATATAGAGTTAGTCGTCCCTCTGTCGGATGTGATGAAACAATAGTTTTTCAATGCTCAGAAAGCCGTAGGGTTAATCCCCCGAAGACAGTAATTTGGTTATCGAAATAGGTATTGGAAAATCCAACAGAAGGTTCCGCAGAAAACCCTTACAGGTTGCCTGAAATCAGCTGGTGGAAATTCCACATGGTTACCTACGACTTCTGAGCATTTAAACTCTTTATCATTTGCTGTAGCTACTATAAATACTAAAAATGCTTTCATTTTAATAATAGGGTCACTTGCATAAAGCATTGAAATGCTCACTTGTATAGTTGAAGTATCATCCTCTTAGACGGCTGTTTAAAGCGCTGAGGCTGCCGTTGAAGGCCTTCAGGGTTGTCGTGGGACGTTCCCTCCGTGGGAAACTACAAAGAAGCACGGTTGAAAGAGCAAGGGCGAGGAATGTATCGAAAGGGAATGGATAAAGAGGGGGTTCAGTGAATCGGAAGAGGTGCGTGGAGCTGCAAAGAGTTTCAATGGGGCGAATCCAAATGAAGTGAGAAGGGAAGTGTTTTAGCCGGAGAGGGCATTAATATTTGGCCGATGATGGACGCCCACTCTCCGACGAAGCCCAAGATAAATAGCGAAGCAGATATATAAAATTGGGGAAGTTTCTGCCGCAGTCTCGGCGATTCGCTGCTTGTTGGGGCAACGAACTTGCTAGGCGTTCTACGTGCGCTATAAATATTTCTAACTTACGTGTGTGCTATACTTTAACTTCAACACCATTAAAAGCAATGATTAAATTAGAATTGCGCTTTTCTTCT
The DNA here is from genome assembly GCA_947579665.1 of Sympetrum striolatum. Lineage (NCBI taxonomy): Eukaryota > Metazoa > Arthropoda > Insecta > Odonata > Libellulidae > Sympetrum > Sympetrum striolatum. The sequence continues at coordinate 75,575,961 of OX388348.1, forward strand.
TTCATCTGCACCAAAGATTATTTCTCCGACCTTGTTTAAGTTAACAGGAGAGAATGGATTTTTAAGATAACTAAAATGCAATCGTATTGCAATTAAGTATTTTTACATTTTATTACTTCAAGAAATGCGTCAATTTGTTATTTTTGTTATATCATACAATTGCATTACATTAGGTTTTATAACATTAGGTTACCGGCCGTGGTGGCCGAGTGGGTAGCGTGTTCGCACGGTATCGCTCCAACCCCACCTTCCCGGGTTCGAATCCCGGCTAGTTAGGGTTAGGGAATGGTCTTGTGTGATTGTTGTTGTTAATACCTTACTGTAAAAGTCCAGGAAATGGATGTTTGTGGGGTGTATGAAAATAAATTAAATTAAATAAATGAATTTAAATTTAAAGCAGCAAAATATTTTCTCCTTTTTCTTTTGTCCTATCCCTAAAATCCTTATTTAAGCATTAATAATTTCGGAAATCATGCTACAATACAGTTAAAACAGCCGTCACCAATGTATGTCGCATAATATGTAATTTTGTATAACATAGTAAGTTGAGTCGAAAATGGTCGAACATGAAAATGAAATATTTCTTCCAAAACTTTTTAACTTACCCTCGTTACCTTCAAGGAATACCCTTTAGTAAACGCTGCGTTCATTGATGAAATGATGACAAAAAAGTAGGATTTAGTCTCGCAAAATGTTTATTTTTCTTTCTATAAGTAAATCACCAAAGCGCAGAGGTGATCTTTCTTTTTCTAAATGTTTGCTGTTCGTCTTAATGGGCTCATTCTTGGGAGTCATGGCGACAGAAATCAATCAAGAGAGCATTAAATGTTTTAAAAGGGAAGGAAGTTCGCCCCTCCGATAAATGGAGACAGGCTTTTTTCATTTTTTTCGCTGTCGTCTGGAAGCGCGTGACGTGGACGTGAGAAGGGTAGCTAAGGAAAAGATCTCTGCCCAAAGAAAGGCTATGTTAATAACGAGGGCTGCAGATAGGCCTATATCACGCGAGGGGATTAGCGAGTGGGGAAAATATTAGGTATTTATTGCTGCGGAATTGCTTGGCTCGTATCGAAGGAATCGGAGTTCTGTTGAATACGGGGGAAAATCGTTAGCTCTATTTCCTCTGCTCTATTTACCAACGGGTTTCGTGTCCCCATGACGCCCTTATCCGAGGTTGAATTTTTCTATCATGTCGGGACAAGAAACTTCCAATTTCATCTCAAAATATCTACGTATATAGTATATCACTCAGTTTTTCATTACTTTTTAATGTCAATAATTTTTTTAAATTTTATACTTATTTCTACTCAATTCTTAATTTATTCTTCTGTTGATTCAATGGAATTTAAATTAAATCTTTATTCTCACTTATATTTATTTTATCTATTTATTTTTATGCATTTCTTTTTTATACTATATAAGTGTTAATTTTATGTATTGATTTTTATGTGTATTTTATGGGCTCTTGTTGACTTTCCCCTATTTTTTCTTCAACTTTGGTTACAAATGTAAGGAAAAAACTTCAAATGTCCTTCCCGTAGAAGTTTCCCGGCAGTTTTTTTCCTGTGCACATTTAGTTTTTTTGCTAGCTAAATGTGTGCCTCTGTCTGGTCCATTTTTCTTTGCTTTAGCTCCAAAAAGATACGTCATTCGTATTTTAATTGTCAATGAATGTCTTAAAACATTGAATGCATGAAAAGACTAATAATTCTCAATTTTTTCTTTAAAAAGATGTGTAATTATCATTAGTATATTGTTCACTATATGTTCTCTTGCATAAAACATATTGTCTCATCTTATACTAAACTTTCAATATTAACGTACTTTCGTGATAAAGAAGTAGTGTATGCAGTCCGTTTGAATCAGCGTTAAAGACAGATATATCTCTGGCCTGATACACTCATATATAGCTATTCTACTGTAAAGAATTTCGCGCAGTGTGAAATTTATCAGCAAAAGACTGCCCGTGTCTCCGAAATGAAAAGCAAAAGCCGTCTCTGCGTGAATGGAATTTTCTGCTTTGTCTATCGTTGTAATTGGATGCGTACTTAATTTCCTTTCGTTTGAAGTATCGAGGTAATATACTTGGTTTCCTAGAAGCCTGCAAAAGACATCGGCCTGAATATAGGGGAAGATACATTAAGGGTGGGTGGTAGAAATAAATTCAAAGGTAGTGCGTACATGCATACATGAGTTTTCTATATTTCCCATGGTTTATGTGCCTATCAACGCAATTTCCTTCGTTTCTTTGTTACATACCCCACCCCTTACGTCTTTTAACATCTTCTGCCTTTGTCTTCCCGTCATATTCTACCATCAGCTACCCTCTTTAAGCATTCTCCCTCTCTCAATATTTGACCGACCCATTTCCTCTGCCTTTATCACTTCAATTAAAGCCCTGTCCTCCATCTCAAGAACCTCCGTGTTTGTTTTCCAATCAATCAGACTTTTCATTCTACGCCACCCCTTTATCTCGAAGTCCTTCTTCAGTTTGACTTCCTCCTTTCTTAAGGTCCACGTTTCATACCCATAAATCAAAACACTCCACGTTAAGGTTTTGCCAGTTTTTTCTTGATTCATCTATCGATACCTTTAGTCATCAATTCCATTCGCTTAATGAGGGCTTCCTAATATAAATTTGAATTAGAAGAATTAATTACAATGTATGTGAAGCTACCATTGGCATTATGGGGAGGTCTCACAATTAATCATATATTAATACGAAGATAAGAAGACTTACCTCAGGTGGCGCTGCTTTTCAGTTATGCAGAACTTAAGTAGTATACCGCAGTAGTCATTGCCTAAATATTTGGATCTAAAGTTATTATTGAGTCATATAAGAGCGAAAAGAAGTAGCATGAAAATACATAAACTGTTTTATCGAACGCAGGAAGGTTGACATTACCTGTTTTAAATAGATTTTCCCACAATTTTGCTGCTACTTCATTCTAAGCATCGTCTATTTGGCTGTCACTGGCGCATTAATAATTAAAATCTTCGCACTTTCCTCTGAAACATGAAATGCAAAGAGAAGGTCATATTCCGGTTTGGCTCATCCTAAATTTACGCTCCCGGTTATGAATTTGCACGCAATAATTTATGGATACATTTAGTATACTTTCAGATTAATTAATTTAATTTAATATTAATTTATTATAAATTTTAAATATTAACTTAATGTTAATTTAATATTAATTTAATTTAATATTAATTTAATTTAATATTAATTTAATTTAATATTTATTTAATTTAATATTTATTTAATTTAATTTCGATAAGTGTCGAAATATTCGGCTAAATATTGCAACATCTGATATAACTTAAAACATAACATAATTGAGATAAAGCGGATCTCAATTTATTTTTATTTTATTTACTTTCAAACATCAACATACAGCACGAAGCCAATTACTGCTGATGATTACAGTAATAATGAAGAACGAAATAACAATAAAATCGTGAAAAGTCAACTAATTAAACATATAATAAAATAACAAATGAATATGAGCATACAAACAAAAAAATGATGAATGATGAATGCTTAAAATTAAGAAAAACTGAGAAAATCTGTAAATAGTTATGAAAAGATGTTGTGATGAAATTTTTTTGGTTTAAAAAAATTTAATGGAATAAATTCTTCATCGCGTTCCCATTCGTTATTTCTAAATAATTTTAATAACATACATAAGAATATTAAGTGATTAAAATATAATATTTTTCCCCCATAGCTGCTACTTACCCTGTGATATTGCGAGTTCTATAGCGGCGCTAAGGATCGTGTCTCTTTATTCCCTTAATGTCTCTACATTGCTTACTTCCCATTTTGCTCGACTTCAATCCGCTGGGGCATAACTTGGGAATTCGCACGTAAAAGTCGAAGGCACAGCATTCTGCCGAGTCTCCTTGTGTACGCTCGGAGATAAATTCCGACAGCCTCCCGAAGAAGAAAGGAGGATGCGTGGGCTGATAGCGCAGGAAGGGATAAGTTTAACGTCCTCTCCGAGTTGCAGACTGCGTGGAATAGCAAAGAGTCAGTTTGGAATCCATTTGTGCGGAACTCTGCATTCGCATTCAAAATCCACGGAAGGAATCCTTTTCAGAAGCGTATTTTTCCTTGCGAATAGCCGTTGCATTAGAGGGATCTGCCACACATCTATTTATTCAAATTCCGTCCCCCATAGATCGCTTCGAGGCGTTTCTACGGCGACGCGTTCGAATGTCACCTATTGTTGCAACTAGTGAGGATGGATACGTTTTTACGACCGTTGAGAAATGTTTTTGACAATCCCGTGTTGAATGGCTATGCATTTGCATTTGTGTGTCGTTAGTTTTCATTGTTGCAACCAGTGTGAGTTTTTGTGCTAGCAAGACTTTTCCGTAGAATCGCAAAGAGTCTGTGAATGGTTAAGTTAGGACCATCTGGAGCAGAAATAGGTAGTTGAACATTCATCTACACTAGTGTTTCTTAACCAGGGGTGTGGCAACCCCAAGGGGTCCGAGAGAGGATTTATAGGGGTGCGAGAGAAGGTTATACATTTTTAATGAAAACTAAAAACAATGTGGGCATTAAAATTTAGATATTGTTTAATTTATTAATCTATAAGTTTATAAATTTTGTACGTAGAAAATAAATTATGTTGCAATAAATTTATTTTCCTATATAAATAATAGAAACTATTTTTTGAAGGAGGTAGAAGAGTTTATTTCCAGATTCAAGGGGGTGCTGATTATGGTTAAATGTAGTTATCTGGGGGTTATACCTTTACTTTTTTTCAGGTAGAAATTTGGAGGGTCTCCATCCTAATCCGGACCCTTAGCTCGCCTTCGAAGCTCAAGAGCGCCCGGCCGCCACAGCAGGGGGGACCATAAAAAAGTGACCGCGTAGAATACGATTTAAAAAGTTATAAACAATTCAAATGAGCTACAATTTATTATCTTCGTCGTCTCACTAGTCCAAAGAGATATACAAGCGTCTTTTGATCGACGTTCTACGATGACAATTAAGATTTGTCGTGATTTTGCTTGAAATGACCCGTTGACGCACGGCAACGTTCCCCCGGGGATGAGTTTGGTTGGGGGGAGGGATTTCTAGCAAAAATCTAGAAATCTAGAAATCTTTCCCCCCAACACAACCCAATTTACAAGCATAACTTATTGTGATTTACAAACTTATTTTCCGAATCAGAGTTTTAAAGCGGGTACCATTGAGAAGAAGGTTTATCATATCCTCGACGAGTTTTTTTAAATAAAAATTTCATTATTTTTATCGTAGTAGTACAATTTTTAGCAACCAAAATCATTGTAAGAAGTTTTTAAAAATCAAAGAAGGCAATTTCTGAAGAGATATTATGTTTCATTATTATTTTATCAAAAAAAACAAAAGTGGACAATTTTTGACCCTCCCTTGGTCCACGGAGTAACCAAAAAAGGTTGGACCTTTAAGAGTTAAACGAGTGAACATGAATTGCTTGCTCACTATTCATTTAATGCAAATAAATGTGCTACACACGTTGTAATGCGCTTATTTGTGATTCTTCCGCTCAGAGAAATCTATTGAAGAGAGGAATGTCAAAGTAGCTCACTCCTCATCGGAAGCAGCAAGATGCATTCCATATCCGCAACTCTCCGTGGTTAGTGTTGTAGTGTCTGTCGTTCAAACCGACCTGGTGTATGGTTTAGTACTGTACTGAAAGATGCGATTATATCCTTCGATAAAACTGCAGTTTGCAATGATCGATTATATGTTTGACCTTTGCGAACTAACAAGATATCATTTAAGAATTTCGGCGTCAATTTCGATGGTTTTGATATTCCTTTAAATGGACCATGAAGTCTTTGAAGGAGTTACGTCAGTTATGATATCGTCGCGTTTCCATTTTGGTCCGTTTATCTTTTGTTTTGATGGCGTCCTCACCAGAGACTCCCAAGGAATTGCTCCATTTCCGAATTCCTTTGCAAGGCACTTGTTTTTAATCTGAAAAGTTTTTGCTTCCATCCGAGAAAGTGAAGCAAATAGTTTGTTCCTTAGCTAGGATTGAACATCAAGGACATCTATATCCGAATAAATCTTTTCTAACTGAGAAATGGCAGACTTTCCATCTTCGCACGGTTCTCGCTTGAATCTTTTGACTATCCAGTATGTGGTAGACGATGATTTTGTTATTTTACCTATCGTAAATATGTTCTAACGTACCAGTTTACCACCTTATTTCTATTGAAATAAATCACTCATTTTTCTCTTTATTCAAAATAATCCTCCGTATTTTCTTATATTTGCTTTCTATGATTATTTACCTAATACGATACACCCATGTAATTTTCATCCCTAAAAAAGTTAGCTTTAATTATTCACTAAATCCTCAGTTTGTATCTAATTAAATAAGTTAGGTTTCCGTTTAGTACAGCAAAAGAATAGCGGCTATATCTTGTTTACGATATAAAAGTTCCGATCTCTAGTGATAAATGAAATGAATTTATGTGAGAAATAACATATAATGAAGTTTATGTATGATTGAACCTGAAAAAAACACATTTATCAATGAGGAACCCAGGTAGAAAAATAACTCTGAAACATTCTGCTCGAAGAAAGTTTTTAGGACGAATTGGTCCTGGGGAATTCGTATGCGGGGAATTCGTACGTGGGGAATTGATCCCCCGCGCTGATGTTGTACTACCAACCCAACCCAACCCCCCGGTTAATTTATTTATAACATTAACCAATAATCAGGGCGTTTAGATCAACATAAGACTGACTAACAGTAGTACAACATCATGGGAATCAATTCCCCGCGTACGAATTCCACCGGTACCAATTCACCGGCCACTAGTTGTTGGATAGTGATTCCGATATTCGGATAAGAACGAAAGTAAATTGGATCTAATAGCAGGTGATGAAGGCAAAGAGTAAACTATTAATATCGCTTTCGATAATGTAATAATCCATATAGTTTCACCTACGGACTAGTTAGTCGTACATTATGGAATGTATTATATTTAAATACGGAAGTTACATGGAAGTAAATTCACCATCTCGCATTTTTCTTTGGGAGCCTATCTTCTTCTTTGATGTTTGTACAAATATCTACCTCGGTTTATACTACTTCAATTTTTGACGTACTTTTGTGGAATCTATCACCTTAAAAATCGAGAATTTGATGTATCCTTCTTGTATATCAATTTATCTCCGAGCGACGTTCTTTTGCATAATGCTTACAGTATCATAATGAATATCTGTGATGATTCTCAATGAATCCGAATATTTTTACTTTCACTGTAGCGTCAGGGGAGCATATGCCGTTCATTGATAAATAATCTTATATTTAACTATCACTACTTCTCCATCGCTGCACCGACTATCTCCACCACCACCGCTCCGTGATATACCCTCTTTCGCCACATCCGAACGCATTCCGAACAGTCTGGCCACTTTAAATCGCCCTTTTTTCCTTGCGTGCACGCAATCTCGAGCAGTTACTTTAAATATTCAAATAGCCCGTGTCGTTGCCCGGATTCCTTCCAATAACACATTCCGCACGCAACTGTCCGCAACGCAAGGCTTTCTGAAGGTCTTCCGGATTTTTTAATCCCGTTTTTTCCGCCTGGAAATGCTTCGCTTTGCAGAGTTAATTGAGTGTTTAAGGGCCGCCATAAAAGAGGGCGACGCTTTATAATTTTACGGTCTCTTAATGGTTCGCAATTTGGCTGCTTCAACCGGCTTAAGAAAAATTGATTCCCTTCCGGTGGAATGGCCTGGAACAATACAATTGCATAAAAGTTCGATGTGGGATTGTTTTGGTGGGTGCAGTTGGTGTAGGTTCTCACGCAATCTGAGCCATTGGTTTTGCTCCAGTTACGGTATTGGTGATGTAACATCGGGGGAACTTACATCCTTTTCCCAAGGAAGAACGGACATGGAAAAGGTTTGACAGGACCGGGACTCGAGCCCGGATCTCCCGACAGCCGGGAACTTGCGTTATCACGACTTATGGTCGACAGCAATTAGGTCGACGACAAAAGGTCGATAGCTAAATGGTCGACAGCAAATAGGTGGCCATACAAAAAGGTCGACAGCAAATAGGTCGCCATACAAAATGGTCGACAGCAAATAAGTCGCCATTAAAAATGGTCGACAGTAAATGGATCACCGTGGAAAAAGGTCGAAATTAAATGAAAAAGATGCCTAAAAATTTTGGAATCTGTAAGTGTACTATTTCCTTCAGGTGGGACTTCATAGAAACGATATCAATCATAAGTACATTGACAGTGACAAGTACATTAGGTTGGGTTGGGTCGACCATTTTGTATGGTGACCTATTTGCTGTCGACCATTTTGTATGGTGACCTATTTGCTGTCGACATTTTTGTAGGGTGACCTATTTGCTGTCGACCTTTTTCCACATCAACCCTTTGGCTATCGACCTTTTGGCACGACGACCTATTGGCGTCGACATTTTGTCGTCGACCTAATTGCGGTCCACCTATAGTCGTGGAGCCGAACTTGCTCTATGACATTGAGCTATCCGACAAGAATATTCTAACATGAGAATTTGCAGGCAAGGGCCGGTCCCAGTTCTGACGGACTTTTTTTTACGGAATTAGTGGTTACGGTTGGGGAAGAGAGGGCTTTAATTGAAGTAATTAAGAATCGACAAAGGAAATGGGTGGGTCAAATGTTGAGAGGAAAGGAACTGCTAAAGAATGCAATCGAAGAAAGAACATGTTGGATTACATAAAGGGTTGGGTAAGTTACCAAGAAGAAAAGATGACGTTGATTAATGATTTTTGACGTACATGGACCTACCGAAAGGTAAAACACACACGTTATTTCTTCTAGGAAATGTCTCCTATGTGCAAAACTTCACGTCCAAAGTCACCTGTATTCCTTTTCTTACAGCTTTTTTTGGGAATCTGAGGGATGTTTCCCAGAAGCATTGTTTTTACGTTTCTTCATTCCCCTAAAATTTCCTTTTCAGCGCCCATTTCAATTCTCAATAACTCACCGCGCCCTTTCTATCATCTTTATCTTCCCCTCTTCAATCACTTCCTTTATCAATTCCTCTCCTTCAACATTTGACACGCCCATTTCCTCCGCCGTCGCTTTATCACTCGAATCCCTCTTCTCGAGCACCTCCGTTTTGTTTTCTATCAATCCGACTCGCCCACTCCCACGTTACATCCTTTTGATGCCTTCTCTCGGGGGTCCACGTTTCACACCCACACACCGTAACGCCCACGCCAAGGATTTAACTAAAATTTTTCTGATTCCTCTGCCAACCACTTCCAGTATCACTTCGTTTATTGAAAACTTCCTTGGCTCTATCTTTTGTTCTTCCAATTTCAACTGCACACCTTCTTTTCCAACAAAGAACGCTACTCAAATAGAAAAAACTGGTCTAGTTTTTTCCCTTCACCCCTCACCGTTCATTTATTTTCCCACCTAAGGAGAAAATCATAGAATTTGTGGTATTATTGTTTAAAAAATCCATAGTAAACAAGCTTTCACTAGATCACTATTTATTATACTAAACTATTTTAAATAGTGGTCTAGTAAAAGTTAGTTTACCATGAATTTTTTACAAATGAATAAGTACCACAAAATTATTCCTGAATCTGTTTCGTTTATTATTGTTTGTTTTTAGCCATAATTTATTTGCCTTATCATTCAGTACATTAATGAAACTTAGTTAGACACTTCCAATATCAGTCGCAGTAGAATTGTCTATTTATCTTAACGATTCCACTTTCATCCCACCAATGTTCAATTTTTTCCCAACCAATTTTCCGCTTAAAACATATATTCAAGATGTAGTGGGACCGGCTGGTAGAACTTAAAGGTGATGCAATATCTTTTCAGGGGTAGTTAATATAGCATAAAAGAGATGGCTTATGTTTCACTTGTTTGTCCATTGCTTTGGTACTGCTGCGCGGTGTTGAGCCCACGTGAGTTGGGGTTCATCTCGAAGTTATAGCGCGTACGATGTGAATCGGCTCGTTTCGTTCAGGTCGACCGCGGGTTTGATAGCATTGTATGGAATATGAACGAAAGCATCGGATCGGAAACTCTTTTTAAGTATAGAAGAAAAGAGTATATGGTTTTCAGCATATTTTTAAGAGGTCATTTAATTGATGAAGTAAGCGAAATCAGCTCGCAGCGTTTCAAGTGATTTCCAATTTCAGCAAATGCTAATTTCAGAATAAACACAAAGATTATTTAATGGGATCTAAGAGAGAAAGTATTGTTTTTATTGTCCAAATTAATGTTGTAAATGTTTCATTTGTCCAAATATGATATGCACGCAAATAACTTAATGTATTAGAGATTTCGCTATTTTAACACCCCCTGCCAAACGCCATATAGAGACTGGTTATAAATCTATCTCTCATTTATTGATTTTCCCCGTGTTTAATTTACCCCATCAACTTTACGTTAGAAGGTAAAATGTAGCCTTTTCTTAATGGTCTTCCTTCCTTTGCCCACTCTGATTCTACATCCCCCTATTTGTACTCGCTGTTTGATTTTTAGGAATCCAACACAAAAGTCTATTACACTCCCCTTAATAAGGGCCATTGTACTCTATAGAAAGCCATTCTAAATTAACCAAACATGCACATACATCCTTCTCAAATTCCAAGCTTCGTTCTACGAGTACCCTCATTATCCTAATTGCATCTCTCGTTCCCTCTCTGTAAACCGAACTGTGGCTTTCCAAGCTGCCCCTGCGTGTATATCCTTCTGTAAGACTGAAGGAACCCTTGCCATAACTTTAGTTGGATGAGCTATTGAACTAATCGTGGGAGAAATCCCAAAATTCTTCTTGTTCTTTGGGTGAACAGAATTGTTTAACAATTCTCTGACCACTTTTATTCATTATAAAGTCTCCCACATAACAAGGAAAATATTTATTTCTATACTCAGGTTTTCAGGAACTCCAAACTCATCATTATCAAATTTATTTCCTCTCGTACTAAGCAGTTCTCTTTCAGTTTCACTATCTGAAATCTCACTTCCAAACACATATTCTACTTTTCGCTCAATTTCCATCGTTATTTTAGATGTCGTTATATAGAGTAATACTTCCTATCTACATGCCCATTCAACCTTACCTTTATCATGGCTTCTCTATATCTATTATATGCCTTTCCCGTACTCAGTATTGACCCTTTTCTGTTTCCTCTTTAAAAAAATATTCTTAGCACTTTAAATAATTTACACCTTCTATCAAATTAATCTTTGTGCTTATGTGGTGAAGCTATGTTGTACACAATATAAAAAAGTGTGAAAATGAACGATAAAGGCTTAATATTATAAATGCTATTTTTCTTAATTGAGTACGGGTTACTGACTGATTGTTATGATCTACAATAGATATACTATATTTCATTATTTTTGATAGCCCTCACAGTTTTCAAATATCATGCAAATCGGCAGTTGTACTGCGTTCCCATTCGTGGATTAGACAAGTTACAAGCAAAGGCAGTACATTTTGTAAATTGCTTCGAAAAATCCGTTTGCGTTCCTCGCATTGTTCAAGACGCAGAATGTCATCTTTACAATATAGAAGATTTGAACAAAGTCTAAATTTACGTAGTGAATTCAGAGAAAGTATGCTCTCCGAAGATTTAACCGATATCATGCGTCCTTCCTGTTATATAAGCCGTTCAGTCATTGCGAGAAATAAGTAGAAATAGATGCTAGAGCAAATCGCTTCAGGAATTCATTTTTCCACGAACGATGCGCGAAATTAGTTGATTAGAAGAATAAAGTCATGGTGCATATCGAAAGGCGTGCATATTTATTTATTTATTTATTGTACATTAGCGCCGCAGACAGTTACAGGACAGGTGGCGACGTATCTTATAAAACAGCAAAATGTCAAATTCTATGTATCTGTACAGTAACCCATTTGCATAAAATATAAATTCTATATAAAATATACACCATTTGCACAAAATATATATCTATGTGTTTAAAAGACTGTCCTATGAGATTATGAGATGAGATTATTTTCCAGATGGGAAAATACTCTTTATTCGCCATTGTAACTGACTTGAAACAAATTTCCTGAATTTTATCCGGGCCTAAGGGAAAAGCATTGATAATTCCTGGAGACTAGTTTATTAAATTTTTGTTTGTATGGTCTTTTGGTTCGTAGGGTTTTGTTTACTCTTAAGAACTCTCATATAAATTATATACTTGGCCTTCCCACCTCAATTTCAGAACATCTTTCCTCCTTATCTTATTCACCGTCCAAACGAATGTTTTTTATTGGTATATGTTCTTTTATGTATTACTCTATAATTCTCATTGTATTTTCTTCTTTGTCTTTTTTCAGTTTTTTTGAACCGTTTTTACTTATTTATAATCTAAATACTTAACGAGCTTTTACCAAGCGAAATTATGTTTATAATGTTTATATGTTCAGTATGTCTATTGTGTTTATATAATTTAACATGTAATTGACAAAAGTAGTTTAAGCTAGTTAGAACTCTATTACTCAATTCTAAATTAGTTATACTTTTGTGTCAGAATTTTATGTTAATATGTTATAACTTGCTCTTTTTTGTACATTCTAATGACTTTCTTTTTTTCTTGTCTTACATAGCTCATTTATCTACTACCATAATAAATTTAGTTTTCTATATATAGGTTTCACAGGTTTTTTACACATCTTCTTTTGAGGGTGTTTTCATGCAATGGGAATTTTTTCCTTTGCTCTTAGCTTAGAAATAATAAAATCTAAGTTCTCTGGCCGTACTTCGTGGAACGACATTTAGAAATGATAAAAAAACATTTTTTATTGTGGAAATAACAAAGTGTTTTTTTTAAATAATTTTATCATCTCTTAGCTTAGGTTTTCTATCCACATAGTAGTTTTCTTCTCTATACTTTTGCAATCTATCTCTTTCTTTCTGTTCTCACATGATAAAGGGTTAGGTGTAAGAAGAGACATGATAGTCTCAATTTCACCCTGAATAAAGTCCTTTTATTATTATTTTACCTGCGTAGATATTACGAGCAAGCAGCGCAGCCTTTGATAACGGACGGGAGTACATCTTCGCTGAAAGGTGACTTATCAGCGGAATTCTGAACGGAAGCGATCGTCAGTTAATCGATGTTTGACGTTCGAATTCGAGAGACTCCTTAACGAGCGAAAACGTCGATACGAAAACAAAAGACGGCGCACGAATAAAGCGCCGTAGAGCTTTCTTTTTTTAGTGAAGTACTGTTTTTCGCCGCTCGAATGTGGCGCCGCGTGGAGGTGCCGTGGAACGCAACCCAAGTGTGTGCAACCGCTCGTGATGCACGATCGCATCCCAAGGGAGCACCAAATGCGCACTCCTGGGCATTTAACACGCCACGGAACAGATTTCCAGGATGAAACTCTCGAAGCGAGGCACTCCATGGCCGTATAGATTCTTCAAAACAGAAAAATGGAACTGAAATGCCTAAAACAAAGGCCTTCAGATTTTAACCATCGGTGAACCTCGTAGGAATATTAATAATGAGAATGATTTCGACTTCATCAAGCAAATTTTTGTCTTGATAGACCACTTTCTCTTACCATTTCTTATGAAGTCACCCTCACAAACCACTATGCGATTACCAGTATTCTAACCCAAGAACCCTGCGTAGCAACTTTTGCATCATTTTAGTATTTTTATATATAAATTATTAATATTCGTATCTGTTTTTGGAAAGATTTAGCAGGTCACAGACAAACCGGGAAGTTAACAAAGACACGGGAGCTTCCTTGATCCCTAGCCCCTCTCATTCTTTAGTTATATGGAAAATAATTGGAACAGATATCTGTAAACTTTAAAATGCAAGCAGTGATTAAGCGTACCAAATAATAATTCAAAATTTCAGTTATGCATTCGAGAAGTGAAAATCGTGAATTTGATTTTCAAAATTGTGACAGCCCTTTCTCAAAAATCAGTTCATAATTCCGTGAGAATCGTTTCATGACCACAATCCGGCAAAAGATACTGCTTACTGAGGGATATTGCTAACATAAGGTGATTATTTTACCAAAGTTTAGATAAATTAATATTATTCTTTTCATAATTCATCTATTGTTTTATAATTTAATTAATTACTAAATTAAAACTTGGCAAAATTATTTTTTGTCATTATTTTTGCTACATTATTTAATTATTGCTTTTAACGCTAAATGCATGTTTAATTAATTTATTATTACACAATTTTGCATTTGTTGATGAGTGTTTACCCTTTAGCAATTTAATCTCAAAAGGATGCGATAAAATATCCAAAAATAAAATACTTGTTGTCAACATCAAAGAAGATTTCACTCCGTATTGGCGGGGAAAACATTGTAGAAATAGTATGTATGTATAAAAACGTTAAGGTATATTAAAATATGAAATGATTTATAGTACACTAACACAGCTCTTACAATACTATAAATAGCCATATTTATGATCACGAAATCTTTTGATAATAATATTGCGAAATAAATGATGGAGTAGGGGTAAAGCAGTTACATAGAAACTACCAGCCACAATTTTTTAGTTCAAGTTAGTGTTGTGCGAACTTTTAGTCTAATAGGTTTCATGGATACGCAATTTAAATTTTGTAGGCTAACTCGAGGAATAATGAGGTAAGATTGTGGACCCAACCCGTCCAAAACACGTTTTAAAAGAGTTTTATCTGAGGCTGAAGTCGTATGGAACAGCAATTGCCGTGTTACGTAAAACAGCCGATAGTGCATTAAGTAAGTTTTAAATGCGTTCGAGGAGTGATCGTCATCTGTCTTTGGCTCTTTCAGAAGAGGGAAGTCGTAACGAAGGAGATGGATTGCGTTAGAGGGAGGCAGAATTTCGGACAGCGTCCGGAAGGGCACTGCGTAATGGCGATTCCACCCACGCTCAGGAAATTGCTGTTTTCGCCTCCCATTCCGTGGATTCGCAAAATGTCGCCCGCCCTTGATTTATAGCTGAGATGCAACGTAGCCTTCTTACTGCACCCTCGATAAATACCTTTCCGATGAGATTTAACATGTTCTGCAAAGAAAATCCAAATCCTAAAAACCGATGCAGTTTAACTCGAATTTCAATTTATCCACGGACGTAAACCGTTGTCAGGATAATTCTTTATTTATGTCAGTAATCCTCTCAGTATCAACTCCAATGAATTCGATACTGCTGTTATAACTCCTTCAAGTTATCTCGTGTGTGTCATTGTAATTCGTTATGATTTCTTAATGATAATAGGGCTTATATTGTTATAACATATTTATCGGCTTTAATACCTTCATACTGTCTATCTCTCTGGCATCGCTAGATTCTACTCAATAAATTCTTCCTTAGTTGATTCCTAATTACAAAATTCGAAAGTTTAGTAATTTGCGTATTCCAAATTCAACTAATTTTCTTTTGGTTCAAAGTTTTTAGTTTTTTCATCAAGTGCAGCCGCTTCCATAAACCTTGTAGTCGGTTTGGAGTACTTTCAAATCACTTTACTCTGATCATTCGCTCTTCATCCTAGCCAATAGTTCATTACTTTGGTAATGAACTTTTGGTTAGATAGATCGTTAAACTGACGCTTAGCGTATAAGCGTCTGTTATCTTTTTATGATTCTATAACTATTATGGCCGCGGTTCTAAGATAATAAGCTTTTCAATTTCCGATTTTTTCTAGATTGGTTGGATGATATTCTGCTCTTAGGATGCATAAATACAATAATTTAGTTTGTTTTGAGATCATTGGCTATTTTTAGTAGAATTTAAATCTAATGCTTTAATTCATAGTTAATCAATATGTCTTCCTTACAATCCTTAATCAATCAATATGTTTTCACATTAAAGATAAAACAACAACTTCTAACAGGTGATAAATTCTCAAATAGAAGTAGTGTCATCCATAATCTGATGTTGGAGCGAAGATGTGCCATAAGCGTTTCTTTACACCCTTTAAAGATCTAAATTTGTCATTATAATGCATGAGGAAAGCCCGTATCCAGCAAAATTTCGTGCAACACAGTAAAACTGTTAATTTTGAATTATTTTAACTGAAAACCATTTACAGTAATTGGCAAAGCCAACACTGGGCAGTCCTGTTTCGACAACCTTAAATTTTGTCTAATCCGCGGATACATTTTCTCGCTTCGAATATCCCCCCTGGAAGTGTCTGGACCCAGGTCCCGCGAAAAAATGGACACTTATTAGTCACAGACGCACACTAACATGCAGTAGACCTAAAGCCAAACGAAGTTTTTTTCTCTGTATAAAAGTAAAATAAAAGGCAAAAAACACTCCCAAAACCATCAAAAATACCTTGCAGTCTTATGCGTATTTCACCCTCAACATTATCTCCTCTATCATTATCTTCCCGGTCTCTGAAGATGCCATCATTGAGGATGAAATACGTAAAGAGTTCAAGGTATTTTTGATAGATTTGGGAGTGTTTTTTGCCCTTTATTTTACTGTGTAGCCATCAGTGGCATTTACCCAATTTATTTCTGTATGAAAGTTATATAAAACTCTTAAAGTCTTACTTTTAATCACTTTATTATTAGAAGAATAATTATTAAAATTGCAAGGATATACGTAATTTAAATGTATTATAATATTCTGATTAATAAATTATTAAGACAATAATAAAAGGCAATATCGCTTGGTTTGAATTTGGTATGAAACCATTCAAGAATGAGCGAAGCTTGACTTTTGAAAATCCCCTGGTAAATGGGTTGTGGGTCTTGAAATAAAATAACTGGTATCCAGTGGTAACCATGCATCAGTAAATGGTCATACAGACTCAGGACTAGGGTGCGAAGAATACCGGCGAAGGAACAGTACCTTGAGGGACTCAGAAGGCGATGGATGGTCCCACTTCTTCAGTCGCGCAGTCGACGGCAGTTGTTTTCGATTCGATCGCAGTGGCGCTATTGTTTTCGTCCGCGCGTAAATCAGGCCGTTCGCTCGAAATCATTTCGCCGGAAAAATGAATTCGGGATTCCGTGTATGCTTTTTTATTTCCCTTGTTCCAGCTGGTCGAACCATGTTCCGAAAAAAGGGACCATTTTCCCATGACGTCGATATTTTGATTTTTTAAGTGTGTCGTATACTTAGAAACGGGTTCGCCTTCCAAAAACGTAAAACCTCGAGCCTCACAATGGACGTGATTTGGCTTCTCTCGGAGGAAATCGACGGACTTTGAATTCTTAGCGATAAATTACGATAGAAACTTTACTTAAGCGGCCTCCTTCGACGTACTCTGAATGAATGCGTTCTGCAGTCTATCTGGAGAAGGAAAAATGATATCCAGAAAGGATTCAAATGCAGTAAAATCTGTAACGGAGGCACTGCATGAGTGCAGGTGCCAAGTTACAGTTCCTTCAGCTGCAGTTGGAGAGATCTCGAGCGTTCTTGACGCTTTTTCATTCTCTCACCTCAAGAAAACTTGGCTCCAACCGTAGCTCCCTAAACCTGCGCTGAGAATTGATCCAATTATCCATACCGTATTTCTGAGAAATTCTTTGTTCCTGAAATTAATATTATAGTTTGGGAAGAAATATCTGAGCTTAGTGGTACATATTATAACGGTCACTTGACAGCCGCAAATATGTGCCCCCACCTGGAATCGAAACCTCTTTCATCGAAGAAGAACGCGTTAACCCGAGATGCTTTATTAGTAGAGATGTGAAGATTTTGATACAGATTGTGTCGTCATTAGGAGAATATTACAATGTATTTTTTATTATATTATTACATGTATTTAGGATTTGAAGTACATATTTTGTAATATTTTAAGACAACTAATATTTATACAAAGTCAATTAGGTACATAAAACAAAATTGAACAAAATATTGCGCTTGCAGTTATTGTTTTCCTTCTTGTTCTCGTGAGCCAATAATTGGCTCGTCAGGAGGTGCACAAATAAACAGACACCCATAATATAGATAAAATATAAAATACAAAAGAACAATAAAATATAACTTGCTTATAAAAACTTGAGGGAATACTCAGTTATTAACAATTATAAGTTTTACACAAAACAACACGTTATATCTATATACACTTCTTATCAAAAATAGATTAAAAAATAATAATTTAAAAATTATATTGTCTCACTGTGTAATAGGAAGTTTTTCATACTTTTTGTAACGTCGCCTAATGATGTGAAATACAACTGATGTGTTGGCAATTCATTAAAGATTTTCGGTACAACACTTTTTAACCTATGAGCACCATAATTATTATAATTCTTAGGAACATCATAATTTATCATTCTCCTTGTCTACATACTGTGTTCTTTTAATAGCATTAATTCATATTAATTAGTTAATAGTAGTGTTTCAACATTTTCCAATCTATATTTTTCAATTTTTTCATCCCAATACGATTTCTACCCCTAACTAATTCCACGCCCCTCATTATATAGGCGTTTCTCTATAATTTATTTCATCCACCATCCCCTTCAATTCTGTCTTAAGGAGGCTATCATACTTCTAAGTGTGCCCAATCAATTTCTCTTGTTTCCTCAGCAAAGGTTTCCTCAGAATTCTCTCTTAGTTTGCTCGTCGAGGATCTTTCTCATTAGTTTCTAGATCCACTCATTTATGATTCTTCGTTAGCACCTCATCTCCATTGCTTCCTCCTCTCTGATAGTGGGAATTTTTGTATGTAATTGCTATGCGAAGTAACAGACCATTAACTGGATTTAACAGTAGTTTCCAGATCTTAATGCTTGTATTGTTTGCTTTTAGCACTCAAGAGCTTTCGTGTACCAGTTTCTATCTCAGAGATTATATCAAAGGTATTTTTATGTCTTAAATCCAAGAGAACGGATCCCTTCTATCTGAATTCGGCCTCTGAAAATGTATCTTTCACCAAATCGCCTCTTTTTCCGGAAGCAAATTTTGGAAATGATTGTAAAAATACTGTATTATTCGAGGAAAAAATGCCGAATCGAAAATGTTATCCTCTTTCTTGCTACATATTTCTGTATTATTCAAATGGGATAACAATTTTCCAGTTTTTTCCCTTTCCTCGCTTATCAGTTGTTCGAAAAGGGCATGTTGCGAGATTAAAAGATTTTGTCTGAGGCTCGATTGTGCAAAAAGGAATATCAGGTTACGTGTTTTGACGTCATTGAAAAGAGGAATAAAGAGTTTGCTTGCGATAAAAATAGAAAAAAGAATCGGTATGCGATGAAACCATTGTCTGCAATAAATATCTTTTTCCGCACCTATGTCTTTTCAATTGCAGCGTAGGCCCTCAAACGATATCTCGTATATTTGAAAAAGTCATGGCCTCACGATTCAAATTGCAGTTCTAGCTTTTAGACTTTTTAATCGTTCAGAGTTATTTATCGGTGCAATTGTTCTCTCGTACATATCTCAATTAAGCGATTTATCTCTTCATATCTGTAAGCGTTACATGTCAGGTATTTTTGGCACGTGTTTTCGTATTTCATTCGAATATTATCGTACTTCCTATTTTTTTATGTAGTTTTGCTTCATATATTGCTTTTCGTAGCCTTTCTTATACAGTTACATTTTTATTAGACTTGCTCTTCTCGTTTTCCCCCTAATTTTTATTTTGTATTCAATGTATTTCATTCATTTTAATGTGAACTGATTCTTATTTATGCATTGCATGCAAGTACTATTTGTAGTATATTCATTTATTTATTTTTTAATGTTTTTTCCCCTTACCTTTTAGCTATTAATATCGGTAGGTTTGCGCAGTTTTTTCACACTCTCCTTCCTTGTGGGTGTTTTTTCCTGCAGTGGATTTTTTTCCTAAGAATCTCTATGGTTTTCTACATCCACAATTCTTCTAATTGTTTCTACTTCTAATTTTATAATTAATGAGGATGGGTTAGATGGAAGGAGAGACTTTTAGTCTCAGTCTCGCACAGATAAAGACGATTTATTATTATTATTTCGTCTTTTCTCATGTACACTCCTGGCCAAACTTAACGCAGTACCTCCCTAGCGATCCTTACGGCCGGTGCTGCGTTAATTTTTGCCAGGACTCTACATACATCATTACATCGGGGAAGGAGAAGATATAACTTGGTCTCAGTTCCACAGGAAGTTTATTATAAACGATCGGTTTCGACTATGGCCTAGTCATCTTCAGGTACAGACACATAATCATCATTACATCTATTATTGTATCTATAGTTATTTCTATTCAACTTAATATTCTTTAGACAACGTATATCACTTCCTTCCAGTATCTGATTCGTCACATTTAAGCAGCATTTTATACGTCTTGTTCGCCATTTTGAACCATTCACACCCCCATTACGTCATTTTTAATCATTCATGGTATCATTGCCATCTCTTTAACCTAAAATACCCCTTACAAACTATTCTCGCAGTCATTCTATTTTAATCCACGTACTTGTATGTAAATGCACTCATTACCAACTCAATGCTGACTCTGTTACTCCCGACAGAAATCTCTTCTAACAGGAGTCCCTCCTGACAGGCAGCCCCTCTCCATGTTGTAGCAAGTCGACAACATGGACAGAAGCAACTCAGTTGAACGCCCGGGAACATTTCCTCTCATTGATTCATCGGGAGGTTAAAATTTCTCCTCTATCTCTCACCAAAAAATAAATGAACGGGAAATTTTATTTTTTTATGTAAAGGACAGAGGAAAAGTTGTTAAACTCATTTTTGTAACACGGAAATTTTTTATCAGTCATGTTTATGGCGGCAGTTATACGGAAGAGTTTTGAGATTCTAGTAATGCTAAATTTATCTTCGTTATTCCTAATTAAATGCTGTGGTGTTACTCATGATGTCTCTGCGTTGCACTTGGTCTTCATCTCTAAACTTATGGAAAATTTGGGATTTTCTTCTTTCAGTTACGCAATTTTGTTATTTTTAGATTCTATGCTCGTAATTTAGAAGAAGTTCGACTTTGATGTTACCAAAAATGTGGCATTCGATTCAAAACAGAACGGTACATTATTTAGATAGGTTGGGTCGTGGTGGATTTGAGGAAGTTAATTCCCAGTTTGTAAAAATATGTTTATAATCTCCCATAGATAGTGTTATAACGCATACTGCTCGTGGCAAAACGGTGATGGTGAAAAATAAGTACCTCCTGACTAAGCGAAAGCGGCAAATTATCCTTGATCTGCTACTCTTATAGTATATGGAAATAATGATTTTTTGCGTAAAAACGTCATTATTGCTTTTATTTCAACCTTCGAAAATGATTACAAACCTAACCCTATTTAAGTGTTTAAATTCCCCTTTAAATTTTTTTCAGCATTCAAATTTTCTTCGAATAACTGCTTCGTTTACATGAAATCTTCCTTTCAACTATCTCTCCTTTTCTAATAAGGAACAATACCAGTATCTTCGGCTGCTTTTAGCCTTTCTCTCTGCAACCACATCCTTGCTATCAATCAATCTATCAAAGTAAGCTTTTACTTACCCTCCAGTGAAGACGGCGTGGTCTGCATACAAATTACAGTTCACCCAACCCCTCTATTTTAACGGTGTAAAGGTTCGCATAAGTGAGGTATAAATGGAAACTGTGCAAATCGAGACTAACATTTGTATATTGGAGAAGATGATTGGTTCGCAAAATAACTTGCCATACGGTAAATCAATTTTTATAACCTCTTTTAATTATGTGATGATCTAGTGGAAGAGGATAGATATAAGAAAAAATATGCAAATTATTTTTTTGAGAATTTTATTTTCTGTTGTTATTAGGATTTAGCGAATATTAGAATTTTTATGTAATATTTTATATAATTTTGAGGAAAGTAAGGACAAACTACCTCATTCCTCATCCTGCTTAGGAAGCCTCATTCCCACTTCTAGCACTGGTAGTTAATTTTTGAGGGGGTTAGGTTCCAACCGGCCTTCGAGCTGTGTTGCTAACAAAGATTTGTACTTATATATCTACTTTACTTTCTCTAGTAAACTAATTAATTAACTATTGCTTATAATTTTTCATCCGTATATTATTATTGCTTGCAATGCCGTTCTCTTGTCGTTATCATTTTCTTCAATTCCCGGTGACGTACACTAATATTTTCTATCTCCAAATTCCAGCATGTGAACCACTTCATTGCTTATTTACCTGCTGTAACATTCCTTAGTAGGTTAACAGTTGGTTAAAGATGTGGACGTAGGAGTATGATACTGGTTTAAATTTATTTTAAACTGATTAATGCATCAATTTCTGTGGGCAATAAAACATAGAAGAAGAGAAATGGGATTCTGCAATGAAACAAACAGAGACTGGGACGTCTCTGATAAAACGGAATTCATTTTCTTATGCAAAACGCTTTTGAAGTTTAGGATGGGATTGATCTTGTCCTTTTTCCCAGTCTCCATTTAACGTCTCTCTTTTGCAACTGATTGATTCCTCATTTTTAATACAAGCCATTCGATCGCAAAAACCGCTTTGAATTTATTGATCAGAAAAACCACTCTCCCTTCAATCGAATCTTTTGAAGTCCTTTTCCATATTCCGTTCATTTCCGCTCCATTTGATCCTCTGATGCCGTAATGATGCTTCCAAAGGCTCCTCTGTCTCGCGCTAAACACTGCGGTTGCTATGGGGATGAAGATGATGTTTGCTCGCGTTGCAGATGCACACGAATTATTTTATCCCCCCGATATGCTCTCATTCGCCATTATGACTCACAGAAAACGGATTGATGGACCGAAGTGGCACTTGATTGCGCCGATATAGTATTAGTGCTAATACACTATTTATACTAAATTCGTCTTTGAGCCTTCCCGGAGTAACTTAATTTCATAAATCGATGATTTCGTCATTGGCGATATGTCTTGTGAGTTATATAATCTCGTACCTTGTAGCAAATAATCTACTCGATGAAGGAAAAGGAAAAGCAGGGTTTGGGAAGTATCAGAACAACATAAGTTTGATAGAGAAGCAAAACATTGTGATGAAAGATTATTTTTCTTAATTGATGAAGTTTCTTGCATTTAAACCGAATTCTGAGGCAGCTAATCACATATAAAAGATATTATCAATTACAGAATAATATCTGGTAATTTATATCGCTAAATAAATAAAAATAATTTAACTATAGTTGAATAAACATGACACATCACAATACATAAATCAATAAAATAATTAATAACAATTATAATAGAATAAGGCAAAGCGGTTGCTGATGGTTATGTTGTATATAAAAAATAAACTCCAAAAACCATCAGGATACTTGCAAAGCGACTGCAAGTTTTGCAGCAACTTTCTTGATGGTTTTTGGAGTTTATTATTTATATATAAAACAATTATAATGGTAAAAGAGTACATTAATATTCATTTCAATGAAGTAGATAACATTAATCTTCAAAATGATAGTACTACTACATAAATTCAGTATTAAATATATCATTCCAGGACATCCAAGATTTTTCAGGGCGCCTGGTACAAATATTTAAGCTATCTTTGAATGTCTTTCAAAGTATTTAATGTTTTTTTCGTCTAGAACGGTCTAGTGCTGAAATATAATCAATGGCAATTGCTATACAGTTGTGTTGCAGGCCTCTTATAAAGAAGTCTGAAAGTTCTGAAGTGCGTGGCAATAACATGCAAAAATAGCTTAGTTTGAACATTACATAGCGTATCGAGATGTATTCGAAATCTCTGTGTATATTGTAGTGATCTATTTATATTAAACCCCGGGGAGCAATGTATGCTAGAGAATAAATGATTTAAAATAAAAGGTCTCCAGATGTTGTAATATTATCGTACTCATTCCCCCCCCCAAATTGAGCAGTGGATTGTTTTTACACATTACATGTGAGTCATTGTCTCTATTCTGTATGTATCATTCTGTATGTCTATCGCAAAAAGAATTTGGGTAAACATCCGACCGTTCAAACACTATCTCATAACAAAACCACGTAAAATAATTATTATTCATCCGTAGGACTTATTTTTATAACTAAATAAAAATACAGTGGTACCTTGGTTAACGACGGCCTTAGTTAACGACGGACTTGGTTAACGACGAGTTGCTGTAACCAAAAAATATCTTGGGTAACGACGTAGGATTTGGCTTACGACGCCTCGTCGATTGGTCTTTCCGGAGTTTCACGTGTTTCAGCACCTCTATTTATAATCACTATATTATAAACTAATATTTGGTGTAATTTACGATGTTAAATCATAAAAGCATACTGAATAGCAGCTAGCGGAGAGTATTAAAAATAGCTCAATGCTAAATTGTAGCTAATTCACATAGGCACATGTTGTCTCACCGGAGTTAAATCGGTAAATATTATAAGTTTTGCTTCCGATAAATGGGGTGCGTCCTCGACGCTGAGAAATACGGTAATCCATTACCATTATTATACTTGTGGAAAATCACGCCTTGGATAACGACGGTTTTAGTTAACAACGATTATCCTGGAACGGATTGGCGTCGTTAACCAAGGTACCACTGTATATTATTGCTTAAACTTAATAAAAGCACTGAAGTGGAATAACCCAACATTGATTTCTTCACAAGTCATGGAAGATCATTTTCGCCTGATTTGATAGATTTCCTTCGGGTATCGGTGAATATCTTACGATCGCAGAGTTGATAACCGCACCGGGAACGCCCATGAGGAATCGATTGCTGCAGACTCTGTTTCTCGGGCGATAATAAATGAGACGTAATGGACGAAATAAAAAAAGAAATGCAGGTCAGGGCCGTTGGCGCCTCTCCCGTCATAAAAGGCATCCGAGGAAAATTTGAGAATTCCCACTAAAAGCAAAATCTACATTTATCCGCAGGTCAATTAGTTACCGTCATTTCCACTCTAGCTGCTAAAACTACGGATAATCAATGGATCTTTTATCTCTCCCTTTTATGACTTTGTTTTTTTATGTGCATTGTAGCGTCCTCTGAAGTAATCACAAAGCAGTGGAATATTAAAAACTAAGTACGGCAATTTAAGTGACATGGTCCAAGTAACGCCAAATTCTAGTTGAATTGGGGTTGTTGTCTGCACCTGAAAGGCCGGTCTTGTTGATTGATTTCGATGAAATTTATCGAATCTTCGCGTAATATTTGCACCAAGAGCTGCAGAGGCTTTAGAGTGAGATACTTCAGTGGGAACTATGTTGAGGCTAAAGTAAGATTGGGAAAGGAGCCAAAACCATGACCGTACCACAACAACCATTATTCATAAATCACTTGCTTTATGAATTCTCATACCTCTTTGTCTACGAAAGAGGATGCATTCCCGAAAAAGAGTAATTGAAAGGAAATTGAGTCATCATTATTTTCGTTTGAAAATGCTGTTGATCTTCGACATATTTCCTCTTCATACTTCACTATTCACTTCTGAAAGGATGTTACAATTCCACTTTATTTGATTAGAAGGGGAAATTTTTAGCTTTAAATTTGTACTTTTGCAAAGTCAAAATTTAAATTTTAATTCTGATTGTATTTTTTTATGTTCGCGATATTCCTCAGTTTTTTCTTAATTATTTCACCGATTAATCGCTTATAGCAATCTTAAGATGAAGTCTCTCAATTGATTTTCGATAGTACCTACCTTTTATTAAGCATTCGTTTGTGGCTTTAGCAACATCCATAGGTTAGAATTAGTTCAAGGAAGCTCTAGTTCCAAAGACCTGATGGGGTACATTTCTTTTGCCTACTTCCCAAGACCTATTAATCATTATCACACTCTGACGTCATGGCCAGGAACAGCTGAAAGTATTTTGGTGCCCAAAGCCTTGATATCCAGCAGTTTAACTTTTTTATAAATACGTGGGACTTCAAATAAGCGATAAAATAATTTAGTTAAATCACGGAAGAATAAATATTTCTGGAAATCGAATATAAACTAATAGGAGTTTTATAATAGAACTGTAGATAAATATAGAAAAATAGAATCGTAACTTCACTGGTACTTTGTTCCAAGTTCAAAAATCTCCCATCTTACTTTTAGTAACGATTTCTTAACATAAAAGTACTTTGAATAGTGTTCCTCGATACTACTTATATGATTTATGTGTCCTATTTCTCAACCCACAGAAATAGCAGCAGAATAAGAAGAGCTTCACCCTCAAAATGTTGCCGAACCAAGCGATGCTCGGCCGTGGTTATGTATTTGCCGTTTTTCGAATTATTTCAAAGGGTATATTAATATGAATGGCGTCGATATGCCAGGTTTTAATCATTTGCGTGAATCATTCATATTTAAGTCCCTCAGAAATAGTTTACTAATTAATATACTAATTTTGAAAGAAATTTATGGAAATATAAGTATAAATTTATTTGTAGAAAACCTTTGTCTGTCTTTTAAATATAATCTTGCAAAGATGAGCATTTCCGCATCCAAAAACTCCTTTGATATTTTATTAACGGTCTCGATTCAGTTACCCGGTCAAGGAATTAAGTAGGGTAGAAAGTGGATTTGGATGGAGGAAGAAACACTTCTGACGTCCCTTTCAAGTAAAGCCGTTATGTAATTATTTATTAGTTTCCCTTTTCATGTATTATCCCTATTTAAAGAGAACGGAATTAAATGCGGAGCGCTGTTAGGCACCAACTTCTCCTTTCCTAAGTTCATCCCTCCAATACATCTTCCCCTTCCGACACATCCGTTCATCTCTTCAAACATTCCCGCTTAGGATTCTAGAATCTGCGATAATATTCCGAGAGCTGCTCTAAATTCTCCTATCGGAGGAAAGTGACATGTACAGGGGACGCCAGTGTCTATAGTCGGCCCTTAATCGCAACGCGGTTGCTCCCTGCAGATAACACTGAGGAGGAGCCGTTTAGAGCTGGAATAAGAATCGGTGAACATGACAACGTCCCTTTTGCTGTTTTGCAGTCGAAAATCTGTGATTGCACCATGAAGAAACATTAGTCGTGGGCCCTTTTAGAGGAAATTAAAAATGAAAGTAATTGCATATGGAATTATGCGTATGACGCCTTTCATATAACCTGGAATATCTTTTGCTTTGTTTTACCTGATTGCTCTGTAATATCTATTATTATCATTGTTTAATTGTTGAAATGATTGAAAAATCAGCATATGATTAAATTTTAAGTAATTGTTGTTATAATTAGACTGAAATAATCTTCAACAACAGACAGATGACTGTAGAACGTTGATTAACAATCATTCACGTATTAATAGTGTTTGTGAATTTAACATGATTCGCGTAGTTTATTAAGTTTTGCTGTTAATAATCAGTTAATTAATTTAATAATCAACAATTGCTTAAAAATACTTCAGTGATTGTTGTATTTAACTTTGATGTATTCTTTGATGATAGTTGTCTTTGTCGATCATTATTTGTTTATTTGTATTCATCATTGCCAAAATATACTAAATAATACAGTTGCTCATTCTGCTAAATTTATCAAGTTTTGAATGTTTAAATTGAGTTTCCATCTCTTATTAACTGAGGCTGTTTAATCGACGTGACGAAGGCAAATGAAAGGGATGGGTTAGGTATGCGAGAGAGAGTGGATTATTGCTGAAGTTGAATTTAAGTTCCATTCAGTTGGGACCATCCTATAGTGCGTTGAATCCGCAGGAATATTTCTAGATGTCTTTTTTATTGTCATAAATCCATATCGAGTACTTGAGATATTTCCGGAAAGGGTCCATCGATTTTCTTACTGTACCACTTTCACTTTACGTGTTTTGAATCCTCTTCAAGTCAAATCCACGCATTTTTCTACTTACCAATTCGGTTATCAAGTGTTTTCACTTCATCTCTCTCTTTCCTCTAGTACTTAATTCATAATCTATAATTTGCTTGGGCATTCGTGCATCAGTTGCACTTGAATTATACAGTACTTAAGGTATTTTTATTATTTATTAGCGTTGTATATTTTATTTTCTCCTTTCACACCTCCATTCTTAATACCCTCTCGCTTCACGCAATCTGTTTTCTATTTCTGATTTTTAAGTTTTCTACTCACCACCCTTTATAGGTTAAAATCGGCCGTAATCTAAATTTTCATTCTTTACATCACCACCTTTTGTCCACAATTTAGAAAATATTCGGCCGCTATTTGCAGATAAACTTAAATGCTTATTTCTTCGAGTCACAATTTAGAAGGCGGTTTAAAACTACTATCTTGCGTAAATAATCACATCTTATACGTCAAGTAGAGAAGTCAATCTAACAATGATAGATTTGATATATTTTTCTAAATAGTGCGTTTTTGTTATTATATTACGCGGAAATGCTATGCATGTCCCTTTGTTCAAATAAAAACTTTATTTTGGCCTATTTGCAATCTAATGTAATAAAAATTATCACCATTTCTCGTGTTCCTTGTTTCCTTTCCTTTTTGTTGTGGCGTGAGTTGTCACGAATAATATAATTTAGATATTTTTTCTCGCCTTGCTAACAGAATCTGTTCCCGGTTATCTATTCAAAAAATATGTGTTCTTTCTGAACCTTTTGATAACAGATATTTTAAATTTGTGATTACTTCCCCAAGAAATTCAATTCCTTTCACTTTCTTTATTAAATAAATTTTGCAGCCTCTCATTTCGCTTTCACTTCTACAAACTGTCATTACATTCAAACTTTAAATTACACGCCGACAATTTATAATGTTTTCGGAAGACACTTACAATTGTTTACAAAGCCTATTGTTACGTCACCCTTTCGCAAACGTTTTGTCGACAGTTTTAATTGTTGGATAGTTGCAACAATGTTACACAACAATACGGCTTGGATTTATTATTGTTTTAAATTATCTCGGAGGCGGTATAGCTACTGAGGTTTTTCTAAATATTACTTGCACTTATTTGTAGAAGTGAGAACTCTACGGAGTAAGTGGTACAATCTATTCTACTTTTACGTTCCATTTTCGTTCTCTACCGCCTCCTTCCGCAGAAACAATCCCCCTTGATAAAACATCTCCCCCGCTGACACCGAAATGCCCCTTAATATACGGCTCGTCATTCTCCCCTCGACCTTAATCAACTCCTCCGCGTTTCGATTCCTCCGCTAATCTTTTGATGATATTCGAAGAACGCCCTCCTTCAAAGAGATCACCTTTCCGATACAAATGCCAACACCTACAGCCTGTCTGAACTACTCATTCGTTGCGGATTTTATCAACTCACACGTACATATACAATCATAATAAATAGGTGCCAAGATGCGATGGAATAGACGAGGACGGAAGGAATAGCAAAAAAGTTTGATTTTAAATGAATGCGCCTACTATTCTGGTCCCATAGGAGTCATTATGCCCTACGCAGAGACATGTAGGTGCCATATTGAGGCTAGAGGGATAGTTTTAGTCGCAAGTGACATATCTTTATCCAAAAAAATATTCGTTTTAACCGAACTAGAATTTTTGACAATTTTAACGTTTCTTGCTGAAATTTCGAAACTTTGAGGTAAAAATTCTCACAAAAGATAGTATTTGATTTGGTAAGAAAATTATATCTGTAATGTGGGTATTTCACTATTGCCGGTTATTACATTTCTATCGGAAAAAATGAAAAAACGACCCACTGTACTGTCTAACCAACATCCGTAAGATTTCTGTACATTTTGCGTATTTTGACGAATTTTGGCGAACTGAGAATCCATTTTCCTTAATACAAACGTACTAAATCTTTAATATAAAGCAACAACCAAGCAATATATGTACTCTTTGCCATTAAATTGGAAACATTAGGAACCATCAGAAATTTATGCAAAAACGATACAGATTCTGGGTTAATTTTCTGGTACTTATTAACTTGTAAAAAATCCATCGTAAACAAACTTTAACTAGACCACAAATTAGTGGTTTTGTAAAAGTTTGTTTACCATGGATTTTTTATTATGCAAAAATTTGACATTTTTCACAAAATTTTGAAACTTTGAATTAAATTTGCAGCCTCAGGACATATTCCTATCTAAATGATTTTTTATAAGTTAGAAGGACCACCAACCACACACTTTAAGCATTAGCCGTTGACGGATTTCGAAAAAAAAACGTTTTTTCGATCCACCCTAATGTACACGCGCAATCTTGAAATTCGTGATTTTCTCTCTCGTGAGTTATTTGCCTCCTAGCCTTACATCTTCCATACTTTCTCTTTATTTATATTTCGCATCAGCTTCCACCTTGGAGTTGATGCATCTTGGCCACCTCTCTTATGCCCAATGGAATTGTTAAATGGGCAATAAAGCCGATTTTTCTCTCACAATCGTTTACACTGCCTGTATCACTCGTTAAAGGCGGAGAGAGCATCTCTGTGTATCCCTTATCATTTGGCCCTTCTGTTTGACAGACCCCAGAACGAGGCCTTGTGGGACTCGCATCAAAGGCCGCGGGAATGAATGGGAAAAGAGGCGAGAATTTTAAAGGGAAGTTCTTCATCCCGTGGGAAAGGTCGCCGTATCAGCCTTTATGCCTCTCTCTTGGCTGCGAATTTCATGCATTTTGACAACGCCTCGCAAATTAATGCGTCCTCTATCGGGTGCCACTTCCAGGAAATCTCCAATCCTAAATTCTCTTTGACTCCTATATCTTTGTGCCGTCATTTGAGATTCCTAAGCCAATCACGTGATCGTATTGGGTCACTTAATGAGCAGGGGGTGATTACGTAGGTCACGATTGGGGGACTTAAGAGGCACCGCTCTCGTTTTCAACCGATTTAATTAGGAGGAGCAGCAGGGGGTATCTGTACCAAAAAAGAATATCGGAATTATCGGATGATTATGTATGTGAAAAGGAATTCTTAACACAAGATTATGGCCTAGGTTTATCAATTTATGATTTAATTCCGGGAGCGATGAAACCGCTATAAAGTAATTTCATTCCCCGAAAGCCTCCGCCTTTAGCGGTTGATCCTGATATCATAGGATTTGGAAATTTGCCAAGGAGAGTCGATTTTAGAAAATTCTGTCTGATCTCAGCTTTTAGCTACAGAAACTTTAGTGCCTTTAAAACTCTCCATTTAACAAATAAAATTCCATATCGTCCTCAAATTCTTATAGCTGTAAACTGTCGTTGAAATCCAAGGAATAAACATACAAAAAATGTCTGGTGAGGTTGGGAACCGGATTCTCATTTACCGGACGGACGCTCTTTCCGATTGAGCTATCTTGCAGAACATTCTCATTTTAGGGAGGCTTTGTAGACCAAGAAGAGTTCGGACTGCCCTTACCAACGGGACGCATCTCACTGAGACAAGGGGTCTGCAAAGGGATGGAAAGGTATCCCCTTCAGGATCACACAAGGAAAGGGAAAGAAGTAAACATTGCACAGATGAGTCCAGGATAGTGAGATCCGAGGTTCGATTCCCGGTCTTTACAGACTTTCCCAAGTCCGTTTGTTCCTTGGGTATTCCTCAGCGCCAATATTTATTTTATCCCCTTTTTCAGAAATTACCTACTTTCTGTTTACGTATGAATATTCTTTTTGTTTCGTTTTGCAACCTCAAAATCGATTAACTAATTCAAATACATTTTCGCAATTTTTGTATTAACCTCTCTTATATCTATCTCTAAGGGGTCGTACAGAAATTGCGTAACGCAAAATTCTTCAATTTTTAACCCCCCCCCCCCTCCCCCCCACGTAACGCCTCGCCGGACCATCCCTTTCTCCCTCGTATGTACCAGGACCGTAATGCCTGGCCGCCCCCCCCCAAATTTCGTTACGTAATTTGTGTACGACCCCTAAGCTTATCTCTGACTAGGGTTTGAAAAAGTGGTACCCACTCAAGTTAGTTCGAAGTATGTCAAAATAGGTTGTTTAACGGTACTTAACGTCTTTATCAATTTTCTACGTAGTATATTGGAAAATATAACTTTCTATTATATGCGCATTGCTTAGAGCTAAGATAACATCAACGCTACTGAGGTATGAGTGATGTCTTGGCATTTATGAAGATCGCACATCTTCTAATACTATGGAAACACTTATTGATAGGGTTATTGCGATATGAGATTGTGAATTTCACTCTGGCTCTATAATGAAAGCCAAGTACCTCACTTCTATCATATCTTCTATTCCATGTTTCTGAATCACCTCATTCCCTCTCCAAAGCAGTCTAACAGTTGATGATATTGCCAGCCTTTTGGTAGATGGCTTTACAGATGGATAACTCTAGTTATCTTGCATATATAGAGCCGGAAATCTCATGTTGTTTTCGCTAATATCTTAAGGAATAGTTTTAATATAGTTCGAAATGAGCTTTCCTCTCAAGTATAGGTCTAAGTTTGCCTGCATTAGTGGTGTCGTGGCTTCCGGTTGCAACGTAGAACACCGGATCCGAACCTTGATTATGGCTTGGAAGTTTGCGCTGCTGGAAGTTATCCACAGTGTGCTGCAACTCTTCAGTTGGTGGACTCGCAAGAATAAAAAATTAATGCCTGAATACCTCATTGCTTGTGGTTTTAGCAACTGCGAGTGTTAATGAAAAAGTTTAGAGGGACGGCGTCATAACGGTTGCAAAGCCGCGCACATCTCCTCGTGGAAAATGTTCCTTTTTTGGTGTTTTTCCCCGATGTCACTTTTCTGAAATGCAACTTCCGCCTTTGCGGAATTTATGGCTTCTTCAGTACAGTGTGTTGCGTTTATTATTTAGGTTGACCCAGTTTCGAAACAGCGAGCGAAATACGCAGCAAAAGGCAGCAGGTGAGTTTGGCGTACGTTAACTCGACGTACGAAACGATGGACTACTCGCAGCGTCGTTACTCTTTTGTTTTCATAAGCAGCTTAGCAGGGGAAAGGGAAACCTTTTTCAAATGAAGGTCAATCCTTTGCTCACTCCGTATAAACTCAAGAGAAACTACTTCACGAGACTCTTATCCAAGGTCTTGTTCCTAATGATGACACGGGCATATGTTTCCGTGAAGTGCGTTTCATTATTATTGTATTTGATTCTAAAGATAAAGATGGTGGATTAACATTCTTTTCCTTCATTTTTAACCTTTATACACGCATTCTGTACACTGATACAATAGTATATGGAGTAGGGGACACCGGGGCTAGTTCGTTACACTTTTTTATTTCGAATTTTCTAATTTTTTCTATGACTGATATCTAGGAAAACAAAGTACAACCGTCGCAAAATAACATTTATCTGCATTAAACCTCAATTTAAAAAAAAAGTTCAATTAATTACTTTATAATGAAAATAATTCCAAAACAATGCTAGTGTTAGGAATTACCCCGTATACGGGGTAAGTATATCAATGTACATCTCTCAGTTGTCGTACAAATCAATACGCGAGAAGATAATTTTTATTTCAGACTTTATTCCTAACGAAATTATCTTCCACATTACACACTTACGAGAGGTCGACAAGGAAAAAGGTTGCGAAGGTGATATTTTGGTGAAAACTACAAATATTATATATATATATTGTTATATTATATAAAAATTTATCGAATCAGAATCGAGGACTATTATTTACTGTGAGAATATTTCCAGGTGCATTTTCCTGCTTTGGTATAAAGTCGCACGGCCATTAATTAGGATATTTGTAGATAAAAGAAGATAGACCGATTACTATAAAAATTTAACTGTATTTCGTAATGAAGGCTTTCCGCGCTAGATTTCGACCTCTTCTCTCTAAATCAAGGAAGCCTTACCGTGGCTCTCCAACCTTTGAATAAACTTGCGACACCCTTAATACTGTCAAAATGGAAGTTGCATCAAATTTTTCAAAATAATACGCCGTCCCTTATAGTGATATTCTAATATCTACGATCAAATTCATGATGCTCATATCAAGGTCAATCTCAGATCATGTTTGACGGTTTTACCAACGGATCTAGAATCCGCTGAAAACAGTATGTCTGCAGCACTGTTGGTTCGATGCTCATAAATACAGTGTGTGTTGCAGACAAAAATACACACTCGCCCAGGTACACTAGCCGAGTCTGCCTTTATGTAAGTTATACGTCGAGCGTTCAAATATCCACCAGAGAGCGCTCTTTGTTCTTTGAATTAAGTTTCTTCCTTGTTTCATTGTCGTATGCGTTAATTGTCCAAGGCCTTCCATTAATAAAGGCTTACAACAATGTTACTAACAATACGAGTGGATTTTAGTTCGGTTTTATATTATTTCAGGTAAACTTCGATTTCAGGTACTTTCTGAATCCTTTTTTCTGTTCCTGTTATTGAATTTACGTAGTTTTTCAGTATTTATGTCTCTCAGTCTGTATAATCTATGGCGCCCGGTGAATTGGTATGGGGGGAATTCGTACGCGGGGAATTGATCTCACCAACCAAACCTCACAAACCAACCCAACCCCACCCAACCCAACCCCCCGGGTTAATTTATTTATAACATCAACCAATAATCAGGGCGTTTAGATTAACATAAGACTGAATAACAGTAGTACAACATCAGCGCGGGGGATCCATTCCCCGCGTACGAATTCCCCCCGGACCAATTCACCGGCCACGCTAACCTATGAGTCTATGTAATATAAACTATTATTCATCATAGAAGTGACGTAGAGAACCCTTTGCCTCCATTATGGAATTTAATTAATTTCCCAAGTTTTTTAATTATATCGTCTCCGAACTTATTTAAGTCAAGCGAGAATAAAATGTAAAATATTCTACTCATGTGCCAGAATACTAAATACCGCCCTCCGAAGATAAAAAAAAGTCTCCCCTCCTCTCCTTTCGATCGATTCCAACAAAATTTCGCGAACTTGACCTCCATAATACAAAAAAGGGAGGCTATGTAGGTTAAATGCACGTAATTTAGCCCGAGTATGCTCGGAAGGCGTCCATAAGTAATGCATTCCAAGTTCGCCTGCTGCAGACTTTCTTTTACCGCATCAAATTAGAAGTAATGGCCCCACGAAATCGGGAAAAGTACCGTGAGAAAGGTAATTGCGTAAGGATTCAGTTTATGGCCGTGGAGTACCTTTTTAATTTCAAAAATCTGAAAAGTTTCTTTAAGTTGAAGGAGTGAGGTAGTTTTCCGTTACTTTCTTTGCTGACCTAGAAGGAGAAAACATTCGCGAAAGAGCTGCATACCCTGTTAATAGGAGTTATTTCCTAGTATATTAATAATAATGATGCTTTTTTATTGTTGGACGTCTTTTAGTCGATGATGGCCATTTTTACGATAAACCCAGGTTTTTTAGCACTCTAATAATCAAACAACCATGCATTCACACGAATTCGAACCCGGGAGCTCAGTGTTGCATGATTACCGTGCTGACCACTATACTACTCTATGGAAAATCTAAATAATTCAATTATCAAGTGTTATTTGAACTTCGGTAAATATTCTAGCATTAATACGACCTCGATGATCCCAAAGGTAAGGGATAAAGATGTTTGTAACAAACGTCAACTGAAATTTACGCAATTCATTAAGATATGGTAGCAGAAAACTTAAAGTCACAATGAAAAATAAATGCTGATTTTCTTCAGCAAACGGAATTAGATGATACGAAGTCAAGATGAGTTATCAGGAAGTAACAGAAAGGCCTTATTGGGAGCAACAGTGGGCAATATTAGGTCAATTGAGCCCACCGAAAGGTGGAACACTTATGCTGATGAAATGCTGATCTCCAAACCCGGCAAAAAGCCTCTGCTGCGGTTCATCTATATTCTTATGTAGGAAGCTCGGCCTAAGCCACGTCGTCAATTTCAATTTTATATGACATTTTATGAGCTCTGCATGTTCCGTATAAATAGGAATCCATTTTGGTTTATTCGTAGGAAAGAGATATGGTTTCAAGGCCTTCCTTTAGGAACTATCGATTGGGTGAGAATGCCCGGGTGAAATGCAAATTCCGTTGATTAGGCACTCCCAGGCAACGCCTGTTATCACGCATAATGGCGGCATTTAAGACCGCGAAACGAGCCACGAGGTGCAATTTCCATTTTGGAATAACAAGGCAGTGGGAAGGAGATTTGAAACGACTTAAGGCTTTTAATATAGGGGCAGGAAGCAGATGTGAGGAGGGGTTGCCATCTACACTTAGCAACCAGTGGCTTTCTTCATATTAACTCTCCGATATATTTTTGTCCGGTGTTTCAGAATTATGACTATTAATGTGTTCTGATTTTGATGATTTATAGGATGAATATAGGAATGTTTTGTATCAGAATCCTGAATCTTAATATGCATTATTCATGGTTGAAACCCTTGGAATCGTCTTCAATGTTTCATCCTCCAAGTTGTTCTCATTCTTAGAGTCAGTTTCTTCATTTCATTTCCATCTAAGACGCTGCTGATTCCTCATTCTTAAAAAGATTTAATGGAGTCTTACTTTTGGGCTGCTGTTAGGAATCTTTCATTTTCGCTGTTAGGAATCTTTCATTTTCTCAGAATCACTCGACATGGGACGCAGTCAATATGAGTCTACCTGGGATATAAAAGTTAAGGAAAATTCCCAATTTCGAACCCATTTCTGTGATATTCTACTTTTAAATGTAAAGTAAACTCCCGTTTATCCGAAATCCGCTTTATCCGAACAAACTTTTCCGAATGCACCCACCCCCACCCACCGAATACCATTGCGACCCATTACTTATTTGTTCGTGACACCTCTTTAAAACTCCTGTTCTTCCCTGCTGCCAAATAAGGCGGATTTTTTCTGTAATAACGCAAAATAAACTAGCTTTGTTATACAGAATTTAAAAACTTTGAGTTTTCAATCATAATTTGGCGCCTTTTTAACACGTCAACAAACATGCAGGCTTATACACAACCATATCAATAGCATTCTACGTACGCAAGTTTTGCGATCATATTTCGCGATATTGACGCAATTTGGTGTGTTTCACGTGGGACCTCAGTTTATCCGAAATTTTTGTTATCCGAACCTCGTCCTGATCATTTCGGATAAACGGGAGTTTATTGTAACTCCAAAGTTTTTTATTTCTCTTCTTATCTTTTGCGTATCTATAGGACGCAGTTTTTTCAGATCAAATACCATATTTTTTGTAAAAAAACTATAAAATTTTTCATAAAGCGATCCAGCTGGAATGCAAATGTTGTAAAACTAATAGACAATTCTTTCCTATTTTATATAATTTTGCATTCAGAGGTAACTCTGAAGTTATTGTCTGTAATTCTTATCCTTGACATATTTGTAAAGAGGAGTCTCTTCAGGTCTAAGTCCTTATTTTTAAAAGAATAGTGTACATTTTGTGCCTGAAAATACGATAGACAAGAACCCATTGTGGATACTTGCTGCTCTTTGTCAAAGTTAAGAGGGATATTTGAAATGGCTTTGTTCATTTTATAATAATAATAATAGTAGTTCTTTATTTGGGCAAGATTGAGACTAGGGAGTCTTTTCTTACATCTTTCCCATCGTCAAATGAGGGACAGAAAGAAAGAGATAGTTAGCAAAAGAAGAAAAGTAATATGAGGATTGATAAAACCTAAGCTGAGGGCTCAGGAAAAAAATTCCACTGCAGGAAAACACTCACAGGAAGGGGAGTGTGGAAAACCTGCGAAACCTAAAGATGGAAAACTGTATTTTTGATGGAGAATGAAAAGGGTTATGATAGACAGGCAGTGAAAATATAAAAATTGCACAAAAAGAAAGGGGAAAAAACATAACTGCATTACAAACAATCAGATAAAATAAATCAACTTCACTAAGCTGACATTAATTATAGATGAATTAAAATAAACGTTGGACAATGGGAGATAAATCTCAAAGAAATTAAGAAAATTAAATTAAATTAAGAAATACATACAAATGAAAGATTAAAAGATCTAGTACACTGAAAATGATCAAAAACATAGTTTATAGGAAAGTTTTAAAAGACGACAAGAGAAAATAAACAAGAAATATATAAGAATGTATAAATAAATAAAAAAGTATAATAAAAGTTAAATTAACAAATAAAACGATGAATCAATAAATAAAAGGATAATAATTTTATATCAGAGAGGAAGTTAAAAATATTAAATTCTTATTCCTCTCATGTTGAGGTCTGAACGAACGTTATCAAATAAACTTCTACGAAAGATATAAAACAAATTTATGGAAAGCGTTCTTTTTATGTTGTCATGGTGAGTCACTCTGGATGATTGATCCAAAAAGAAAGAAAAATATAAGGAGAAAAATAATTGGTGAGCGCATGTGTGTGTGTGTGTGTGTGTGTGTTCTGGTATCGTTTCTGGTTTCATGAGAACCCTCCAGGGAACCGTTTTTCCTTACGTCCTTCCCTCACTTCATTTTTCCTCAATTTGCCACTTTGCGTGACTCACGGACATCACTAACTGATGATTACGTAGACCCTATCGACTGCAGCGCCTCTATCGGACGCCACGCAAAACACACACGAGGGGTATTTGGGTCTCCGCCTGATGCACGCTTATTAAACCGTATCCTGTCACATCTTTATGATTAATTCTCTCATTAGAGCTAAGACTTAAGTATAGAGACAGTGCACTAGGGAATTACCGTAAAGCGACCAAATAGGCTAAAATTAGAAAAAGGCTCGTTTAGCGAAGTCGTTTTAATTCAGTTACCATAATTACCTGAATGGGGGAGGTTCTTACTGTCCCGATTATATTATCGGGACAGGATGATCAAGAGAGGGAAAGTTCCGTTGTATGAAATTCCTCTTTTTACTTAAAAAAAAGTGCTCTATTTTCCAAATTCTCTTTTCCTGCCTCCGATATCGAAATAGGTAGTTATATGCTAATGAACTCCGAAAAAGTACTGTAATCTGGAGAAATGTGTTTCTTTCGTGTTTGTAATAACATTTTCATATACTCTTTTCCTTTCTATTCATTGCAAAAGCATCTTTTTTATGTATTCATTCTATTCCATCTGCAATGCACAGCAACTGGGGTGGTACCTTTCTGGTCAAGGTTGATATATCTATATATTTAATTTAAAATATAAAAATTATATATTAAGGTACAAAACAATTTATTACGCCAAATTGACGATAATATTACAAATAAGTACAATTCTACATGATTTGCAAGTGTGTAATGTGCTTTTAAATGTAGTGGAAGATTATTTTAATACTTCACAATTTTTTTTTAAATGTTGATGTAGAAGATTTTTGGTGCAATAAATTGATTTGCGATGACATAAGGGTTGGGATTAACTATAAGGAAATGAAGGAGATAGCGCTTAATAGGAATTTTTGATTGTACATGAACCTACCGGAACGTAGAACACTCGTGAATGAATGAAATTGATTTGCATGATGGAATTCAACCAAGTACCATTGAGGCTGTTCAATTTTCTTTTTATTTAGATTGTAAAAATCCCAAGGAAAAACGTCTGACAGGGCCGGGAATCGAACCCGGGATCTTCCCATATCCGGAAGGCTGCCTTAACCATCTTGGCTACCCGGCCAGAACAGGGTAGCCTAGATGTTCTGGCCGGGTAGCCTAGATTGTTAAGGCAGCCTCCCGGATAGTGGTTCCAGGGTTCGATTCCTGGCCCTGTCAGACTTTTTACAAGTCTGGTTTTCCTTGGAAATTTTCCTGGGTGCACGCCCTTATGTGCAAAGTAACCTCAACCCTTTCCTTACATTGTAAGAATTGTAAATAAACCAAAAATTATGGATATACAATACATAAATACATCCCCATAAATGAGGAAGAGAAATGTAATTCGACGTAAAAGCCTCTAATTAAATCTCTGGGTTTAAACTATCTTTTGTTTGGTGAGAATTTTGAGCTGGCGCCTGTACCAGTGTAGTTATAAAATATCAGGTCGTTTATTCCCCTTGTTTATATCAGCCACATAAATTGTTCCTGTATCCTTCTGTGATCGTTATCATGGTATATTTCCTCATATTAGCCTTCTTTTTATCTATCTGTGGGAACCTTGTCTTTCGCATTCATTTCGCTACAACTTCGTACTTATGAGGAGTGATTTAGTTTATACACCCTTTGGGGTTAGCTTTGATATCAGTTTAAAGGGAACCCTTTTTAGAGTCCATTTTAATTATTTACAAATTGCAATTCGGAACCTCGCATTGAAGACTAACGGAATTACTTTTCGTGGCTTTCTCCGGCAAATGAAAAGTTCTTTGGATGAGATCTATTACAGAGCAAGAAACTGACATTTTATCCCTTTCGGAGCAGATAAAAGAGCGGTGTTTTTATCACGAGGGGGCGTTGGAAACGTTGCCGCCAAAGCATTTCGTTTTTATAGCGTGTAAAGCCATCGAAGGAAATCACGCAATTTTTACAGGTAGAGGCGCGTCCTTCTTTAGTGCCCATTAAAGGGAGCGACGGATTTTCAAGTGAAAATGATTCGCAGTTAAACAAAAAGGACTTTCCGAAGGCCTTTGAGCGAAACTTTTGGAATCATTTCCCAAATAATCGCCGTGAGTTTGAGTGCCTCAGATGAAAGGGAAAGTCCGGGAAGGAGTACTCAAAAAGTGCTTATGGGAACATGGGAACTTTCTATTCTGGAAAGCACCACGTTGTTGCGGCTCTATCGGATGCATGTACTGCTTGGGTGCATCGTATCCGTAGGGCGTCCAAACTTTGTCCGGAAGAAACTCATTGTCGATTGACCATCGTTACTTCTCACTGTTATGAATGTGAATCCACGTTTTGATTATTGGTAAAAGTATAAATTAGTCAATCAGTTTTGAAAAATATTGCAACTGAGGTACACTCCATCATCATAATATTATAATCATTGGGACTCAAAAGTCCGAATTTCGCCAAATAAAGTCCCTGAATAATAATAATAGTAATAAAAATAACTAAATAATAATAACTAAAACTAAAAATAAAAGAACTTGAACAGTAATCCGATTTGGCGAAGTACTCCTTCATTAATAGAGGAATAAGAGACTGGAATGCTCTACCTGGAGAATTGATTTGAATTAATAATTCATTCAAATAAGCAATATTTCAATAATTCCGTCATAAAACAATAAACATTTCGTAACTTCCACGATATATATTTTATAGTGATATAATTTGGTATTAATACACTGTTGCATTATATGTTACTATATTGTATAGTATGATATGTAAATACAATGTTTTTTACATTACCTCATTTTGTATTTAATATAAGTTATCTTTAAAGGTTATGTGTAATAGAAGCCCTCATGGGCATAACCTCGCCAAATAAAGAGTTTTATTATTATTATAATTATTATTACTTCAATGATTCCATCTTGAAAAGAAAACACATTGTTACTTCCACATCATATATTTCAGTCGACCGCTTTCGCCCAGGTTAAAGTTGTTCTCCACTTCACTTTAGTTTATCGGAATGTGTCAGTACGCTAACAAAACAGATCGACTGAAATGTACATTGTGATAGTTACGAAGCGTTTTCCTTTGAAGATGGTTTCGATGAAATTTCACTAAGTTATAATTGATCGCATTAATTTTAATTCGATGTTTACTTTAATGTAAATTAGCAATCTATTAAGCAAACTTTACGAATTTTCCAAGCCTTCCCTGTGAGATTCTATCCTTAATAATTAAAACGAGAAATAGCCCCATTTTGCAATTGATTTTGCTGAAAACTCTCAAATTTCCACTTACTTTCCCTCCGGTATTTCCCTCAAAATATTTTGTCCATAGAATGACGCGAAGCTGATCTCAATTATGAGGATATTTCTTTTTTTATCATCTAATTATCAACCCCTGTCCAAAATAAACTAGAACGGAATACCTTGTTTCATTAAAATACCAGTCTTTTGTCATATCTGTGATTCGATCACTAATTAAACCGTAACGGATCTCGCCGTAAGAATAATTCATATTGAAGACAATGTATTTTAAAATAATATTTGCATAATGTAGTTTCCATTCCAATATTCTTTATTCCCTCAATTTTATTTCTGTTTGTTTTATATTATTAAATATATTGCTATCGTTTATTTAAATGTGAACTGATTCTTATTCATGTATGTCATTCAAGTATGTACTTACTGGTAGAGTATTTCTATATTTTGTCATATTCTTTTCTCTCGTCCATTAGTTATTACTATCGGTAGGTCTGCGCTGGTTTTTCACACCCCCCTTCTTTGTGGGAGTTTTCTTGCAGTGGATAATTTTTTCTGAAGAATTTATTAGGTGTTTTACATCCAAAATTCTTCTAATTGTTTCTCATACTATTCTCTTTAACTTAATTATTCTATAACGATAGAATATGGTATAATTATTGAAGATGGGAAGATTTAGATTTTAGATTTAGATATATACCCTGCAAGCCGCCAGAGGCGTATGGCAGGAGGTGTAATTCATAACCATATAGAAATATACTACCAGTAAGTACATGTATAAGAATCAGTTCACATTTAAATAAACGATAGCAATATATATATATAATAATAAAAAACACACATGAGAGTTTAACCTCAATCTCGCCCAAATAAAGACGATTATCATCATTACTATTCTTCGTAAGGAATTCATACGTAAAAGATGCTATAGTTTAAACCGTTTTATATTTCACTTTCATACTGGCAAACTATCCGTACATGCGAATGCGATACCTTTCCTAGAGGGCTTACCTCCGACGCTGAAAGGCTTCCTCACCTTGTCTGACCTCTCTAATTCTCCTCTCTAAGCCCTTTAAAGGGGCTAACGAAGATATCAGGAAACAAAAGCGGAATAGGACCTATCGAAGTCGAGCCGCATAAATCACCATTCGGGAAGTTATTCCAAGGTTCTGAAACGATACGGGCAACATTTTTCTAGAGGCGGAGGAAGGCACAAATGGGAAACACCAATTCTAAAAGTAGTGCGAAATAAAACGGAAAACCAGTAGAAATTTTAAACATGAGCAAATCTAATAAGGAAATTTTACCGTACGCATTAGGGCATACATAGTGCTCAGAGATATCGAACATAAAGAACATTATTTCTTAATAACTCTTACACAAGAGAAAGAATTGTTACCTAGAAAAAAGAGAAATGTAATATATTGACATAATTGGATTTTGAACCCAAATTTCTCACTTTCCTGGTTATTATTCCATCCTCTACCATGCCGAATGAATTCAAGAGTTTTTCTTTTAGTTATTTTCAGAGCAAGTGTTATTTTATAGCATTAGCACCTTTTTAAAAGCTTCATTATATTAAACATCAAATTCCAAGGAAAAACGGACTTGAAAAAAGTCTGACAGGGCCGGGAATCGAACCTGGGACCTTCCTCTATCCGAGAGGCTGCCTTCGCCACTAAGCTACTGAGACAGAACAGCCTGTCTGTCTCTTGTTCTGTATCCATAGCCTAGTGCCGAAGGCAGCCTTCCAGATAGAGGAAGATCCCGGGTTCGATTCTCCATCAGACTTTTTTCAAGTCCGTTTTTCCTTGACATTTTTCCTGGATGCACGCCCTGATGTGCAATTTACCCTTTCCTTAAATATCAATGTTGATTTCTCTGTAAATCTTAATTTAATTTCCTATTCAATAGAAAACGCCCACAATTCTTATTGAAGTGCTTTATTCAATTTTAATTTCTTTTAGCCTCTACAAATTAAGCTACATGTCCTATGTTGTCATCTTCATACTACATTAGTAATTAATAGTATTTGTAGTTTTTTCCACAGATCTTTGCCAGGTGAAATCATTACACACATAAGGGTACCCTCCGGGAATTGAACCTGTGACTGTTTTCACCAGAGGTGAACGTGCTACCCTTTTGGATATCAGGGAACCTCTTTCATGCATCTTTCTTTATTGAAATACAGTCACCCTCATTAGCGAATAACAGAGTGTAATGAAGGAAAATATCTTTGGGGTTTTATATTAAAACTCAAAACAGAAACTATTTGATATTCACGAATGTTGTCCTATTAAGCAGCCAACGCAGATGGATCGCCAGTTCTTGCTAATTCACTATCAAATTCTTAAACTGCTCAGCGTGAAAAAGATACTTTCAAGGAATATAAAGAAAATAACCTGCTAAAAAATTATAACAAATGGAATATATTAAGAGCACTGAAATTTCACATCGTTATTGCACAACAGAAATCGAATTTTGTACAGTATATTTCCCGACCATAACCGCAACGTCATGTTATTTTTAGTGAATTCGTGCCATATTTTGGTAGTGAATTATCCTCGCCCCATTTAACTCCCAGCCGTCTGAAAACAAGCGAGGGCCACGTGCGCATGCGCAGCTACCTGAATGCGCCCACACGCCTTCTACTTTTATGTCGCTGGCGTCGCATGTTTTTTCCGCCTCGTTTTGGCCGCTTATTATCTTTCGATAGCAACGAGTTTGTTTGGCTTCGCGTCGTTAAAAAAAGCGCCCTCTGCCCATGAAAATTATCCCCTCGCCCACCGTCTTTCAATTAATCGGTGTTTGCTCTCTTCCGTTTTCTCGCTATGCAAATGTACACTCCGACGAAATATTGCACTAATCTCCCGCTGTGGTGTTACTCTCTTTTGGTATCAATGGCGAACACAGGATTTGCTCAACGCATGGCGAAAACACGGGAAATGCCAGGGCCATGCAGGAGCTGGGACATACATTCACCAAATTTATTGTTATTCAATAAACACGTTGGAAAAGTTCCAGTTACCGTTGACAGGGGGCTGCTTCTATATCTCCTCGTCGCATACATTAGCTGGAAATCTAATTCATCATAAGATTTTTATAATGTGGAACAACAGCATTGATTTCCAACCGATGTGTCGCGGCATGTTAGTGTGCCAAGACCTAGACATTATTAAATTTTGGGATGGAAAGAGATTAAGAACTGGTTATGTTTCGTCCACATATCATAAGTCATTTTTGCTTAATCCACCAAAATAATAGTATAATTTACTCGTAGTTTTAAATCTTTTGGAGTTAACTGATCCTTG
The DNA here is from genome assembly GCA_947579665.1 of Sympetrum striolatum. Taxonomy (NCBI): domain Eukaryota; kingdom Metazoa; phylum Arthropoda; class Insecta; order Odonata; family Libellulidae; genus Sympetrum; species Sympetrum striolatum. The sequence goes on from OX388348.1 coordinate 75,620,669, forward strand.
TAAACTTCCATTTAAAGTAAATACTATAATGATAATAATAATAATGAATTTATTACGGGTATCAAACCCATTTTCATAATACATAATCAATACAAAAATACATTTAGAATAAAGCAAAACATACTAGTATATTCAAATACCACATTAACAAAGAAAAGAAATGAATATAAAGCGATAAATGTATAATGAGATCACATTTGCAGAACATAAGTAAATATACACCACGATTGAAATAGAATAGTTGCGATTTCATAATAAGTCCTTATACCTAGACCCATAAAGCTTAATCCTGACACATCTATCCAATTAGGTGCTAACAACGACCATTCGCTGGGTTTTCAATTTTTAATAATAACAGTACATCTTGCTCTTAAGGATAAATAAGGCAGGAAACGATTTTTCCAATGCAACTAGATCCTGTTCAATCGTGGTGAGAAACCACCACTACACAAAATTCCACTGCTTGTTTTGACAATTTAGATTCACCTCAAAGCCAAGTGCAACTTGATGGCACTCGGTGATGACGCTTTACAGTCAACACTAGTTGTGGAACTTTTAAAGTGGTGTTTTTCTAAATTGAACAGAATCAAGTTTCCTTGCAGAACTCTATTCCTGCTCTATTTCTTCTGCTATTTTGTATCATAAAATCACTCCAATTCCAGTTAATCTGCAGGTGAATGCAATAATAAAATCATTTATTGGCTATTTGTGTAATCAAAGCAGTTCTAGGAAGTGCAGCAACTTTTTTATTTGCATTTCAACTTATGATTTTTGGCTATTGTGAATTTGGAATGTTTGACTTTACATTTAATGGATGTTTAAGGCCCAAGAGAATTCAATTGTAATACTATCGATAATATTAACAAATATTGTGATAATACATGCAAAAGAATCATGATTATATCATTATTCGCCTCGGTAGTGAAATATTAACATACTAATCTATTAACACCTAATTCACGGGTTCGAAACCTGGCCAGAGCACGTTTGTGTTTGTTTGTTGATTTTGAAGCGTTTAATATCTGTACAATGAATAATATAATATACTATTTGCGTAACGCTGCATTCGAAGATAAGTTGTTGAAATTTTTATCAATGTAATGATTAGCCGTAGGGAAGACGAGTGATACATTATAATTTAACTATGAAATAACGAACAATTACTTTATCGAGAATGAATAATTGAACGAATTTACACATAGTGCATAAATTATATCACCGATTAATTTCGTCATTAAACAGGTAAGGCATTAATAATTAGGTACAATTACCAGTGGAATTAGGATGCCAGGGAATTTAATGAATGACTAATTACGTCAATACATTGAGTGAAATCCGTTGAAAACGAACCGCAGATCAGGCGGCGGCCTTTTTCCCCGATGTTGCATTAGCTATCGCTAGGGAGCGGCTAAAAGCCTTTTGACTCTGCGTCACACGGATTAGCTCGGAACTAATATTCGCAGCTCTGACGTCACATATTTGCTCGATCGGAGGGAATTCGCAGTTGCTTACAGACTCACGCGCCGTTTACTCAGTGACTACTCTTCTTTGGCCTATCGATCCCTCTTCTTGCTCGTGCTTCTTCCGGAAAATCACTTATGTCACCGTGACAGGGTTTTACGTCTGCAGAGTCGGTCACTTTTTCGTGAAGTCTGCTACTCGGTATCTCTTTATATAGGAACTAAATATTTTTCACATGGTTTTGGCGTCAGCAGAGAAGTAAATGTCATGGTCTGTCTCCTTAGAGTATGGGATAGTGTACTATCATATCCACTGTACTCATATATTACTATTTACACCAAGATTCCACGTTCGAATCCTGGTTAGGACACACGTGTGTGAGCGTTAAAAGGATTAGTTGCAAGATAAATCTGAAAAAATGTAATTTCCTCGTTAATTGCGAAATTTTTATGATTTTTATTTTAATTTATTTTTACTACTGTTTCATTCTTTCATATGGATTTCATAATGCTAAAGCAAAAGCAAATCCATTATAAAGCAAATGCTTTATAATGGATTTATATAAAAATTTGTTGCAATTTCTCCAATTTTTGGGTTTTGTCTCAGGAAGGATAGAAATATCAAAACACCTCACTCCTCATCTTACCTGGTAAGCCTCATTCTCTCCCAGAAGGTTTTGGTAATGAACGATGAAAATATAATGTTCTTCCCAAGCTTCTTCGATGGTGATGACTCAAAACACATGCAGATCCTCATGTGGGAAAAATAACTGGAACATGCCTTGTCCCGGTTGTGTCCAGTAAATTTTGGCCAATAAAGTTTCAAGTTCTCTTTTACCAGTAAATGTCCCGCCTTCATCATACTGATGTATGAATACCATTCATACTCTCGCTTCTGGACAACCAGCTCAGCTACTTTGTTCTGCACATTTAATCATCATACTTGTATATAGGCGTGTTGGCCGACATTGACTTAACAGATTTATAACTTAAAAAGAGATAGGAAATTGTCAGACGTAGCTGGGACTCAAACCCAGGCCTCTCACTTTTCGATTGGTTGCTCTTATGAATTGATAACTCTTTAAAGTGTCGACCCCGGTTACCGACTTTTACTGTATCATTTCTCTCTCTAAAGTTAAGCAATGCATTCTTCATTGCTTATGTACGACCCTAAGGGTTACTTCGACCCAACCGAAAGCCCTCGTTTGAGGTGCATTAGCATTCCTTGCAGTGGATCAATCACTTGCCTCGAAAGCATGCTCTCCGGGCCAAATGTACTTAAGATCGCAGACCTCAAAGCAAGCTGAGGTTGCGTTGCATGTCACAAGTTTGTAAGTTAAGAGTAGAGCGCCGAACGATCATTAATCATATTTCCTTGAGGGAAGGTAAACACGTTGATAAATGGCGCTGTGGCCCAATGAGTTTACATACAAATCGCCCAAACGAAGGCGAGTTTCGCGAAACAGCGTTTTTAAAGACGATATTTCTGTCTGCTTACTATGGATTCTCTCTTAAATCACTCTTTTTCTGAGGTCTCAGCGAAATCCGTTGTTTTATAAACAGATGGAACAGTTTAGGTGAAAGAGCGATGCCCCGTGGGACACCATTTACTACTATTAATACAATATAGTGGTTAAATTTGTCATGTTTCGATACATGCCATACATATTTATAAACTTGCGAAGTCACTGACAACTTGCTAACCTTTTCCTTCCATCTTTGAACCTAACATATACATGGGGTGTCCAGAGACTGGTCGTGAAAAACCGGTACATTTGTTACTTCAAGGATGAAAATTTCGGGAAAATCAGTACAGAACTAGTACTTGATCAGGACGAATTCGAACCAAGATTCTGGTTCAGTCGTTGTCATAGTTGGAGTTGTTAGAATATTTTTTAATTTGCTCCTTGCTTTACTTTTTTGATTAATGCTAACAAGACCTATTTAATATATTGATTTAATAACATTTTATTATTTTTAAAGGAAAATCAATGAAATGGATCAAATTGGAACCCGCAAAGAAGTAAGGAACATTGCCATAGAAAAAGTAAAATTGAAGAGACATTGTAAATTTGGTAGAATGCAATTCTACGAGATTTTAATGAAATTATCTCCAAATAAAAAGTAGGTTTTTGTTGGAAAACATTGATTTATGGATAAAAAGCTCTCATATTGTCAATTAATGAAAACACAGATTCAGTGATGAAGAAATACCTCGATAAATAGACATTGATTTAGTAAAAAATTCAAAATATAACCAAGACATTATGACGTCCCAAAATGTTTTTCGGAAAACCGGGTTTAATGATTAAAAATCGGGAAATCGGAACGTCTTGTCACATTACATATTGTATAAAAGTATATATACTTATACTCTGTATCCACAGTATACCTATGACATGTTTACTTCCAAATATTCTGTTTCTTGTAAAACTACCAGCTCCGGCCCTATCTTTTATGTCCAATCCCCCGGACTAATGCTAACTTAAAATCCTTCTTCATTACTGCATCTAATTTTTGGAACAACCTGCCTGTACATATTAAACGTTCCATTTCTGCACAATCTTTTAAAGAAATATTGTTTGATTAACTCATTGTTACCACGGAATGATTCTAAAACCATAATACTGGCTTATTTCTTTTTCTTATCACCTTTATGTGAGCAGTCTACATTTTCGTATTATTACCTTATCTCCATAATTTGTATTATTATCTTATGTGAGCAGTAAATATTTGTTTTATTTTTTTCAGCTCTTATGGGACGTTCCCAGAGCACAATAAAGCTATAATTATTACCTTGTCCTGATAATGGTGTAACTCATTCAATCAAATAGACGCCATTTTAATTTATATTGTAGAAACTAGCTTATTTCAACTTTTTCTGTATAAATTTGCAATTATCGACTTTATTTAGGTGAAATGGAGACTGATTAGAGGTTTCACTTTAGCCCATCCCAGGGAATGGAAAGATTTATCACATTCTTTCGATCTACAAAATCTTTAGAATTAGTGATTAATTGAAAATGTATAAATGATATTTCCCAGCGTGACGCATGGAAAAAATAACAAGGACGAATTGTAGAAAGTTATTGGGTAAATAAATAAATCAGAGCGAATAAGGTCTCGAAAGCTATCGGAATAAATTTATCTGAATTTTCAAAAACAAAAATGAAGAAAATGGATTACGTGGAGAGTGAATTATGAACGGTGTTAAATATTTAGGGGGTTAGCGATTTTTAACAAGTATCTCTTGCAGTAGTTTTATTTTTATATTTTTAAGTATTTAATATCAGAAATTTTATCTCGTGTTTCCTTTACCCTTTAGATATTTGTGTGTTTAATCGAAATCTGGCTCTCGGATTCGTGAGGTGAATTTGATTTAACTGAAACTTTGCCATTTATTTCATAAAAGCAGGGGGATATTTAATAATTCTGCTATTTTAGCGAAAAATAATGGAATGGATTGTAATAACCTCTGAAATATTTTTTGGATGGATCCCAACTTTTTGGAATTTCTCCAAATACTACATCAGAATAGATTATTACAAAAATTTTTTGAAATATCGCTTGGAAAGAGACCCCCTTGGTGAAGTATCCCTTGTGTGAAATATCTTTTGGACTGAAATCCTTAGGACCATGAAAACCCCTCTCGAAATAGGATTGAAAACGCTAGGATCGAGGTTATCCAAACATAGCTTAAAATTGAGTGGTGCATTTAGAAATAAGTTTTGGAAGCAGTAGATATTGTGCAATGGACGATTTTAAATATTATTGTACTATTTGATACTAGTTGACGGTCCCATCCTATAGCTGAGCTCAGTAAAGACATTCCTGGAGCGCTCTTCATATAATTCTTATCGATTGTGCATACATTCAAAGCACATCAATTGGTGTGAAATGTAACTTAATCGATATTCTCAATAAGAATGTATTATGAAGGATTATGTTGCTTCTAATTAGACATTACTCTTTTTCTATAGTAGCCGAATGTTGAATTAGCGAATATTTTAAGATTCGTTAATACTAATGATTTTAAATGAGATTTTTCTTTAGATAAATTACATTTAAAGTCTTCATGCCTTCGAAAGAAAACTTGAGTAGTTTTAGGTGCTTATAATTGATACTCGAAAATACAATCCTACTGCTCTTTGATATGTTTTGATATCCTTCGTGCATACGTGCATGAAGCAAGAACTTTTCTCTCTCTTCTGTTTTCTTATTACATTAAACTGGATTAGCGTTTAATTCTGTGTATTTAATCGATATATTTGAATGCATTTTACCTTTTTCCTTAAATGGTGCAGGGTTTTCCTTTTCTGTGGAGTGCATTTCGACTAAGTTTGTAACAAACTGATATTTTTCTATATTTGCGACATTCGATAATCTACTATAGTGGACCTTGATCTGCTCTTTAGGCATGAGGCTTTCGATAAGACAACCGTTGCTAGGCGACCTCTTAAAAAGACTCCGAGAAATATAAAGGGAACGGATCCTAGAATTGAAGATCTTGGGAACAGAAGAAACTTCTTGGGAACAGCTTTTAAAGCTAATCACAAATACAGAAATACCGCTTTAGGTTAGGTCTTAAAATTACCACATAATCGAGGTTCAAATATTTTCAAATTCTCTCACTCCTCGTTTAACCTAGTTGCCTCATACCTCTCTCCATGGCTTATTGTAGCTATCGATAGAAGGGATGAGGTTTTAGCTAAAGAATGCACGAGCGGAAGCCTTTTATTGTCAATAAAGGCATTGTTGCTTCATTGTCGCGCTCGAGATATTGTTAAGACTTCTCAAAGTCATATTCTCTCAACAATGCCGCACAACAATACCGCTCGGTGCCATTCTTGTTCGGAAATATCCGGATACGCGACGAAGATTGATTCTCGGAACTCCCGACCGCTCCGCAGAATTCTTCAATTCGGAATTCCAACACGTTAACTCTATAATCGGAAATATCGGCCAAGATGAAAGGCCAATATACAAACAGTCTGAATTCCTCCGTTTTCGTGAATTTACGAAAGAAAGCGGAACATCCAATCAGGAAGGGAAGCGCCTTTATTGAGTTATTCGTAGAATTCCCCTTTCATTGCTTCTCGGAATGGTTTGATTGAATGGGCCACGGAATGCCGAGAGATATCAATTGCTTCCATACAGCTAATTGAACGCAATTCGTCTATCTCAAATTCATATTGTTTGCGCAACTCAATTAACGAAGGTAGAGACCGCAAGTTTGAAATATCAATCCAATTAATTACTGCTGAACATTGGGTCTTCGCAGACTTGAATACAGCTGGAAATCTGATATGTAACCGTGAATCGAACCCGATTCATTTACTGTCCGTGTGTATATTTCTAAATATGATCTCTCCTGTAGCAAGACTGCTAAGAAGAGTGAAGATCTAAATTACGAAGCTATCAATAGCTTGCAGAGGGAAGTGGGCTTACCAGATATGATGAGGCTAGAGATACATTGAAAGTGGAGCCAGAGGACAATGAGTGGAGGTTTTTCGTGCAACAATATCATTATCACCGGGAAACGATGTGTATTTTACCTCATTCAACAATGAGAATTCATTAATAACATTTAATAGCTAAAGTCAGGAGAACGCATTAAAATTATGTCTCCATGTTAACGTCAATTATGTTAGTTTCTTTCCTCATTTAATGCTAGTTCTCTAAGAGGCGTAATCAAATGTAACATAGAAAGGGCAATGGACACTAAGCCATTAGTAAAGATAAGAATGTAGTGTTCAATGCTTCGCATTTATCTAAAACATTAACCCTTAAAGGACCAAGGGAGGGTTAAAAAATTTCCACCGCTTTTCTTTTTCAATATTTTAATCGTGTTATACAGTCTTATAACTTCATTACATTGTCAAATATAGGTTGTTAAAGATAGCTATATGTTGATGCATTTTGTACGTTTTCTTTAAGCAACGTAATGAGAGCGGAAATAGGCGGTGGACACAAAATGACACTCCCTTGGTCCAACCTGCGACATATTTTTGAACCAAATGGAATCATATTCTTTGACAAATAGTTTTTAACTAATTTTAATAATGTAATTCTTTTTAATTATACCTTGTTGTTGATTTATAAGCATAACTAACGGTGATTTACAAACTTATTTTCCAAATTAGAGCTTTAAAGCCGGTACCATTGAGAAGAAGCTTTATCATATCCTCGTCTTTGATGAGTTTTTTTTTTAATTAAAAATTTCATTATTTTTATTTCAGTAGTACAATGTTTAGCAACAAAAATCATTGTAAGAAATTTTTAAAAATCCAAGAAGGCAATTGCTGAAGAGATATTATGTTTCATTATTATTTTATCAAAAAAAAAACTAAAGTGGACAATCTTTGACCCTCCCTTGGTCCACGGAGTAACCAAAAAAAGGTTGGACCTTTAAGAGTTAAACCAGGAGACCAGGAGAGAATAAAATTCGCATCCTCTACCAATAGCAGCCAAAAGCTCTTGAGAGGGGATGAGGCTTACATAGCATGGTGAGGAGTGAAGTTGTTTGACTCGATTAACTCAAAAAGTCCTCGTAAAGTGTAACTGAATTATCATGTTAAAATTCTAATCAAGTAATTAAACAAGGAGGTGACAATGTAATTCAGATTGGTCATACCTCAGTCGCTTACATATTAGTACAAACTTGAACGGGACTCAGATCAAGGCATAACGATACCTTTGTACCGAAAATAGAGATGGCAAACATTCCACACTCTTTCGCATACTTTAGCACCAACATGTGCAAATTGTGTTGCCTTTCATTTCGATTCGAATCCTCTAGAACCCTAAAATTTAAACATTTGTACCAAATTGATCTCCATTGATATCCGCCGACGGAAGGAAGCGCAGGGATTTCCGGACAAAAGGACACGACAAAAGGGCGGGAAAAAAGGGCGGGAAAAAAGCTTTGATAAGCTAAGCTTCGTTTGCGTGGCTTAAGTCGGCCGTTTGATGAGAGTTACCCGGGAATCGATTTATTAAAAAAAAAAATATGAGTCGGGCTTAAGTGGCTCACTCTGACGGAATGCGGCGAAAATTCATGGCTCCCCCAAAGGCGAGGGCGACAAATAAATCCAAAAGAATGAAGATCGATTAGGCGCTACCGCAACAAAAGAAAGTTAATTATGTTCCGTGCAGCTAATTAATGTCTGGGCCGTGATGGGGAACGATTAAAAACGCGAGATGTTTCGCGGAAAAGTTGATCTTTAAATCTTCGTAAACCCTCCGTTGGGCCTGTGGAAGCATTATTCACACCTCTGGAAGGGTAACTACAGCCTTTTCACGGCGTTGGAGGGGAAAATATCATATTGTTGGAAATGAGAAATTTTTCATTGTTGAAATATGAAATGTTACATTGTTGGAATGCATAAATTGCTGCATATTTACATTGTTAGAAGAAAAAACTCAACTTTATTCACGTTGCTGTAGGGAAAATTTCACGTTGTAGAAAACGATTATTCAAAATCGTGGAAAGGGGTTTATTTTTTATTGTTGAAATAGACATCGCTGTCTTAGTCGCGTTTTTTGAAACTTCATATTGTTAGAAATGAGAAAATTTACATCGTTGAAAAAAAAACAGTTTCCATAGTGCCATATAGGATAATTTCATACTGTAGAAAGGGGGGCCTTATTCAAATTTTTGGAACGGGAAATTTTATTGTTGCAAGAAATGAATTGCTGTATATTTACATTGTTCGAATAGGAAACACAGAATTATTCGTGTTATTGTGGACATTTAAAATTTTAGGAGAGATTAATCGCTATCGGAAGGAACCAATTCTCGCATTGTTGCGAGAGACTGGTAGCAGGAGGTATTTTATCACTGCGGAAAAGTGAAAAATTGAAACATCTTTGTATTGTTGGAAAGGAAGCAACGTAGCCTTATTCACATTGTTGGAAAGGGCGATCATTCACATTGTTGCGCGCCGTTCGTTAGCATCAGAAAAGCGTCCGCACCTCTAATTTGGTGCTGCTAATAGCAGTAGGTCGCGGTGGATCTTCTCATTACCCTTTGAAGCTTCCGACGTCTTTAATCTCATGCCCACGTGATATCCTTTCAGTATGACACGCCCACCATCACGTAATGAGTCGGTAATGAACGAATGTGGGTTTAAAAGAACGTGGCCCGACAACTGACAGCGCGACAATTGACCGCGTACCAACTGACCGCGTACCAACTGAACGCTACGACAATTGACCGCTACGACGACTGAACGCTCGCGACAACTGACCGCGTAACAACTGACCGCTACGACAACTGATCGCGTCTCTTTTTCTGAAAACATTAAAGGATCGAAATTTTGATTTAAAATTTGGAGCCCACGTCCTATCTTAATGATAATTATCTTAGATTGTTACACAGTAATAATTTTTTATGTTTATGATGTATACAAAGCAGAAAAATGTCCTTATTGATACCTTAAATTTCTAAACTTAGGAAAATTTTCTTGGAAACCTTATTTGTTACACATGAATAATAAACTGTTTAGATAAGGAACTTCTTCGAAAATATGTGATTAATTGCGTTCCATGTCTTACAAAAAATTTTTTAAATTTTGGGACAAATATGTCCCTATAGGTTGGCGGCCGCATAACGCTGCATCGACGAATTTTCACCGTTCTTTACTCTCACACTCTTTTCCTCCCAATGCCTTATCATTTAAACCTAAATGGAAATTCACATATGTCTAATATTTTGGTGTGATAATGTTAATGTTATTAACTCTTTTAACAGACATCCTTTGGAAATAATACGAAACACTACGCATCATTAGCATCACGATCAGTGTAATTCTTTAATCCTTCACTTAATTTCTCTCTTAAACCAATGCAATTATTATAAAATGTATTTCAAAAACTTAGCAGCACTACCTACTTTCAGTACATCATATAATTCTATTACCTTGGCCTTTTCCGTTTCATTCATCATGGAGTTGTAATTTTCACAAGATCTACAGCGAAGCTCCAGGTCACTGGCTCACATGGTAATATTACACTTCAATTAATACGGACTAAAAAATCTATTAAAGCTTCATGATAAAATGCGACCATGAGGAAAAAAAACAAAACATACTTCTGCTTCCACGTTAGATCATTACTAACTTTATTTTTATAGCTATTCTTAATAAAAAAACAATAACTTGAACTCGTCTTCAGTAAAATTACGTTTCCCTTTCTCATATATGCAATGAATCAAACATTCACTTACTGAAAGATATCCTCTCAGCAATGACCAGTTGTGCGCGGTTTATGTCGGGGTAGAACGAATAAAATAAGTTCCTTTGAAGGGGAAAGCAAGAGGGGGAGATGTGTGTGATGTATGCTTCATTTTCATACGCACATAAATTGTAATACATTGTGACCGAAAAGCTTATACGGCCATCTAATCGCTGCATTCATTCTTCAAGATCTCTTATACAATAATGATGGCCAGACTTACGCTATGTATGGCATTAACCATACCGAATGGTCAACCTAGTAAAAATAGCTTCATTACATAGTTAAAATTACCAATGAAGTAAAAAAGAAAGCAATTCATTTTGTCCGAAAGTATGGCAAAATACAATCAGAAGGCACTACGAAGCATTCTATCTGCAACGAAACAATCGCGGGCCGCGCAGAGTAAATTACGGCAAGAACTGAAAAAGAAGCATATTTTTGCATCTGATATTGTAAAGATAGGTAGAGAGGGAATACCAAAAATACGAAGAGGATGAAAGAGATGTAACGCTGAGATATAGATTGTGTTGCATCGAAGGAAGTTTAAGGTGTTAGGTGGATGTAGAATCATTTAGTTACTCATCTATCAAACTTCCTTGACTTCAAAGAAACAGGGTGGGACGAAGAGCTACAGGGGAGAGTTGATTTCTGTTGAGAGAATATATATTCCTTGTCCTTAGATGATAAAATTATACAACATATATAATGGAGGTGAAGACTTAAAGATACCAGAAAAACGTTACCTACGGAAATGAAAAGCGAAGTTATAATTAATTTCGAAATTCTTCTCGTTACCTACGTAATCGATAGGAGGCTAATAATTAATTATCACTTGCAATTGCTTTATTTTTGGAATTGCATATAATGAATCTGTATATGGGAATGGTAAGGAAAAAAGAGGAATGCAACATAGTCACATCCTTACTATTTAGACAAATAATTGCTAGAACACTGATGAATATATTATATAACACCACTGGAAAGGTTCCCTCAAGAAACTGTTTGCGATGCTGCCACATCTATATATGAGCATTCGCTGATATAAGATATATACTTGATATTTACCTATTATGATAAAGATGGGTACTTGATTGTTACAACAGTTGAAAAACTGCGAGTGATGACATGAAATGATTTCTTAGTAAAAATTTTATTTTTAGTCACTCAAGAAGTAATAGGTGTTTAAGACTATCTCAGGATATATTTCGCATTATACAGTATTTTTTAAAGTTCAGAAACGTTATCGTATAATTTCTTGAATTATATTACTACCTAAGTTTCAGATTTTAATTTAATGTAGTGTTGATAAAGAAGTATATAATGAAAAAGTGTGACATGTTACTTAAATGTCTTCAAATATAAGGAGGAAAGGATTTATAAATACTAGCAGAAGTTCCGAAAATTTGCAACGGGAGAAATGGATGTAGTATTGAATATAATCTTCATATCTAGTTTATCATAGTTATCTACCGGATAATGTGTACTTTACTATACTATAATACTATACAAGTCGTGATATGATCAATTTTTAAGCTTTCACTGGTATTTAAAGCGATGATCAACGCCTGATAGGTCTGATTTAGTGAACTTCAAACATTAAAGATATGTTTCACCCCAATGCCTCGTGGTTGTAAACGAACTATGTAGTGTAAATAATTATAAATTGCCTCTTGCGCCAGTTAGTTCATTGCTGAAATTTAAGTTGGTTCAAAGAAATTTTAGTCACTCCGAAAATGTAATCTTGATACTAAAAGCTATGTTGGTATATGTATCGACAATTGTAGTGTCATAGCTTCTGATCAGCTCGGTGCAGTTTTATAAATCCGTAAGACTTCTCTTTATGCAGTTATAGTTCCATGCCATATTCACTCATATGAGTTTGTCTAAATCTTATGAAATAATGGTATATAGTTAGAAAATATTTTGAATTAATGTGCGGAGTTAAAAATTTCTTTCTTTTTTCTTCTAAAATAAGTTATGTTTTAAAGAGAGAAATGGGAGGAATGTTGTGTAGCTTGTGACATATGCGCTGAATGGAAAAGCGTGATACTAGCTCAATCCTTGCTGATCCACCACTTTACAGTAGTTATGGATATATGGAGTGAAATTACTTCTTGGATTGATAGAACTTCATCAAACAACGCAAATGTGCTCCTTTATACCCTAACAGTACATGTCATAGACAAGAAAGTTGATTTATCAATAAAGTTAACAATCTTAGTGAGCTCCGAGGGAATAAGAAAAAGCCTTACAAGGAAGTAACAGCCTGGATGGACATCTAATTCTTGTCTATTTTTTTCTCGGAGTATTAGAGAAGCTACGAGCAGTTAAACTTACACACCCCCTGCCTCACGCCAATGGTGGTTTGTAGGATCAATGTGTGAATGTAAATATAAAAAAAAGTAAGTTAATTCATTGTTTCTATGAAATGCATCGAATCTGTTTTCACCTTAACACTCTCGACTAGTAAGTCACTCCAGAAAAATAACTAGATATCTCATTAGTAAGGAAATGCATTAAGGGTAAAACCAACGGCCTAAAAACGGCTTTTTCTGATAGAGCTACAGCAGCATAAAATAAATTAACTATTTATAATTTACAGTTAAAAGCTCCCAATTGATGGTATATTCTTAATTACTCATTAAGAATAAGCGGAACGCAGTTTTTACTTCGTTAACACAAAAATACTTCACATAGATGTGCTAAGTCATTTGGTGAAAGACTGTATAAATGTAAAAATAGCCTCCTGGTGTGCAATATCAATGACTTTATCTTTTCATTATATTTTTTATCCATTTAAATATTATGGCATTGCATTATTCTGTGTACTTTTAACGGTTTGAAGTTATGAATTCTGTTCTACTCGGAACCGTTCAGGAATAACTAATGCTGTGTAAATTATAAAATCACTGGCAATATAAGTCCAAATATAAGTGGTATATGGTTTGTGTATATGATAGGACACTATCAGATAACCACAGAATGTTAATTTGCGTACCTAATTATCAACGGAGGTAATAAGAAAAGTGATATAAGTAGTGACATTTTTGAAGATTACGGTGAAGAATATATGCAGAATCTATTTAAGAATCCAGGAAGCAATTTAGCCTAAAAGTTATTAATTCGTTACCGGCAAAAAATTGTTACATTAGACTATTTACATTTCCAATTGTTATCTCCTGCCATACGCCACTCGCGGGGTACATAGCTAAATCTAAAATCTTAACCAAGTCCCGTACACAGACATGTCCGCAAAGTGAATTTAATTGTTCATTTATCAGTATTTCATAAATATTGCTCGTAATAAGATAACATTCCTGCTCAAAACTGTTATCTATAAGAAAGCGTTGTAAAAAAATTTAGTGATATAAGTATCTAATATATGGTATTTTAATCAGTATTCGGTAAAATGACTACCGCTCCATTGCTACCAAAAAATAACTACATTTCATATAATTTTGTGTACCGTACTTCAATTAATGCTTCCTGAAAACGGAGACGCGTTCAGTTGGTACGCGGTCAATTGGTACGCGGTCAGTTGTCGCGAGCGTTCAGTTGTCGTAGCGGTCAATTGTCGTAGCGTTCAGTTGGTACGCGGTCAGTTGGTACGCGGTCAGTTGTCGCGCGGTCAATTGTTACGGAACCTTAAAAGAAAGGCCACGAAGTTAATGCACGAAAAGAAGGCAGATTATGTTTGATTCGACGCATTTAAGATATAATGAAAGTGGAATGGTGTATACGAAGGATGTAAATGATTATATATGGAGATGAAACCTCTGTATAGGTGGTCGGAGGTTACCTAAGACAAAAAATAAGTTAAATAAAGATTAAAGATTTAATGAAGAGTGTGAAAAGCGTGGATGAAGCATAAATGATGTTCAGTAGTAAAAAAATATGTAGGAATGTTCTGAATATACGAGGAAAAAAGGTATGTACTCTGGAAGGGGATTTATATGTACAATTGTGCAGGGTTCTCTTCTTGTGAATCTTTCTTCAATGCATGCGAATTATTCAACAGACAAACGGTAACAGAACTTGGATTTCCATCTCACTCCACAGCTCCTTCAAACACTCTCTCTCTCATTCCTTAGGAGGAGATTCATGTTTTTTTCCCTCCATAAGGCAGCACCGACTGCGTTCAATACGACAGTTTCTTCCCTTATCTATTGCGTTCTCTCTCACTGAACACATCTCTTCTTATGCCGTTTCTCATTTATCAGTCTCAGATATCTCAGGAAGTGATTATGCTCTTTTTATCTCATCTTTAATACATCGATTTTCTATTAATACTATTCTTACGTTACTAAGAAGTTGTACTTATGAATTTGTCATGCTTATTATTGTTAATACAATTACAATGTTCTTGATTAAATTAGATCGATTGTTGATTGGCACATGAGAAATTGTTATTCGCCGAGTGTTTAAGTTTCCGAACGGTCATTGTCGTTCGCTATTAATTATTCTTATCTGTAATGGGGCGTGTGAGATTGTTGAGAATTTTCATTATTAAATACTTGCAACGATTCTGCCCAACAATAAAGCTCTATTCTTTCTTATTGCTAGAAGTTATTCCTTGGAGTGGATGGTAAAACTTGTTTCCAGGTACTTTTCGATATCCTCTCCTGTTTTCTAGTAATAAAACGTTCCCCGGCTCCGTAGTTCAGACGTGCGGATAGAAAAATAGTAGTGTTGGTCTTTGGATAGTCATTGCGTCATTAACGTCGAATGTATAAGAAGCTGGAATTGGGTTTGTCTTAGAGAGAGGGTCCTATGATTGATGCTGAGGATGTGTCCCTCAATTTATATCACTTGATCAGCTGTCTTGCCTCCGCAAACATGGAGGAAGCAATGAGCCACTCTGTCTGCCCTTCGCACGGCCGCAATGGCTTAATTCATCCCAGAAGTACTCCTTCCTCATGCAAAATATCTCCAAGTAGTTTCATTCGCTACTTTGAGACGCTTGAGAACGATCGGTCCGAAAGAACTGGGCTTTGCCTTGTAAATGAAAATCAGCGTTGTTTACGTATCCCCATGGTAATAAATGCATGACACACTCACTGTCACTTGGCTGCCTAAGGCATTATGTTAAAGATGTCATCGAGAATGGAAGTGTTGGTTAGCCTTTTCCGTAGGGGCAGATGAGTAAACTGATAGATGCAGCTGGAATAAATGAAAGGCATTTGTAGAAAGATGAGGTATGCAAGAATTATATTCACAGATGGAGATGTAAACATTTCTACCCAGATTAGGATTACAAATTTGTTGCGTATGTATGTATGTATCTCTTATCATCTACAATGAGATAATATTCATAGTAAAATACTTGTATATTCAGTTGTAATATATTATACAATCTACGTTAGTCTCAGTGCAGTGATATATACGTATATAATCTCTACAATATTCAATCCGAAGGTCGGTTTGAACTCCATTCCCTTCGGAATAAATTTAATCTTTTCTAAGCTTAAGAACGAATAAAAATATTCCATTAATTCAGACAAGGAATGAAGAAACATCAACAATATTCTTACAATAAGCACTCCACAGCATTCATTCGACAACAATCGTTTTGCAACAATCATTCTTTAGTGAATGTTTTGCAACAATCGTTCAACAATTTAAGATACCATCTTTGGTGAAGAATTACACGGAAGTGAACATATGAGCTGCGGACGAAGCTTGGCGTGGGTCAGTGGCCTTCCCTGCGTCGTCAGGACACCCTTATTTATTTAGGGACTGATGCAGAGGGTAATATTCCCTCTCCCGAGTAAATAGAGGATCTGGGATCCACAAATATTGTGAGAAGGGAAAGGAGACAGGAAATGACGTCCTCTCCCTTTTCTTTCACACTTTGATAATCGACGGCTCACGCCGATCGTCTTTCTTCTTTTTCTTACCCATCGAAACGGATCGAAAAAATGTATGGATGGTGACGAACTAACATTCGGGGTTTGAACGTTTAACCTATGCACGAGTAGGAGAGTCTGTTACCACGAATGGAGTAAATAAGTAACGCCGAAGGTCCAGAATTTGCAGAAAGAGCTTCTTAGAAAATCACAGATCAGATCGCTGAGTAAGTAATTGAAATTTGGTCCATGCAATCCAAGTTTTCGTTCGTAAAATTCGTTGTGAGCACTTGTAAGGTAAGCTAAACTCAGCATCTCTAAATTATATCCTTTACTTAAATAGTTTACCTCAATATTCGAGTAATTTTAACATAAACATACGCTGATATTTTTGAACTGAGCACACAACCTGTATTCTAAAACATTTCTTCGCAACCAGTGCGCCGTCGCACACTAATGTGCCACGAAACACGCACGCATTCCTAACTTCACACCACATACTCCGTGTAATCTGCGATTACATTTTTCGTTCAGTGATAGATCTTACACTAAATGTTGTTCCATGGATGAAAATAAAAGAACACTTTGTAGTAATTCCACAGAATACATTTCTTTACACGACCGGATTCAACTTTTAAAAGTCATCTTTTGGTTCAGAAGATTACTTTTAAAAGCGGAATTACTACAAAGTGTTCTTTTATTTTCATCCATTATGGCATTCCACCAAGTAACGGCCAATACCATTCAAAATAAACGTTTCTCACCTGCGGTTATTATTTTTTTCAAATCGAATGCAACCTGAAACTTATAAGCTGTTGTTTTAATATTCTGCGGGATTTTAGCTTCTTTACGCACCATTTAAGATAGGAGTTTAGGAAGCTTTTTCCGGACTCCTTATTTCAACCAGTATGTACTTTTTGTTTAGTACAGTTCAACTTGACTGGGGATGAAGATTCGTTTTCCACATAAGGGTAACTATTGTAAAATCTAAGTAAGTCTCTGTCCAGCAAAAATAATATTTGATTATTTGTTCTAAAAATGAAGTTTCCAGTGGATGATTATCACATTTATAAGAGAGAACTATAATAGATATCGTTTAAACCTTCAAATGAGTCATAAGTCGTCTTTTATACGTTTTGAACAGGAGGCGTGCACCATTTTTTGCACCACGTAATACGATCTTACGAAATTATCCCTCTTTAAACGATCCCAAATCGGCTTATCGACTTGGTCGGCTTTATAATGTCTTACTTCCAAGTTTTATTCTTAGAGATCGTCATCTACAAATTGAATGAGCTTTGTTTTATTTCCTATTAAAAGTATACTTAATGCCATTATCCACAGATTATCATAACGGCGACTTATTTCTAACTACACCTAAAACGTAGTATTTGAATCCAGTTACGGGAGTTGAGATAGAAGAATATTAAGGATCGCATTAACTCATTATACTTCGAATCTGACACGTGGGTGCTTAGATTTCGCGTCAGTAATCCGCTACTTCTGGGACTACAAAATTCAAAAATTAATTCTTCCCACGAACTATGAACGGCAATATCTGAGAAGGAAAATAGCATGAACAGTGATTACAACCCATGCCACATGCTAAACGGATACTTGCAACATGCAACTTGCAGCAGCATAGATATGCCCAATTTTCAATGTAATCAAATCAGTATGTTATAGGCTACGTCTTCGTAATAAGTGGAAAAATTTATTCTCAATGAGGGCGTATTTCTTCGTGACTATCGCATTTTAAAGCTGCCCCCATGCTTGGCAGATGATAAGGGCATCGGGCGCAAAAACCAGAGGGTATGCTTGAATATTGCATAGAGTACAAAAAACTCAAACTAAATTATATAGAAAATGTAGATCTTTTTACTTTACGCAAGAATCGATGGAATAATAATTGCGCACATATGTCTTTTACATATTACAAACGGTACGTGTTGCATGTCTTACTCCACACGATGTAGAAATATCCGCCGACAGTACTGCAAATCAAGTAACGAAAAACAACGTATTGTTGAAGTTAATCAAGATACACGTCTCTATGGTCGCAAGGTTGTTACAATTTTAGGGTGTCGTGAATTATTAAAGCAAGTGGTTGCTGTTAATTTAAGACTATCGTGTAGAATATCTTAAAATTGCTACGTTTGAATTAAATAATATAGTTGAATAAAATTAATTGTTGAAGGCAGCAATTTATTAAGTAGGAATTACCCAAGGAAAGATTATTTCTCATGGGAAAGGGAAAGATTTGAAAGACAGCCGAGATATTTCGGAGTAGCCGTTTCTGGATTCGACGTCCATGGCTTTACGATTCGATGGTGATTCGCTAATGATCCGTGCTTCCATACGCATTTGGAAACTCATCCCAGTCATCTGATATCCCTCGCTGACAGACTCCGCTCTGCACGCTTTGGAGTGACTTGAAGTATTCTTCAGCCAATAGCGTTATAAGCCCTAGAGATTCTCTGCTTAGCGACCATCCGGTGCTCTTTAAACATTGCCCTACAAAATTTTCAATAACCTCGTATTTGTCGAGATGATTGCACTATTTCTAAGTTTAACGTCTTTCGTTTTCCACACTTTCCTCATGACATTGCTCTTGGAGTTTGTTATAATGGAGAAGGGTTTATTTCGCCACATTGCGAATTAGTATCATTGATTCATATGTTACAGATGGCAGTATGGTGGCGACATAATTTCAATACTATCTGAGAGAAGTATATTTTCATACTATATACTTACACAGTACAATATGCTATACTTAAGCAAAATAATGGGACGTTACTTACTATAGTGGCCATTAACGAATACGTATCACCATAGAGTAAGAAACTCTACTTACTCCATGGTATCACCTAGTTAATGCAATACTATATTACAATACATTTATCTCATAGCTACGAGATTACACTAATAAAATGCAATTTATCTGTGCTCCATCAATTCAATATTACTGTAAAGCTTTCACCTTTTAACATCAGTATACTATTAGAGAGATTTTTTCCTAGATAAATGTTCCATTTTCGCATAGAATGTAAGTTAATCTATAGAAATATACGTATATCTATACTCTCAATCGTGTCTTAAAC
Source organism: Sympetrum striolatum (assembly GCA_947579665.1). Taxonomy (NCBI): domain Eukaryota; kingdom Metazoa; phylum Arthropoda; class Insecta; order Odonata; family Libellulidae; genus Sympetrum; species Sympetrum striolatum. Next base: position 75,640,313 of record OX388348.1, read on the forward strand.
TTCTTTTTTAAATAGTCTGTTTTCGAGCGCCATCTTGCAGAAACATGCCTAAAGCTCATCTTCTAAATCACCTCAATCTTCCTACTCTCAAAGCCTCTCATACTTCCCCCGACATCTCCTTCCTGTATATAGAATAATTAACTGCAAAATCAATTCTCCTTTCCTACTTACTCTCTCTTTTCTCTTTCCGAGTTCATTCAAGAACAACTCGCTTATCTGATACATTCTCTCTGAGCACTCCATCAACTGTAAAACAATCACTCTTTTTCCTTCAATTTTCAACTCCCTTTCTTCCTACGTTCACTTGGATCCTTTCTTCTCTCCTCTTAAATCCATCTGAAATATGGTTGCAAGAGATTTAATTTTTATAATTTAATTCATAATTTAAATTAATTTAATTTTGTTGTTTTATTTTGTTATCACTGATTGTTGGTTTCCCTTGCTTCTTGTCATTTCGTCAACTGTAATTTGCTTCGTGCTGTTTGTTGATACTTACTAATAATTAAATAAATAAATATTTATTTTATTCTTTAATATACGTCCCATGTACGTCATAGAAATGATTAAAAGGTTCCTGGTAGGCCTCCGTAGTTAACAAATAGAAATCTTAAATTTGTAACGTAGGTCCTATCGTATGATAAGTAGTTCTATTGTATTATCCTAGTATTGCCTAATCTGAGGACCCGTAGAAACTGTCTGTTCTTCGAGCGGCGGAGAAATCTAATAAAACTAAAAATTAGAAAGTCGTCGAAATAGAAACTTTTGCGAGAAGCTATACTTGCTAAGAATCGCTACGGTATTACTTGTTTTTATTTTCGGTGCGTCCCTATTCCAGACGTGGCAAAGTCTTAATTTGAATCGAAAAGGGCCCTTTGAGCCCCCTATCGTTATTCCGGGGAAATAATCGTCAAGCCGAAAAGCGCGTGGGCATAAACTGTCGAATCGCATATCTGTAATCAATGTGGGGATTACGCAGCGCACCGCAACAAGTCACTCAAAAGGGGGAAGAGTTGGCAAAAAGTGCCCAATCGCCTTTTCATCATCCATTCCTAATCCACGCTGTACAAACACCCTTTTCCAGGTGCGCTCGTTACTGCCACCGCTCCTACAAAAAAAACCTGCCTTGTCGCCCATTTGTAACTTCCTGGGCCATCAATTGCAGCGGCTAAGTCCGCTTTTGTCATCCGCAGCGCCTAACGTTACTCTTTTATTATTCCTTTCAACGCAGACGTCGATCCCTTTCCCTCAGGGGTTCATTTTCACCTTCCCTTCTTTGGCCCCTATAAGGGTCGTTAAAAACAAACGAGTGCTTTGATTTCCCTCTCTCTCTTTTGATCAAACCACCCTTACACTTGGGAGCATTTGTTAACCTCCTTGAAAAATATTTATAACAGAAAGAGTGTTTATAGATATGTATACTAATACGTCCTTATAGATTAAAACTATATTATTTTATTATTAAAATTGTGAAAAATTTTCAGGATTTTTTGGAAGGTTGTAACCTATATTGAACGTATATTTCCACGGTTGAACCGTAAAATGATAATTATCCTCTTTCATGCCAGTATTTCTGGTATAGTGAACTAAACCAGTGCTTTCCAAACTTTTATCTTCCACCTAATGCTAATATATCATCGTAAATATTGCGGTAAACTCAGTCAAGCCTTTATGATTATAAAAAGGAAAAAATGCAGACTGCGAAATGAAATGTCGGCGTAATGGGAATGATATTTCATAATACAATGAATTAAAAATTACAACTTAATATTTTTGACTAGAATTTTCCACTAGAATTTTTGTTGTTTTTCTTTTTTAATGGCGTTCCAAAAAGTTAGGCGAAAACACCTTAGAGTTAATATTACAATGAATATTACGGTGGATTTGTAAAAAGGAAAGAATCCGCAAATAATAATGTCTAATCTAATAGTGAAAATACATGTCAGTCTCGCATATTACTTAGTCCACCAAGAGCTTACAATTAGTCACGGCAGGCAGTAGGGAAAGCATCGCTGGCATACCCTCCATCAAGATGTCAATCAAAGTGGAAATATGTTTAAAAATAAGTATGGGATGGGTCTCATAGGGTTGGGAGATCACTCTGCCCCTATCCTGTGCAGGCCGCTTCGGTGTCAGAGTCAAAATGCCCCTCGGGTGTCGAATGAACACCCTCAGCTTCGACCGAATGCGGGAAACTACGGTTGGGAAAGAAAGGGCATCAGGAGCTGTGGGGGAAGCGTCCTCAGGGATGTATGTAAGGAGGACCACCCCAGTCCAAACAAACCCCGATGGCGACCCTTCTTATCCGCCATCTCGGAGGCACGTGCTGCCCCTTCCGGAGGGACCTCTCCTGAGGACCGCCCGCGGCCACAGAGGAAGAGGGGACAGTGTGCTCGTTGCGGTCGACCCGCCTATTGGAACAGATTGCTCGAAATATTGCGTTTTTTACGCACTCTTAGGAAAGTCTACGGTTACGAATTCTGTTCTCATGAGAGTATTATTTTTTTATTTTGTGACTAAACGTTTTTCAGCACCTGAGACATAACTCTCTCTTCTTCTTGGTGGCGTAGGGGCAGGTGTGGTTTATTAGCTACCCTGAGGTCCCACGTTCGAGTTTTTATTAGGTCATGGGTGTTTATGTGCGATTCTATAGTTAATTTTGTGATTGGCCTTAACAGCTATCGCCTTATACGGCGATTAAATAATGTTAAATAACTATTCTATTTTCATTTTAGTTTTGTAGCGAATTTTTCTTGCTATCATTTGCTTTCGACTAAGTTCTTTACTGTTATGCAAACATTTACAATGATTACTCTACGTGAAATAGTATCTGTATTGTCTTGTTTGCCTTTCGCATCTATCCATAAGTTTCGCAGGTTTTTATACTACCCTTATTGCGGGTGTTTTCATACTGCGGTGTATATATTTACTGTGAGAAAACTTAGGTTTTAAAACCTGCTATTTAAGTTTCTATTGTATTTCTATTCAAGCTATCTATTTAATTGAAGAACAATTTTATCTAACAATTTATAGGATGATTAACTGTAAAATCTATGAAAAGCTTACGCTGAGAACTAACCATAATCTAACATTACTGACCGTTTAGGCAATTCAAATCATGTATATTTTGACCGAATTTAAAGCATATCACAAAGAATTCCGCTTGCTTCTTTTGGATATTCGAGTGCGTTGAAAAGCAGTGATTTATATCGAGTGATTATCCGCCAGGATAAAGACTTGGATAATGATATCGAAATGATCGATTTTTTTATTCTTTAAACACAGAGAGAATACAAATACGCTACAGGCCAGGTGGTAGCCATTATCTAGGGGGAAAGAAAAATAAAACCCTGCCTGTTATTCACCAAAGGAGGGAGGGAAACCCTTATTAGACCTCCCCAAGGGAAATCCACCGAAGACAGAAACTTCCAGAAGGCAAGTCGGCACAATGTATTTACGAAAAATACAGATTCATGGGCACATGGTAATACGCTATGCGTATATAAATTATTGAATTAAAAATGCAGTTAATTTATTCAACACTCACATTCTAGTATGCTTTAGATTCCATTTAAAGAAAGGTAGTGCAGTATTTCATTTTTGCGAATTCAAAGTAAGTGCAAGTCAAGTTTGGATATGAATAATTAGGGATTACGTTCATTTACATAGTGTAGGATCTTTCTCAACTTTCCCGTAATGATATGTGAATTTATTTTATTAGAAACTTACTCGGAGAGTAAATAAATCTGAGGATCCCACCGCTGACAAGGGTTGTTAATGCGTGTGCTTGTTCCATCGATTCGGGTCCACTCCATGTTCCCTCGAAGCAAAACCTCGGCTCTTCATGCGACCGCCAATACTCTCTCCTGTCTAATAGCGTAGTGCCTGTCTTTTCGAATGCACACTGATTGAGATGCTTTGTGATCATGACTCTCAAGATCAACTCCATTTTGAAAATTCTGTGTTTTTTGAGATGAATTTCTCTTGCAAATATTCGAAAGAGCGCCAATTTATGTGTCAATCATTCTGATATTATTTCGGTATTGCAAAGTATTGTTAGGATTGAATCTTACTCTAAAATTCACTTTTACTCAAACAACCATTGTTGACCTTTAACCTTCGCTTGTATTTAAAATAACGATGAAACCAAGTATCAGATGGAATGAGTTTGTAAATATTTACATTATGTTGAATCATAATACGCTTCATCTACCAATATTGTAGGTACGTATAATCCGCATATTATTTGATAATCTGATTTGACTTGGCATTATAAAACCGGATCTCTCTGTTTGTTACTTATACTTGCGTTAATCATAATTTTACATGCCAGTGAAATTTTAGCCATCGATTACATAAATATCAATTGCGCACGGTGAAAAATATTACATTGAATCAATAGTGCATCAATTATTCGGTGTACAAAATAAACATAGAATCACGCATAAATTGCCTAAGAGTTATACTAATGTAAATTTGTATATTTTATAAAATTAAACACCAACTAAGTGAATATACAGTATCTAAACGTTGAGTAAACAAGCCATTAGCTCAGCGATGATATTACGGTAAAAGATAACCAAATGTAAATATTTATAAACTGTTTCCGATTAATATTCTTTTCGCTATCTTATACTAATTCGACAGCTGCTCCGGTATACTAATTGCTCTTAATTGAAAAGAATTGGCCACTCAAGGGTATTTCGAGATTGCACGGAATTGAAAACACCGCCTGTAAAATTGCAAACATGTTGGATCAGAAAGTGAGGAATGAATTGATACATATTGCAGCTTGTTTGATTTATAGTCCCTCAGGGGGCAGTTGATTCGCGAATTTGTGAATGTGCGAACCTCGATGGCTTTAATTCTATGTATTTACACGTTCAATGGACGTGGCCCGATGCGTGATTCTTTAAATGCTTAGAAAAATTGATGCGTCAGCAGAACCAAGGAAAATCGATTCCTCTGAAGGGGATCTGTTTTTCAATAAAAGAAACGAGCGGTAAGAAAATGGGTCAGCTGTAGCTCCCGAATGCTCAGGTGTATCGAAGGAAATGCTGGGGATGAATCCCAGGGAAACCCTCTCACCAATGAATCACGCTTCCCCGAAACTCTTCTTTTATTCAATATCCTTCCGGAACGGTTCCTCCCTTTGATCTTTGGCGTAGAGGGCACTTGCGTTTAAGGAATGATATATCTCCTGACCGCTGAAGTGGCCCTGGAATATCAGCCATTGCTTCGCTCATGTCATCTTCCTTTTCTTGAGGGCGGTTATTCCAATCATGGTTTCCGTTTTCTATTCATTTCCTTCCTGGAGAGGGTGCAACCCTTCTGCTGGTGGTCGCCCAGCTGCAGATCGCCCCCTGAGGCTTACATAAGAATGAGAACCTTGCGGTCTATTTCGAAGTTTTGGGAACATACTTATACTCGTAAATATTTTTCTCTATTTAATGATTTAAAGAGTTGAACCGACAGACCTCACCTTATACTGTTTCAGTTGCAAACAAATATTTCGGATATCTTCTGGTTACTCTTTCATCGCCTTACGTTCATCGAGATATGTCATACTTTAATTGAGGAGAAAAGAGAATTGGAGTGATGTATACTAACGTAGCAGCTATTCTGTTAAAATAAACGGTTTATCTCTCACCAATAATTTTGACAAGAGTACGTACGTATGTTTTTATTTTATTATTAGTACATAAACTGCAGATGGGCTACTAGCCTGGTGGCTATATTTTATACCTACATACATCTATACTAGTGATAAACATAATTAACAATAAATAAATACTTGATAAACATACAATTCCGACAGAATGATTTCATACATATATTATATTTACTTTACAACTAAATAATGAATTTATAATATAACTTGTAACTGTTTTAGTGGTTTTTTCGGAGTTCATGACAGGCCTTCTCGGCTACCACAGAGGTCATGGGGTAGAAGTTTTAGTCCTTTGATAAACTTGCTTGAATAAAGCTCATGCTCTTTGGGTGCGGTTAAAGAGTAAGGTGCTGTATCGTTTTAATAGGGTCTAATCTAGATAAATGGAATACCATGGATGAAAATTGTACACCCGTACTGGAAAGGGTGCTGAGTAAAGCTATACTAATTTGATAACAATAAATATGTGATAAAAATGACTGTGTTATTCGATATAAAATTCTTTTGAGAATGTTTGGAAGAAGAAGATTTTAAACATAGTTAGCGATTGATAAATGAATTCAGTGGAATCTCGGAAGTCTCACGCGGAGGTCCTAATTGGAACTATGCGAAATCTGTGCTATTCGGACAGCTTCGAAAAATTAGCATTAAACAAGGGAGACTAGAAAAAGAATCGTACTATAAATTCTCTTCCCGGACAATTCTCAATAGTATTCAGAAAAGGTCGACAAAATATCAATTCAGTTCCCATCCCCTGCTACTCACAGATGAGCGGATTGCAGTTTGCAATCTATGAATCGATAATATCTACGCTTTCAATTTTATAAGAAATTGAATACATATTTATTTTCATGTATGTACGATTCTCTTATCCATATAATTAAATATTTGTATTTAGTGTTGATATCCTTATATGCATTTAAGTATGTAATAATATGCGTATATTTATCCTATATATTTGCAGTATATATTCATGACACAACCTCAAACATTAAAATACTCACATACTTTGTTGTTGTTGAACACATTTTATCTTTCTTATGCAGCCATGTCATCTTTTTATAATATTAAGCTATATATATATATATATATAGCTTGCTGTATTCTTCTTTGTTATAAGAATATAATCAAGTGATTTATGTTACTTAATGACTACAATTTACGCTCGTATTCTTCGCAGAAAGCTTAAGTTGCATATAACTTTCAGACTTGTGAATGTATCTATCTTTTTCATGATTTGATACTATGTTGCACGACAGTTTCAATCGCTATAATTTTAGTTTGGATTTATCCTAGACGTGATACAATATGATTTTGGGAATTCTTTTAAAAAGCAACATCTTAGCATTCTCCATTATAAAATTATCGGTAAAAAGCGATATTTCGTGGAAATCCATTATGTAGAATAAAAAATTGACTTTGTTCTGTTATGAAATAAGTAAAGTCTTTTCTTAACATATCCCGTGTTTCCGTTGAAGAAATAGCGATATTATAAATGCTTCATTTTGAAAGGCATATCATTCTAATGTTTTTCTGTTTCTTTCAGGTGAGTGATCTGAAAAACGATGCAAGCAAGCGGATGCGGTGTATGTCATCACTGCTAAAGGAAGGATGAATGGAATTCTGAAATAAGTATTTTTCTTGATTCACAAAATGTTTTCCCTTAATATATATTTCTTATATTTTAGATTCTTAAAATCATTTCCGGAAAATTTTTCATCCGCAAATTTATCGCGAAACTCCTAACGCTACGGTCCCTGATGTATTGTTTGCGTCTGCCTTCAGAATCAAAAATATCCTTGACATATTTATATAATTATGTTACTATTTCCCAAAGCTAGAGAAGGTCTAACATTTGGTAATAACTAATCATGAACATAACTACTACTTACTAGAATAAAACAACATTTTAATCTCCATATGTCACACCCATGAAGTTCTTAAAGGGATATTTGAGAATGAAATACTGTTATTAAATGAATGAAGAGGAATTATACGTATTCTGAAAACGTTATCAAAATTAAATTGCCTTAATGTTACTTAAAAATACACAACTGTGATGCAAGTACTACAAGTGTCATTTAAAAGTTTCAAGGAATTGTGCTTCACCACGTTAGTTTTAAAATGTCAATACTTCCGAGAGATATTCTTGACTACCAATCTTCTATTTATGAAGAGTCATGACATTCTTATAAACCTGACAATGGCATTTAAATAAATTGCAAGTGATTGAAATTTAGTTACATTGGGTGAAATTTTTAAGTAATTATCACGTGATTTGAGTACATTTGAACATATTTTAATGTCAGCTAACAAATTGCGACATAGTTGCTGGAAACGTAAGGTTTTGTTTTACCAGATTTATTTGAGCTGAATTACGACCTATTTCCCCTAAAAGATTATTTAAGTAACAGAAAAATTAAACTTTTCAAACCGACTGCTGTCCAATAAAGTTTGTAAAATAAAATTATTTAAAGTAAAATGATTACACGTAAAATCAATCAATATTCATAACTCACCGGTTATGTGCTATCAAATGTTTGACTTAAGCCTTCGTCTTTATTTTCTTAAATGCTTAAAATTACCTCTAGCTTACAATTTTTAGTGAACTATTAGCTGTACTTGATGTGCAGTTTAGGTTCTGCCTCTCGCTCACACGTAGCTTGTAGTGTATCAATGTTGATTTCAGGAATGCCCTTCTGTGTAATCTTCTCAGGAAGAATGGATGGTGTTACAAATCTTTCCCATATGGATTTTGATGTATAAGTATGAGTACCAGGATTGTGTACCATCAGTTGACCTCATGTCTGGCGTAACAATTTTGCAGGGGCACCTTCGTTATGGTCATATTTGTGAAGGCATTTATCTCTTTCATGTTTGTTTGCAAAGGTCTCTACACTACAAGATTCCCTCTCCTTTTTTATGTAACCATTTTATTTCACTTCATATAGTTCATTAATATCCCTTTCATAAGCTATTTCCTCTTGTTAAAGGAAACTTCCTTCATTCATCATCCGTTCCAAAGCGTTCTAAAACGAAAACACAGCTAACCAACGGTCAGACACTTGTAGTCGTCAAAATGTGTTTGAGTGGGCCAATTTGCACCGTGGATTTAGGCAGCTTACTCTCTTCTATAAGTGATATTACGCACAATCAGAGAGGTATAAATTCGGCCACCTTTGCATTTATATGAGTGTGACTTTGCAGAACCAAACCAGTTTAGCTGAGTATCTTGATGTCAGTTCCATTTCACATATCTTGGAGTTTATAAATATTAAGTCAGTAGATGGCATATGAAACAGGCCTTCTCTTTACATTTTCACAGATACGGAGTTAAGAAAAGAAGAAGATTGTCTATGTCTTTGTAAGGTTACTTCAAGCTGCATTTCGTGTTTCAGGGGGTGCAGGCACCATGACTCTATTTTCCTGATCGATTGCTTTCGCGTATCGTTCGCGAAAAGAATGAATTCTTGTAGCGATTCGTTCTAGCATCTATTTCCCTAATCTTCCTCGCAGTATCAGAACAGCCTATGTATCAGGAAGGTCGCATTATGTCGGTTACGTCTTCTGAGAACATATTTTTTCTGAATTTATTTAGTAAGTCAAAGTTCGAATTTATCTCCTATCTTGTAATGATTCCCATCCCGATTGATTATTTTCAGTGTACTAGGCCTTTTATTCTTTCATTTGTATGTATTTCTTAAGGTAATTTCATTTTCTTCATTTCTTTGAGATTTATCTCCCATTGTTCAACGTTTAGTTTAATTCATCTATAATTAATGTCAGTTTAGTGAAGTTGATTTATTTTATCTGATTGTTTGTAATGCAGTTATGTTTTTCCCCTTTCTTTTTGTACAATTTTTATATTTTCACTGCCTGTCTATCATAACCCTTTTCTTTCTCCTTCATCAAAAATATAGTTTTCTATCTTTAGGCTTCGCAGGTTTTTCACATCCCCTTCCTGTGAGTGTTTTGCTGCAATGAAAATTTTTTCCTGAGCCCTCAGCTTAGGTTTTTTTAAAATCCACATACTAGTTTTCTTCGTGTACTTTTACAAACTAACTATTTCTTTCTGTTTCGCATATGACGATGGGTTAGGTGCAAGAAGAGACTTTGTAGTCTCAATCTCGCCCGAATAAAGTCCATTTATTATTATTATTATTATCCCGCGTACTGTATTATCTGAGTAACACTCGTTGTTTTACGGTAGCAATTTCTTACAATTCGTATTCCCTTTCGTTGTTACTTTTCTAAATTCCGAATAAGATACTTATCGACAGGGTCCCACACACTACATGCATACTCAAGGGAGGCCTAAGTAATATCACTCGAGTTTTTTTTCTTCGCTCCTACCTAATATTTTTAACGACGCCGAGTTTCTTAAGTACAAGATTTAATTTGTAATGCTTCTAAAACTTGAATAATATAATTTATTTTTATTTCCACCTCTTTGCATGCTTATTTATACTGTTTATCTTCTCGTTTTTGCAGGTAATAGCACATGTATGGCTTTTGTCGATGTGTTTAACATTTCCTTGTGATTTGGTGCACGTCTTGGAGCACGAAAGGTTTAGAGGACCGTGGCACGATGTGGACTTTGGTCGAGAAACTATCAGTTTATTTAAAATGTTTCAAAATTATTAGTAATTGTGAACAATCACATAAGTCGCAGTAAATTGCGGGACAGTCACCAATTCTAAAACTGACTAAAGTCCTTACTCATCGAAATAATTATTCTGTGTAATTTTCCAATCGTTATAAAGATAGATGGAAGAATTTACAAAATGTTGAAGTTGTAACTTTGTGTGTTGTCCTCTGCATTGTTATTTGACTTATTTGTTATAGTACCCTATTATTCATCATATTTGTTGTTACGTTTATTTGTAATTGATATATTTATTATATTTATTAAATTCATATTTAATATTTGCCTCTTCCTCTTTATTGTTCAATTTTTGTTCCTTTTGAGGTTGTTGATGATTTTTGTTATGCCATTATTTTTATGATCAATTGTAAAGAGTGTTAATGGATATAGTTTGAAATAAATATATAAGAATATTGTTTCCATGTTAGCTTCTCTGTTTGTTGTAAATTTATCTCAACTGCTGAACAAGAATATTTTATTTTATGACTGATTAAATATTTTGTCAATGTGTAAGGTGCTCCCAGGGTCAGTGTTTACCGAGTCACGATTTAGATAAAGGTTAACGAGAAGATGGGAGTATATTGTTACAATTGTCTAATAATGCTGAACCATACAGCATAGTATAAAACAAAACAACAAGCATGTGCGTGCAAACTGTGACGTAGAACTGAATATCTTGTAAACTGGAATCTGAATTTTTACGAATTATCCTTTCTGAATTTATTTTAACTTTAATTGACATTAAATAGACTAAATATACTATAGTATAAATACTATATTAATAGGACCGAATGATTGTATCCCATTTATTTCTAAACACAATTCAATTTTCTTTTATTTTCACAAAATATTGTTCACTCTTCGTGTGCCAACCAGTAATAACCATATGTTTTTTTTTCAAATCTTCAAGGTCGATGATAGTCTGTAAGGTAGGCTTATCAGTCCCATTCCTACCCGTAGGTATTGTCTAAGCCATCTTAAGACATCGGCCCCAGCGGAGGCTCATGTGCGAACTGGGACAAATTTCTTATCCTCCCTCGTTCATCGGTTTGGCCTAATTTCGTATCAAACCGAATTCGATCTCCAAATAGTGGATCCAAGTTAAAGAGAACGTTTTTGGAACGAGTGTGAGATGCAAGTGGCTCCGTAAAGGATTGAACCGCGATCGATCCCCGCGCGGGGCAATCGCTGGGTCGCGTCCCACATCAACTTAAGGCTTAAGCCGGATTCCTGTCTATTCCATCCTTATCTACGCCTCCCTCGATTTTGGATTGAGCTCTTTCCTCCACCACTAAAGCCAATGTAAAGAGTTTGAGAAATTGCGTAGATTCCGATAAATTGAAGCACGCTAAAACGGTCTTTGAGATCACACTTTGTATTGTGTGGAATATTCTCGAACTAAATTAAGATGCAGGGATTGTATTGTTTTGCAACATTATTGAAAAATCTAGTACTTCGTTGAAGGCATCTCATAAGCTGAATTGTTGAAAGTATCTCTTTAGCAACATTGTTGAATTAGCCGCATACTTTTAGGGGACAAATATGTTTCAGTGTTGAAAGAATTTAATAATGGAAATTCCAGAAAAATAGAAGCCATTAACAATTTGACGCAAGTTTAACATTTTGTTAGCTGCAATGAGCGTGAACTTTGTGAACTCCCGTTTTACTATGAACGTTGATAATTGTTTCCATTCTCGGAGCTCCATGTACCATAAAATTCCGCGTTTCAAACATCTTTCTGCTAACTTACTTCTACTTTTTCCTCCCATATTACCCACTAGCTTTTATTGTTGAAATTTCTCTTACATCATACCTTCAATTATTTTTTTATTCTATTTTTTTCAAATATTTTCCTCTTAATATTTTTTCTTTCACCTCCAATACTTTCGATCAAAACCCTCTCTCGGTGTTCATCCTTCCAAAGTGTTGGATGGGATAAATCTACTAGAAGATGGGTCGGAGGGGGAAAGCTGGGGTAACAGGGATGGTAAATCTGGCTGCCAACCCTTTTCTTGGTCATTTCTTTCATCCTTTTTTATATATGAGCCGAATAATTTCAGTTTTTCCCTGAGTTGTACCATCTCCAGTATTTCCCGCTTTGATTTTCTGTAGTTGACATAACTTTCCCTAGTTTATACCAAGGGTGGGCAACCCTTGGCACGCATGCCAAACGTGGCACGCCAATGGTCTTTTTCTGGCATGCAAAGCGAGTCCTTACCAAATTTATTTTCAATTTTTTATGAGAAATCTTTACTACTTTTTCGTAAAAATTCAGTCATACTTTTTCATTCTTTCAGTTTTATGTAAATTATGTTATCAATTACGAATCGAGTAATAAGATATGTATTGATATCTTCTCAAGAAGTTTTGGTTGGTCTTTGGAGAAATGTTGCAAGAGATTTTACAGATTGTGATGTGCACCCTCGAAAAGGTTGCCCGCCCTTGGCCTCTGCTATACTAAATTTTGAAAAGTTTTCAGTTCTTTCACCTCGTATGTTATTCATTTAAATACAGAAATCTTTCATTTCTTTTTGTTGCGTATGTTTCACCTTATCCAATTCAATTTTCTTCTTGTTAAAAATTTAGTAATTTAATATGGCTATAAATCCATTCAGCTCCAAACTTTGTTAAAGAAAATGACGTAATCGAGGTGATCATTGGCTATTTCGTCGTCAGCCATGACAAGCTATGACCATGTTTACTAAAATATTCATCGTATATATTATTTTTCCCTCGGTACATTACTATTTTCCCTATCTACGTAGATAGTTTTGTAGATTTACATTCCTTCAAAATAAAAAAATGCAATTATATTTTTTCAAATCGATATTCTATGCTTTATCAATGAAGGTAGTCGTTAGCGATACCATCATCGAGAGAAATGTCAAAAATGAATAACTTCGATAACTTGATTTTTGAAACCGGCTGTTGGAAAGCTATCAGCTTCTGAAAGGTGATGCTTTTATCGCAATTGCTTTGGTCGAGTGATCCTGCGAAAAACAAAGAGTGAGGGTGTGGTTCACTAATTGTCTGGTGAGATGATTGGCAGTGAAGGCTTTGTGATCCTTATTATGTGATCTAATATTGACGAGTACCTTTTATATTAACGCTATTATAGTAAATGGAATTCCCATTGCTGCACGGATATTATAATTGCAAAATGTTTTAAAAGAATTCCTTCGATTCGGCCTCACTATGATTGCCAGAGGCCATTAATGTTGGGACGTATGGTTTGTGCATCGATTACAGTGCCATCTATTAATAGCTGAATTTCCCCGGACCCGTTACCTATTAATTCAGATAGATACCCGATTCAGGGAGCAATCCACATTCATCATTTGATGAATCCCTCCAATTTGGATGCCCGCCGGGAATTGAACCAGAGACCGATTTCACCTGAGATGAAAAATATGCTCACTTAAATTTAGAGATCCACCCCGCGAGCAGCCAGTGGCATTTAGCAGATGTAGTATTTACACCAGCATCCTAATCTGCTCTCTTAACTTCTCTAATAGTCTGTACAAAGAACGGCTAGTACTATCTGTTAGCGACTTCTTCCTTGTAGCGTTTTGTCGATGCTTATTGGAAATAGCGTAAGTTTTTAAACTTCTGAATATGAATTACATCTAAATATGGACTCTTTTCTTTGAAGCAGCGTCATTAGTGCAGTTATAATTTTATAATCACGTTAATTTTAATTGTATAATTGTGTGATGTATTGTAGATTAACTCTAAGGTTGCCACCGAACCTTCTTAACACAATTCTAACTTGGGCGAAAAAAGTTATTAACGCATACAACAGCAGTTAAAATATTTAATTAGAGACATAGCAATAATAATAATAATCAATATAATAACGGAAGATATAGTGCCTCGAGGGGGCCTAACTAATTTTTCTATACTAATGTTCTATCTTTGAAATAACTAAATTATCTGTGATTAAGGTTGATATAATCTTGATCTTGTTTATTATATAGTGCATTGTGGTTAATTTATGAGGCTGTCACCAAACTAATTTTCTGATTTCGGTAAAAAGAATTACAAGTAGCTACGAGTATAAAGAGAGCAATTAAGACAGTTAATGCGTTTCAAAACCATAATTGTAAAAACAATCAAAGAAATAATTAAAATTAATAGTGGTTCGAAAGGAACAAAATGTCATCTCATCTCCGCATCTTCTTCAGAATTTGGAAAACTAATTCAAAAGTCAAATATCTGCATTCACATATTTGGCCGCTCCTTTGAAAAGGAGTCGCACAAGAGATAAAAGGAAATTCCTTGGCGATAATTATTCCATTCATTCTTCTCCTCCTTCAGAAACAAAAGAAAAGTCGGAAGCGAACCCAACTTTTATCAACGACTGCAATAATTGCTCTCCGCCCATAAATTCGTTTCGCAAAAAATAAAGGCGAATGCAAAAAGGGTTGCGATTCCATTCCCAAAAGGGCAAGTGGACGAAGGATAAAAATAAAAGGCGCCCTTGTGCGAGGCTAATCCCGGTGCAGCTGCTGCGACGGCAATAACACGGGGGCATTGGGATATGCACTCCGGATAATCCTAAGAGGAAATAAAAGGAGCGGATATGGGTTTTGCGAAGGAATCGGAGAAATGGATGTTTCCTCGAAAATGGCTGCGAATCTTGAGCGTGTCAGAAGCTGCGACGCTGCTTTATGTAAATACATTGTTCTAAATGTTCCCGGAAGGAGTTCGATAGTTGTCCATTAAACGCTAATTTTACTTCCGGTTGTCGCGCAGCTGTGCTTATCGAAACTTCTCTTTGTTAGATGATTGCAACAATGTTGCGAAGTCTAGAGCGGCTTCATTGTTGTCTGTTGTCATTTTGTAAGCAGTGGAGCTTCCCTCCGGGGATTTTATCAACGCCATCATACCGTCTACGAAGTACTTAGCTTGAGGATGTTGGAATTTCTTATGTCCTTTTGAAGTTCTACAATATTTTGGTAGGAAACTAAGACTTACCAATTTTTAAATCGGGTAACACCGTTGACTTAAAATGTAGTATACTTTAATTTCATACTCTCTCAAGATACTTAATGTGTGCATAATAAAAAATTGTTAAGAAATTGATTTTAAGTTATTTTACCATTGAGGTCTTTGTGTTTTAAATTATATTCTTTCGGCGAGATTTGCTATCAAACCGGAAAGAAAATCTCCCGGAAGTTAATGCTATAACAGGTACAATCGATCAAAACGGAACGTATAGTGATCCTATGCATAATTTCCATATACATTGCATTTCCATGCATTGCCTTCTAACTTTTAGACCTCCGCGACACACCTAAATTCCAATCTTCTTAACTCACACTTTGCAGTACAATAAGCTAGAATCCTTATACGTCTTGGTGTCTGGACAGTAACTAGTGGTACATAATCAATGCAATTAAGCCAATATATATTGGAGAGAGATGAAATCCTATATTTTTTGCGTTATAAGTATCACGAAAAGTTACTGCTAGTTCACATTTCATCATTCACCAACGCCATTATAGTGGAAAAGATATGGGATAGGACGTAGGTTTACTGCGGCCACAAGAAACCGAAATATGCTCCTCCATTAAACATTTCACTTTTTAAATTGTCCAAATCTAGGTGATCTAACAGCTGTACGTTATTAATAGAATATAATCTTAATATATTTTAACATAATCCACTGATAAATTGCAAATAACTTAATTTAAATCATAAATAAGAAGTAAAGTAATATTGTATATTAATCTTTGATATTTTTGGCACACCTAAAGCTGTCATTTGTCACTCCAGTGTGATGCGAATCACAGTTTGAGAGGCTTTGCATTAGTCTACTGATTGCAAGTCCTGTTTTCTCCTGGATAGCCCTGATTTAAACTATTCAAACCCTCAATCCGAACATTTTTCTAAAAAGTTTACTTTTTCCCATGTTAAAGCTTCGACCTCTGAAATCCACAAAATTCAACCCTGACTATAAGTAGAAGCTTTTTAGTGAACACATTTTTTGTCTATAGATAAAAAAATAACAAAGAACGAAAAGAAAAAAATAGATTTTTCAATAGAATCAACAACTTCTTGTGAAAGTTATTTCTTCTTCACCCTTTTATTAAAATTTTTCAAGTTCGTTCAAACTCTTTTCGGTGTTTAGGTAGAGTTGAAAACACTCTGATGCATCTCTGTCACAAGTAAAAATATTCGAGCTAAGTAACTACTAAACTACTACATAAGCTCTAGTAAACAAGGGCTCAGACATCGTAGTTGTAAATTTCTGTCTGGTGCGTGGCATATTTACTGATCCTCTGGGGTAGACATGCGGTGGGAATGGTAATCCTTTGTTTTCATAATACCTTCAATTAAGGCGATGAAAGTGTTTTCGTTTCTGAGACGAAACACAATATAGGATATCGTTGATAGATTTTTGTTAACATAATTTCTGATGATGTTTGTATCCAAGGATAATAACTGACTGCCAAACTTAGCCATTAATTAGCGTAAAATATAGACCGCTGTAACTCTGGGACCTACCATTAGATGTCCCGGAAATGCCGGCAGTAAATTCTCGGGTATTTCCGGAAGAGTAATGCCCTTGAACAGTTCCCTAGAGATCTCCCTGATTATTAATCCTGACAACTGTCAACCGGATTCGTTCCTGAACTGACTTGCTTCCATTTACGTCTTAGATCGGAGTTGATTATTCCAGATATGTTCCAAACCTTCTTGAAAATGTTTTGTACTGTTTGTACACTTAAATATCTCTAAAGATCTAATAGTTTAACTTTGATGCTTTTACCGATTCCTATGTATTTTCATGGGAGTTCGCATAGTTGTCCAAAAGCTCCCGGTAGATGTCCATGGTGTTTCGAAAGAGTTACTTTAACTTTTACTAACCAGCGTATCGACATAGGCGCTGTAGATTTCTCTCTGGTTTTTAAAAGATTAGGTAGAAATGTAAAATCAAGCCTAATCCTTACCTAAACCAGCATATTAGTCTCTCACTTGAAATGAATTTAGAACAGCGATTTTGATTAAAAATGTCAATTTTGTTGCCCCATAAGTTTTTATAAGTTTTATGCAGTCCATTTAGACACTGCAGAATAGTAGATAAAATTCAATAAAAAGATACTTCGATCTCTTTTATTCTCAATAAACACCTAAACGTAAAATGTTTACAAACAAATTTTCATTTGAGTCAACTTATCCCTTCGCGACCACTTAAAGGTTAATGATAGCTAAGAGTCTATATTAAACTTAGATTTGTATCCCGCGAGCCTCCAATTACGTATGCCATGGGGTGTAGTAACACCAGAATCCCTACCTAATCCACACCCTTAGCTTCTCTAATAGACTGAGGAATGAACGACCAAAAGTAACCATTCATCTTTGTGATCTTCAGTAACAATTGCAAAGTTGGTTAAGTTATCAATTTAGAGCTCTATATTAGTTACAGAGATAAAACAGTTATCAGAAGAAGAAGCAACTTAGCAACTTTCTAAACTTCTTACATGCTATACTAATTTCATAACCAACGCTATCATTTTTATCAGGATGTTATTTAAGAGTGTAGCAGTTAATTTCTTCGAAAAGAAAAAAATTGCGTCTAAATCACCCGTACAAAATAAATGGAATTAATATAAAAGTAGTAGATTCAGTTGAATATCTCGGGATCAACATTACTAATAACTTAAATTGGAGCACGCATATTTTGAAAAATCTGCGTCAAAGCATGTAAAAGGCTTGGCTTTGTAAAGCGTATTGTCGATAAATGCGATGAAAAGGTAAGAGAGCGATGTTATTTTACCTTGGTCAGACCCCTTCTGGAATATGCGGCAATTATATGGAATCCGACGGATTAAACGTGTACTCGCGAACTCGAGAAAGTGCAGCGTAAAGCGGTTCGTTTTGTTAAGAAATGCTACGATAAAAAAGCAAGCGTTACAAAAATGCTCTCAGATGTAGGTTGGGAATCCTTGAAAGAAAGGAGATTGGAAGCTAGGCTGCGATTGCTTAATAAATTCAGGGAAACTACATTTTCGGAAGATACAATCGGTATCATGCAACCCCCCTGCTACCTCGGTCGATCCGATAATGACCGTAAGTTAAGAGAAATAGATGCTAGGACGAATCCTTTTAAAAATTCATTCTTTCCGCGAACGATACGCGACAATAACCGAATACGGAAGTGGTTTAGATTCAACTGGTGTTTACACCCCCTGCCACACGCCGAAAGGCGGCTTGTAGGGTATTAATGTAGATGTAGAAGAGTATGACGTCAGAAGGTGAGCCTTCCTCCATTTCCGTGGTAGTATTTTATCCAAATAGCGTCGAAGAGGAATGTTGATACCTTCTTTCGATTTCCTATTTCCATCTCCATTAGAACGCCCTCTCCTCTTTCATCGTTCCCTTGGAAACGCCTCCACCGCTGTAATGGCGAAGCACCGGTCGTCCTTCCTTCTTTTCAAAACTGCTTCCTCCTCCGAAATTGGTTTATTTTCTTGCCGAAAGAACTGCTGGGCCAAAGTAGAGTGCCTGAATCTCGGAAGTTTCTTTTTGGAGGTAACACCACTTCCTCTGTAATTAAAGTATTTCGTTCCAGTCAGTGCTGGAACCCTTACCTTTTACAACGTCGCTGGTAGTTTAGCTCCTATATCTTAGTTTACACACCTATTAAATTAAAAATGAGACTAGGGGAACGCAAATAATGAAGTGATTTTAAATTCTCTATCTTCATAATTACCTAGTGATGGTGCCACACATCAATATTTGGCGTATTTTTTATGGTGTAAGTGAATTATGATAATCCTCCATTTTTTGTATCATTTATAACAACAGAACTAAGGCACCAGGAGAGTAGAGTTTGAAAAAGTATTTTCGGAAATCATTTTCCGATCGCGGATGAAGCTAGAGGAAACCGGATATGCTAGAGCCTAAACCTTAACGAAAATATTTCATTCAGCTCTAAATAAATGAAAACTTTAATATTCTTCAGTATTCTTTACGGAATATGTTTACGTATGTATAAAAATAAATTCTCGGTAACTTCTCAGCATAGCTTTGAATGCGAAAAACGATAATTCCGTTTTTACTTCGCATACTATCAAAACATTAGTAGATAATTATTCGAGATTTATTAATTTGTTCAGCGTATGGCATGCGTAATGGACATAGAATTACGATTTAATATCTATATGAAATTTAATAGTCCTCTACCAAGTTGTACAGACATGGAGTTAATAAACTAAAGAGATAAAGTCGCTAGTCCCCTTTACTTATGTAAGAAGTAATAATAAATCCACGCAAAACACGTACGATATAATATCGGCATAATGATAATGTGTGACATAGTGTTACAAAATGTGTATTGAAATCCTACAAATGTATTGCTATCGACTACCATTACTTACGTTAAATTAAGAGAAAAGAAGTTTCGAATTAAGAATTACGTAAAGATGAGGAGAGGAAGCTCTAATGTTTACAATTCTTTCGAGGGATAGATCTTAACGCAAAACACATAAATAACATGACAGTAGGGCTGCACTCATAAATAAATCAGAACGAAGAATTCCGCGGATTCATCACGTGAAATGTACACCTTTCCACAGTCGGTTTCTCTTCGATGTTTACGGAACTCGAGCGGGATTTATGTCTTCAAAGTTATGAAATAAGGAGGAGGCGGAAGATTTCTCTCGAATCACTTCTCCCAGGAAAACGGCCCAATATTGCTTCTGGGGCAATCCGTCTCTTTCATCACTTGCCTATGTCTTGATTTTGTACTATTCAATCATCCCTTTTTTGCCTATTGCGTTTCTATTACGTTTCGTTAAGATAAATTGTGTTTCCCAGATGCTTCAGAACATAGGATGGGAATCATTAAAAGAAAGAAGAGACAAACTTAATGTATTTACTCGTGTATAAGTTTCCAGCACATTTTTCATGTTGAAAAGGCCCCCTAATACTCGAGTGAGGGTCCCACTTACCTGTCCTCCGGTGGAAAAAGTCTGCCGCAGCAGGGAATCGGGTTGTGAATTCTTCACGTGCTCTATTAAGTAGTAGTAGTAGTAGTAGTAGGTTTATTTAGAAATACATCCTAATAAATACAAATGAGAATTACAAGCTAAAGTACAAGTAAGAAAAAGAATATATATTCATCAATCTTGCAAAGTCTTGCGTATGAATTTCCTCAATCTAACACTTTATGTGCCTACGATACACATAATTATACATCATTATACACGTTGTTATACAGATTTTAAAACTTACAAGAAAAAAAACTATACATATCTTAAAATGAAATTAAATTTCAGATTCAACTCATTATTCCCTAGTTCCTTGTACAATCCTGATACATTCCCTTCTAAACATTCTTCCATTCTCAATTCTTCGTACCCATTCAGTAAGACAGTTGAATAAACTAAGTCCATCACTCATTAATGACTTTCTAGAAAAATTTGTAGAATATCTTTTTATTTCTAAGTCAAAAGTTTGTCGTGTATCATAATGGTGGTGGCTATAAGTAAATGTTAACTCCTGATTTAAATACCTTGGCACACTTTTATACACCATTTTGTGGACCAATTCTAATACACGTAGTGAAATTACGATGATGAATGTGAATTAAAAATTCATTTGACATTTAATCTACTGATTCCTCAATTGTAGTAACGTTATTGGTATCTATTTTTATTTTTAAATTCACCAGAAACTGATGCAATTCCCACCCAAGGCTTGTACTTGAGTTTTTTGTGATAAAATTTGGTGCCTCGGCTTATATTCGAGTCGGCATATACTCATGTATATTGGGCGAATGTATTGAATTATCTTGATAAGTTTAAAGAGCCTTTTGGAAAAGCCTAGCAGAGATCATGAGTTCCTCCCATTAAAAATATCTACCGGATACAGCTAGATGTATTATAGAATATCGTGTGATCCTGAAATACAAAATTCAGCTACCTACTTTGCGTTTTTGGAGCTTCCAAAATTTGGGTGTCTTAAAATCGAGGCATAAAATGCGTCATCCATAAGCATATATCGCGAGAAAGAGTTGCAATAACCATTAAGATGAAAGCTATTATTCAATTTATCCATTCCAATTAAAGTTCTTTCCACAAGCAATCGTCCGCTCGTCATATCAATTGTTAACCTGGTTATTAAGATGACAAGCAAACTAAATTGTAAAAATATTCTGTAAAAATTCGATATCCCTGACGCCGAGTATATGGCTGATGAATTTCGAATATTGCGTATAAAAAGTAAACTGTTTAAAAACAAAATAATATTTAATGTATTAATAATAATTATTAATTATATGAAATTTATATAGTATCTCTAAAAATTATGGCGGAAACAAGGTCAAAAATGCAATATTTTACGTAAAGGTCTTTCATCTACCTGGCACTACCGCTAAGAAAAATTTGTTTAAATAATTAAACTTCCATTTCCGACCTGGCGAAAATGCATGACTGGTTGAGAACATTCTAAAACTCAGCTACTGAGGGAAAGAAGAATTAAAAAAGCACTAATAAAAAGATACGGAATTTTAAAATTCACATTCGACCCAGACGCGAGTACTCAAGGGTTAAAGTCGCTCCGTTATTTTCTCTCACCCTGTGAGACTTCCAAATTTTGGTATATATATATATATATTCGAGAATATATATATATATATATATATATATATATATATATATATATATATATATATATATATATATTCGAGAATATACGGTTTTCACTATGCGAAAAGAGATGAAAGAAATTTCTGGGATCGCATGAATAGATGAATGAGAGACTAGGTAATAGATGAATTGGGAGAGTTATATATACTGTTCGATGAATAGGCCACTGCTATACATCGGAGGGCGGCATGTACGGTGTCTGGATAATCATAAATCCTTCCCGAGAAATGCTTTGTTTTCAGAGGCTTTTTTTAATAATCCTTAGAGACATAGGATTTTTTTCTGTTGAATCCCCAATACTTCTCATAAATTCTGTTTGCAATTTTGGAGGATTGTTCCACTTAAAGCTATCCTCTGTAATATATTACTATCCTCATTAGATGTTCGGATTAATTACAAATGAAATTCCTTGTCACTTTTTTCATTGCAGTGATGTACTGAAGAGAGATTTCGTTTTTCCGTCTGATTAGTTACCCTCCGTCGCCATAGTGATAAAATAAGCGAGCATTATCTCCTCCAATCCCTTCCTTTTAATTTTCTTTTCCCGTCCACATTTCATGTTCTCCATCGCATATCTCACCCTCAGAACATTCTTATCTATCTCCCCATTTGCTTTACATACGCTATTTCCTACCCTTCTCACCATGAATTGTCACTGCCCTTCCCCAACCACTGACTTATGTCCTCTCTTTGCCTTTATCCTCTTCAATCTCCGGTCCTCTGGTAGCCGCAAGTACAAGCATTTGTCAAGTTTAGAAGCTGCAACTCTTTCTTTCACATTTACTTATATTCCAGTTTGCTGCTATCGCTTATACTTCATTGAAAATCTTTGTCAAAATATGGAATTTTTTAAGTGTTTTATTCGTTGTGATTTTTTTAAATGGTTTTATCAGTATCTTTGTACTTTTAAATTCTTCTCGATCGTTCGTCACTTTCTTTTCGCGGGAATGTGTCTATTATTCATAATTTTTCAACAAATATTTATTTTCTTTTTCATTTTCCTCTTATTCCTATAACTATTCAAGTTGTTACACGTCGATGGAGAAAAGGGGTGGATCAAACAGTGAGAGGAGAAAGACTGTTACGAGGGTTGATCGGTAACGCACAATAATTTTTTTCCCAAAAAGTTTAATATGTACCAAAACCAACAAATTAATTTACTTATTTGACCTACTTTTCTACATAGTCACCAATTTTCTCAACTCATTACTCCCATCGTGGTACCAGCTTCAATATGCCCTGTTCGTAGAAGTCCGTTTATAGCCATCTGCGGACTGCTGATTTCGGAAAGTAACGCCCAATCATTTTTTTCTCCCCTGATATTGCAGTTAGAATGTTGAAATTTCACGACAATATAGTTCAAACTTCAAACTATATTGTCGTGAAATGTCAACATTCCACCTGCAATACCAGGGGAGAAAAATTATTGTGCGTTACTCTCCGATCAACCCTCACAAAAAATGTAATCGAAGGTATCAAACAAGGGAAGAAACATAGGGGAATACAAAGACAGAAGATGTTAAATTACATAAATGTAAGGGTAAGCTACCAAGAAGGAGATAGCGTCGATAAGGAATTTTTAAAGCACAATACCTTACAGTAAAGTTTAACACT
This sequence comes from Sympetrum striolatum, assembly GCA_947579665.1. Classification (NCBI taxonomy): domain Eukaryota; kingdom Metazoa; phylum Arthropoda; class Insecta; order Odonata; family Libellulidae; genus Sympetrum; species Sympetrum striolatum. The sequence continues at coordinate 75,663,897 of OX388348.1, forward strand.
ATGATGCTCTGGTTCACTCGCTGGGAGGGAATGGTTATCAGTGTTTATGGCTGAGAATGTGTATTTTAAAAGTGGTTTAGTTTAGCGAGAGGAAATAACGGACGATTGGTAGATTCATTCAGCAAGATAATTTTCAACGTACAATTTGTGCTGCTATAATGCTGAGTTTGTGCTTTGATAATGACAGCCTCTAATAATCAATTAATGCCATCTTAAATGAAATAAACACTTGGTGACTTCCACAATATATAAATTCTTGCGACCGGTTTAGTTGATGTATTAACATCTTTGTAAATACGAGTGTATAGGTATTTAGGTATTTTATATATACTCGTATAAGAACATACGAGTATATAGGTATTTCGGAAGTTATTAAGTGTTTTTCATGTAAGATGGTTATAACATCGTTCAACGAAGTCAAGATTAATCATATAAATTTAATCAGTTAATTTAATGAAATAAAATTCCCAGTCTCCGGCGATGTCTTGCGGAAATACGCCATGATGAAGAAGCACAGTTTGTACTTTTTCCACAGTATTTAAAATGATTGAGATTGATGTGAGTTTCTGAGTAACATTCATTTTCACACTTTTCTAAATATGGTTCGCCTAGGTTATGTATATATATATATATATATATATATATATATATATATATATATATATGTATCATCACACTCAAAGCTTGGTAGACGACTTTTTCCCCCTTTTTTTCAGTGATGTGTCTTCATGAGTCCTTTCCTTCAGTCATACAACCTTTCCTTATCTTCTCTCTTCTGTCCTTTTCATCTGCATCTCCTTTGACGTCCTTTCTTTAAAAGCGTGCTTTAATCCCAGCTACGCTTCTCTGTGAAGTGTCTCCTTTTCCACGAATGATCGCCCTTTTCCATTAACCCTCTCTCTTGTTTGCCTAAAAAGGCTCTCCCTTATGCATTCATACGACTTTATTTTCGCCGAATATCGCCTCACGCACGCATAACCCTGATTGCGACAATCTAGAGTAACTGTAAAAGTAGTGTAAAATTAGAAATGAAAACGATGGCGCTCGGGAGTTTCCCGGAAGAATTTTCGTGTCTTTGGCAAACATTAATTATCACACCGCTCTTACTTACCCTTTGATCCGTGGGGTGAAGTTTCGTGTAACTAAGTCACTTTGCGAGATCTCCTGTAGGAAAAGGCAGACGTATATCCTGTAGGAAAAGGGAGAGATCTATCCTGTAGGAAAAGGGCGAGATCTATCCTGTAGGAAAAGGGAGAGATCCATCCTGTAGGAAAAGGGAGAGATCTATTCTGTAGGAAAAGGGAGAGATCTATCCTGTAGGAAAGCACTCGTGTGGTAGGGATACTAATGTTGTACGCTCTATGTATGGAAAAAGTATATAAGTTAGGGCAGGGTTTCCCAAACATTTTCTGCAATGGAATACTTGGGAAGTTTAACGGAACACTTACCTAATTTTTAGGTTAGGTAATTCTACTTGTAAAATTTTAAAAATCATTGAATTACAACAAATTATTTTTAAATATAAAACAATAATATTATAATATAAACATAATATATGAATCAATAAAGCATTTAATGACATTTATTCTCCATTTAGACTCCATATTGTCGCGAAACACCTATTCAGATTCAGCGGAACACCGGTGTTCCGCGGAACACAGTTTGGAAAACCCTGACTTAGAGAACTCTTATAATGTAAAATAACACATTTATTTTCATTGTAAAACAAGACAAATATAAATAACCTTAATAAACCCAACAAGAGCTATAATTCAAACGGATAAAATTTAAAGTAAACATCATTTGTCTGTATCAAATGTCTTAACTTTTCTAGCTACGCATTGCTTTGTGTTAGAGTTTCCATGAAAGATTTTCTATAAGTGGAGAGTGGAGTGCTATAAATCTGGGGTCGGACTTTACGCTCTTGTCTTAAATCTGTAATTGCGTAAATCGTCATACCTCCTCGGATGAAATTTCAAAATTTTTCGTCATCCTAGCGTTAATAGTTTTTCTGATTTAGAACCTAAAATTATGACATTAAAGAATGGACGATTAAAATTTTACAACTTGGTATCTTTACTTCAAGTAGACGCTCAAATTTTAAATCTAAACATGTCCTAAATGTCATCTGTAAAAATTATTATTTCCAATGAGCTAGTGATTTTTTGTTGTTGTTGCCATTGTACATCGTAAGATACGCTTATATTGTTTGAAGAATTCCCACTCCGTTTTTCAAATAAATTTCGCATAAATTCAATGCAACTGAACCCATAAAACTGGAAGAGAGGGTTAAGAAAGATAATTCTAGACACATTTTTATGTATATTAATTAGAGTGACAAATCGTACCACAATAGTACGTCAGAAAACAATGATTTTACTCTCTCCTACCAAGTTTGTAACAGATATAATTTAATTTTAAGATGACCGATGATCAGAAGCGTGATTAGTCTCTTATTTCTTAACCTTCCGTTACTCGCGCGAATTTTTGCTACGTCGTTACTCGCACGGGGTGTGTCTGACACCCCATGACACTCTCTTGTGTGATTGCCTGTTTAACTATTTTATTTCTTATTAATTTGTAAAAAGAATACGTTTTGACATTATTTTTGTAGTTTTTTCACTAAAATGTCAATAAATATTGTTACTATTTCATAAATTTATAGGTTAAGCGGTCAAAATTTCTTTGAACGATGGTATACAATTTTTTAAATTTATTTATAATATTTCAAGTGAATTTTAATAATAAACAATCATCATTGCAGTATCGTGATTACATGTTTCTCCACACTACAACAGTACCCAAATCTGGAATGATCGTATTAGAAATTTTGATTTTAAAAATTTCCGTGTTCTCTATATGAATTAGTGGCCTTTCCTCGGTGCGCCGAACGTCAATTTCTGTCAATGTCTACAATGATCGAATCGCACGTCTCTTTGGAATGCGTTAAGGGAGATGGATTGGTCTTTTCATTGACACTTCCGAAGGGGTATTCCTATTTTAGTATCTCATAGTTCTCTGACGATTGTGCTCGGAAGAGGCGTCCGTTCAGTTTGAGGGCTTGAAATTAATTTATACGGCATCATGATGAGGATGACATAGGAATTCAGTTCTCTCCGACGTCAGTAGTTCTCTGATTCAGCAAGTGAAGATCCGAACACGTCTTCTCCTTTCGGAATGAAATGAGTCCCGCCAATATTATGGAAGTAATTCTTCTATCTCTCCGTGGGTTCAAGAGACCTGAGATTTTTTGCTCTGTTTCCTTCTTTCCCAAATGCCATATTTTATTATTATTATTATTATTATTATTATTATTATTATTATTTGAGTTTTTGCACTTTCTCAGCGTTTCCGCTGGAAAATATTCACCTGTCCATAGATGGTTAGGACTAGGCTCAGTCGACACGGAGAGAGAATTCACTCTAACCCATGTGATCTTATTATTAATTGCTGAGGAACTTGCGCATAATGTGACATGTTTGCAGTAATACTGCTTTCTGTGCTGCACCGATGGTATATTCCTCTAAACCAATTTTCTCCAAATTTTTACCAAAATTGTAGGTCATCAATCCTTCAACAGATATCACAAATGGGACAACCTGGACCTCTACCAACTTCCAGATATCCTTTAATTGCCACGCAAGCTCTTCGTATTTGTCTCTCTTTTCCATCTCTGTTCTTCGTATGTTCTGAGACAGTGGCACAGCTATATCAATGATTATTGCGGTTTTGTTCGCATTATTAATTAGCAAAATATCTGGTCTGTTGTAATTAATCGTTTTATCTGTTAAAATTGGTCTATCCCAATAAAGGATGATCTTGTTCCTCTCTAAAACAGGAGCAGGCTGATATTTATAATAGGGAACAATATCCTCATCAAGGAGTTCATATTTCATACCAAGTTGTTGGTGTATGAGCTTCGCGACCTGGTTGTGCCTTCCTAGGTATGCTGTGTCTGCTAAATTTGGACAACCAGCCATTATGTGTTCGATGGACTCCCCTGTTTTTCCACCAAATACTTGCTTTCTTATTTCCTCTATTTCCAGCGCGGTCAAGTATCCTTTTCTGAGGATTACGTTCCTCCTATCTACTATGTTCTGTTCAGATTGGTGTAGCTCAGGTCTTATCTTGCTAAATTCTGCATGGAGAATATGTCTATATCCAGGCAATGGTTTGTCTTCGCACTTGTTGGCCCGGTAGAATGCTTTGATTATGTCCATATTCATTTCACGAGACCATTTGATACGTTTAGTGCGATCTTCTCTAGCAGCAGCCCCCCTTACTTGGGCGGGCAAGCCATTAGAGGCAGCATCAGTTCTTGTTGCTTGTTGAGTGTTAGCCATGGAGTCTTCTTCTGATGGGGCTGTAGTTTCTTGAGAGACAGGGGCCCGCCTCCTCAGCTCCCTGACACCGGCTTGCTCTCTGTCATGTCTACCACCGGCCATAGACATGCCCTGGCGATCCCCAGGCAGCGGCACTTTTCCGAGGCTCCTATTTCTCATTTCCATCTCCGCCCAAGACGGGTGTACATTTTATACCTACTGTCAGGTTCTGCAATTCAGCCGCCCCTAACATGGGGAAACAGACGCTGACCAGGACGCCGCACACTATGATATCAGACGCGTCTGGATTTCTTCGGTTCACCTTTCGTCTGGCCTTTCACCTTCAACCTTACCGGCATGGGTGACCCTGCCAGGAGTAAAATCTCCGGCCGGCATCGCTCTCAGGATCATTAAGGCTCGCAAGCCCTCCCACCACGACAAGGCGTGAACCATGGGGAGGGTTATTATTATTATTATTATTATTATTATTATTATTATTATTATTATTATTATTATTATTATTATTATTATTATTATTATTATTATTATTATTATTATTATTATTATAAATGCTACAAGTGGACTAATCGTCCGATGGTAACACATATTACCTTTATAACACATATTATTAAAAATCCCATCTAATTTTTTTATTACAAAAATTTATATATTCAGAAATTTATCCTTCCCTTCCCTCAAAATACATGTTTTTTTTTAGGGTTCCCAGTAGGTCTTCACGGATACAGTAGCGGTCCCGGGGACAAGTCCCCACCGTACATCACCCTACCAGGCAATCCTCTACTCCACCTGTACTCGTCAACGTCTATCTCACTCGTCCTTATTCTTTAGATATCCTACTACTGTAATATCTGTCTTCTCTATTGTCTTTCTTGTATTCTTCGCTCGTATATTGCCTTTAGCAATTGAGTTAGAATTTCAATACATTTTAATCACTCCCTTTTATCAGTTTACATCAGTCACATTTCCATACAAAAGAAATAGGCTACTCTCGTTATGTCCAGGATTCTGTCGAATCTTTTTTTCTGCATGAGACGAAGTAGTCTTCGTCGCATATCATTGTCTTTACAAGAAATTTTTTCCTTGATTGTTATCTAAGTAGTTAAAAAAGAAAGAGTGATATGTTTAGTGAAGTTTTTGTTAGTGAAATTAATATTCTTCTAACTAAAGCATCGAAGGCCTTAGCATTCAGACCTTTCTCGACACAAGGAAACGCCTGAGGCTATGCTAATGTGGCAATGTACGACCATTGCTTTTGTAGCATTTAAATGTACCTTTATAACTTACGCATTTTTTCCATGTATGTTTAATCCATCTTTGAATATACCTATTATTTTCAATTCCTGGCTCATGAAGCACTTCATCACGAGATGCTTGAACATTTTCTACTAGTCGGTCATATGTAAGAGTATTGTTAGGGAATTTTACATTAGAGGTATGTGTTGTATATATTACAGTTTATATATACCTATTGGAATTTCAAGTATTTGCCACGATAAAAATGGTGAAATATTAGAGCTCGTATTATTGCAATCATGAAAGCGTTAACCTCTCTTCATAACTCACCCTCTTTTGCCATATAAATGGAAGTTCCTTCGTTTTTTTGAGTGTGTATTTGTGATGTATACCTTACATGCATTTGATAGCGAAAGACTTGATGTGATGGTAACCCTTTAAAAAATAGTATGGTATTTTCGCTTTTCACCATTGTAAACAAGGGTATATTAGATAAATAGTTATGTACTAATTTTAAATATTTTAATTTAATTTGTTTTATGAAACTTAGGTACAAATTATTTGTGTATATATCTTCGCGAAATAAATTCTACAAATTTACTATTGCAAGGCATCTTTTTTCTCGCGTGTTCCCGTTCCAAACTTATCTCGTTCCCTCTTTCTTTGCGAATTGCACGGGGAGTTCTGTCGATCCTCCTCGGAGACATCTGTATGACGTGGCCATCCATCTTGCAGCGTCTCCTCAAAGACGCCATCATGGCCAAACAGCCTCCTCCAATTTCCAAGAGAGCGGATATCTCGCAGAGGCGGTTAATCTCGGAGGGGCCGACCAATCAACGCCTTCTTTTGCTTTCCCACGGGAGAAGAAAAGGGAAACCGCCGGGTGTTTCATTAGTGTCAATTTGCTCCACGGATGGCGTGCTTAGCGCCCCCGTCAAATGGGGCCGTTGAATTTTATGGAAAAAAGGCGCGGTGAGAAAGTGTTTCGCTAATGGAAACTCGATAAGCAAATTCCCTCTGTCGCTGCTTACACCGCGTATTTCCTTCTGCGAATCTCTTAAAATGTGGCCCTCCGACAACTGGGGTTCCTCGCCTACAAATTGCCTTCCAATGGAAACTAATCGTTCGTTTTTTACGTTTCTTTGCATGGGTGATTTTACCTAGCTTCTGCATTGCCCCAGCAGATACTGCTAGAAAAGTTAGGGTAATAGTTGCTAGTGGATTCAAAGACTCATTTGTTTCCGTGGCGACAGTACTGGTTCAGGGGATTTACTCTTGTCATATTGAATGAACCCTCTGCCTTTGTTGTAGCGTAGTTTACTGAGTTGTCAAGTCTTCATTCGAAGAATAAAAACAAACTCGGTTTCGATAATATTTACGAATCTCCAATGCAATCAGTAAGAAAAATAGCGCTATTTATATTCAGTTCAGTGGTTAGAATTGTGCTCTGTAAGTGAATGACTTGGGTTCAAGCCCCAGTTACATTGCATTTCTTATTACTCCTATATTTTCTAAGTATTTCAAGGTGCAATCATCTTCCTCGTTTACATGTATGTATGTTCCCTCATTTATGTGACAACATTAATTCATAATTTATGAATTATTGATTAATGGTTACTCATTCCAGCAATTCATTTCATTAGGTATGATGAAAGGATTAATAATTATATTTTAATGAAGAAAATTAACTTCCAGAAGCGTTCTTTAAAAGTCCTATTACTACTGTAATACTTTTCTAACAATCAGATTTTTAATACCCCCCTAGTTAGTGTTTTTTCTACATAAGTGGATAGCTTTACTTAGGTTCCTTGTATCTGCATTTATTTTCACTATGGCTCTTTAAAATTATTTACTGTAGAAAATATGAAAATGAGATGCATAGTCGAGGATACATAAGCCTTATCTCGACCAAATAAAGAAATGTATTCTTATTATTAGAGTAAATTCGTGACTTGTATGCCAAATGCTATTGCCGTATTCGTGCACTGGCTCCCTTAGACTCTTTCTGTACCTGAAGGTGGTTTCCTCTTTTAATTAATAGTCCAATCCGAACCTTAAAAGCTTCCAGTTAATTCGTGGATGATTATAAGGATTTTCCTGGACATGTGAGTATCGAAATCGAGCTTACTGTATTCCAAGAAATAGGGAAAGCAATTTGCGTTTAATTTCCGTGGATACACATTGGTAACAGCGACATAAATGGGAGTACCCTAAATAGGGCGTTGGCCTGGGAATCCTTTCACAGAAAAGTAAAGGTCGACGATGTATTGAACTTTCTTAGAGGAGGAAATATTGAGGAAGAAGGATATCGTGACGATATGAAAAACAGCCCTTGTTCGGTGAAAAAAGTAAAATTGTTTTTTTTGCCATTGTCGAAATTTGGCGAAATACAGTAGAACCCCGGTAATCCGGACACTCGCTAATCCGGAACCCTCGGTAATCCGGAAGGTCCATTGGGAGTTATGCAAACCCGCAACTTCTTCTTGTGAACATATAAATACGCATATTAGTAACAAGAAACGTGAGGTGGACAGCCTATTTGAAAAATTTCTCCATTGGCTGCAATGATATGATGGAGAGCGAAGTATTTTGTTTATTGTGATAACACATCTAAGCTATAATACTTTTCTGAGACAGCATTTTTCAATTAGAGGAATGCTTAATATGTGCGATACTAAATAATTTCGAAAGACAATAAATTTTCAGTTGCAGCAGGGCATGCATGCATTATCTATACAATATAATTTTTGGGTAGAAATGTTTTTAGGTTATTTTTTTAAAACCTCGCTAATCCGGAAACCCCTCTAATCCGGACGCCTATGTGCCTGAATTCGTCTGGATTACCGGGGTTCTTCTGTATATAAATTTAAGGAATACAAGATATATTCGAGCAGTCTTTTGAAAATGTCGCCAGATATCTGCCTCGATGGATCTAGAATTCGGTTTACGGGGAAATTATTTCCAGGGAAACATCGTGAGTAATAGGTAAAAATGTCTTTGTAACTCGCTGTAATTTTTTTTCAGATTTGTAAGAGAACTTTACTTAGGAAGGAAGTAATTATTCAAGAGAATCAGACACTGGTCCCCGAAAAGGGAGCACCTTTGAACTTTTTAATCCGTTAATGCTCAAGGATCTCATTAGATCCGCTTCCTTCAACTGCGCTATGAAAACCTCAGCCTAAAATCACGGAAGATGCATTTCCGGGAATGAAGATGTTAGTTTTCCTCGTCCCCGTCCCTGGAGAGTGAACCGGAAGCGCTCCGAGGGGAGGATTTCTTCGGAATGCGTCGTTCACTTGTTATTCGGCCCCGAGGGAAGATGGCGACGCATGATGCATTCTCCTCCCGAGGGATGGCGCTCAAATCTCGGGTACGCAGATTTGTTTACTCTGGTTTCGCTACCGAAATTTCTCATTTTAGCCATTTTCTTATGGGAATTCATTCTCAGTTCCGAGAGATATCTTATTTACATTACATTGATCCTGAAATTTTACACGAAATACAACGAGAACCAAAAAGGAGTAAACGTGGTGTTTATATATCCGTTTTATTTTTTGATTTGTCTGGGAAGTAGTTCATTCATTGAACAATTTTAAATGTATGGGGCCATTCGATATTAGAGACGAACGATATTTATATCAAGGAAACTCAAATCATATGCTATTATTATTTTTATTGCTTATATGGTAACATATTATTTAGAAATTCAGGCATATATTTTGAAATAACAGGTGGTGTTGGATATTTAATTGTATTTATTCAACTATATTTTTACCTGTTTACAATTTTCGCGTCGGTTCGTAAAAATTCGTCCCAAGTTAAGTAATTGCTTTTTCATATATGATATAGTCCCAGGTCTCTACGTTCTACTTGTATTTTTTCATATTTTAACAAGTGAAATAAATTTGCTCTGCATGGACATTTTTTGTTTCCAGCGTTGAATCCCATTGAAATCTTTAATCTAGTCTGAGCTCAAACCTAGTACAAAATGTCGCGATGTATGATATTTTCCTTATTTGACTGAATTTTTTAATTATCCTGAATATTCCAACCCTCTAACTCGATTACAAGTGCCCAAGAATTCGTGAGTCAGTGATTGATGAATGAGTGAGTCAGTCAATGATACATCTTGATATATGGCAGTGTGCTAAAATATTTATAATTATAATAATAATAATGAATGTTTTACGGATATCAAACCCATTTATATGATACATAATCAATATAAAAATACACTTTGAATAAACCAAAACATAAAAGTAAATTCAGATTTATCAATAACAAAGAAAAGAATATAAAGCAATAAATTTATACTGAGATCACATTTGCAAAAAATAAATCAATATAACTCCTTAATCCTAATTACAACCTAATGCCAATACATCAGTGCATACATACATACGCCTAATATATATTTAAGTTTATACATATACAATACAATCATGCAATTTTAAATTTTCTTATACAAATTCAAGTAGTTAAAACAAGAATAAATACAAGTAAAATCAAGTGCAACAATAATAGAGAAATTAGTAGAAGGAAAAAAATTTTAAAAGTATATGAGTATAAAAATAAAATCAATTCCATCGCAATATATATTTAATTTATATTTTAATTTTTCCAATTGCAACATTTGTTGCCAAGTTTCCGGAATATTTAAATCGTGCATTTAATATATAATTGGTACAATTGTAATTTATTTTTTGTAACCCCCTTCTTATTGTGGCTGAAATCCAATTGAGAGAATACTGATAACCGTCCTTTATTTGGTCGTTTTGCTTCTACTTAAATCACATAAACTTTACTTTGGCCATTTTATTCGTAATAGTTTATTTTCAGCCAATCTTGTCGACGTTAGTAACTCAGATTCAAAGATATTAAATCGGTCAAATAGAATTTCAGTTCTCACTGTTTTCGAATAAAGAGCTTCTCGGACTTAGGCTTATAAAACCCGTGTTTCCGTAATTCAATCGCTGTGCTAATAAGAACGGAAACGAAGGGGGTGGTGCACGCAACGTGACTCGTGACACTTCGATCGTGACGTGATTGTATAGCGGAGACAACTTTGAGCCCAGAGCGTGAACAGGGGATCATAAGTAAGTATTCGCCGTAACCAAAGCCCTGAATCCGACCGAGTTTAGCTGCAGCGACTAAAATTCACGTCAAAACGAATTACAAGTTTTAGTTCAAAGGTTAGCGTATGCACTTCCTTTGACGTTACGTTCTGCAAAGCTCTTTATACACTGTTCATTTCGCCGAATTCCAAGTTTTGATCCGCGTTTCTCTTTCCTGCACCCAAATCCATTTTGCAAAGTCTACTCCGGTAATTTCTCTCTTTAATACGAACCCGGAGAATTGGAAGTCTCCAAATGAAATACGTCTGCAGTAACATTTCTTTGCATTAACATACGAATCGACCCCGTCCTTGTACTCAAGTTTCTTCCTGTTGCGGTTTCGTAAATGCGGTTGCTTAAACACCTGCCGTTGCTGCGAAATTAAATCATTTGGGTGGCTAAATAGCGTTTTGACTCCAAAATAAGGATCTCATATGAGCACAGAATGAAGGATGACAGGTCATTGAAAAAGATATGGATTTAATTAAAGCATTTGCTGTCGTAGAGTATAGCCTGCTTATGTCGAAACAGGAGGATGAATAGTTAAGTGTTGTAATAGGTAAAATCCTTTATTAAAAATGAGAGAGTAACACAAGTTCGGAATGGCAGATTTGGATGAATCAATGGTAATGTTTGCACATAGTTTAATTAAATGCAGTGCCACTAAGTAATACTTTGGAACGATCGAATTTTTTTAAGCAGCAGCAGCAAAAGACTGAAAATATTTGTATTCATTGACATTATTTACTACAAATGGAATAATTTAGTGGGAAAAAATGTGCGAATATCATGAATTGCCGTGGATAAAGAAGTAAAAATGGAAATGTTGAAAAGTTGAAAAGTTGAATCCGTAAACCAATGTAAAAGGTTAATATAATCATAGGAATCAGCTGAGAGTACTTCAAGAGGAAAAGTAGTATAGAGTAATGCTCATTTCACTTATTCTTTGATTAAAGTGAATCTTCATACCACAACTATGCTCGCTTATATCTACCTTAGCTATTAACCGAAAGAAATATATCTTTAACGCGAATTTGAAGCAAATACCTCGTTTATGTCGATGATTTTCTGTCTTTTGTACAGCCTATTTCCTTTTTATGCATCCACTCTCATCTTTAAAGTTTCCTACATCACTTCTCGTCATTCAACCATCTTATTCTCGGTATTCCTTTCCCTTTAAAACCATGAATATTCCCTCATCAGCCATTCTGCCTTCATCCAAACAAGAGCTGCTGCACTATTTACCAGTAACACAACCCTACTTCATACTTTCTCAGGTTGAGGAATACCTTGATAGTTAAAACACTCTCTCATCTGTCTAATGCTCCTGGACCTGCAATCTCCTCGCAGATTGTAAGTCGATCTTTCAGAGCGTCTCCCGAGATTAGCTCCCCCTTCTAATGCATTTGTTTCCCCTTCGGCTTCCCGCGTAGAATCTCTAATTAGAGCAGCATCTTCTCCTGGGACTGTTCGATGCGTTGGGTGTGGCCTTCCAATTTTTCCCTCCTTTTTCTCTTATCGGACTATTCATCTTTATAGCTCCAAATTGTACGGCGGCAGACGTTTATCTATGCGAGGGAGGAAATGGGGAGTTCGAAGAGGAGGAAGTGGTGTATGCCGATGGCGGGAATTGGCCCTTTCGCTCTCGCGATAACTTAGCAACTACAAAAAGACCAAAGTTAAGTCACAGTGAGGCGTCGAATATTTCGGTAGTTTACAATCATGAAACAATAGAAAATATGAGAATTTTCATAGTTAAAAGTAGTGTTATAATTTTATTATTAATTGTTGATAATGAGTGTAATAGTTGACATAGGTTTATTATGGTGAGTTATATTCGTTTTAAATATTCTATAGTAAGAAATATTGCGGGATTCGTTTTAAAAGAGACGCGTGTGTTCTGTCCGGAAAAATGCAAGTATAAATCTTTTCTCCGTAAGTAAAGCCCCAAATAAATGTTGACTACAATTTTATTCATATTAATATCGTGACTTTTTATGACATCATTTTCCTATTTTGATTTTATTATCATGAATAATGCGTCATGTCGAAGCAGGATCCAAACTGCAGCTAATTCACCGAAAAAAAAAATTCATTACTTTGTAGAATTATTCCATTTGGTTTCAATTCTTGAACGAAGAATAGTTAATGAATTACCTGAATTATAATCTCATTTGAAAGATAATTCTCATGATTATACCGACGGTGCACCATGTGAATTAATAACTATCTAAAGGCAGCATAATGGGAAAGATTATTAATCGGTAGTAGCGCAAAAGTATTTACCTATATGTATCTGCAATTTAATTTTGGGTAAATTTATTTGCTCTTCGTAGCTTACTTTGCGGGAAAATATGTGGAGAAAAAGCTAATACTTCCTTAAACGTATTGTACTTCAATTGGACATTCAGGTGTTCTTTTTTATTACAATAATTAGCTATTCAAGAAATTAATAAAACGAAGGTATAAATTACGAGTAATGAGAAGACAGAAAATTGGAGAATGAGTGTTGGATTTTCTCAATTCTTTCGTAGATTTAATCCTAGGAATAACATAATCTGATATTGAGTAGAAGCAGCGCAAAGAAGGATCTTTCAATGCAATTTTTATATTCGAATACACATAAGTACTGCTGAAAACAGTCTTCTGAACGAAAATCCGCAATTTTCTCCTTTTGAAGTGATACCATCTGGTTTAGGGAATATCGTAAAACGATACTTCAAAATCGCCGGAGTGCCAACCTAGCTCTTATGAATAGTAAGGTAGTCCGAGAAGTAAAGGACCTAAAAAAGGAACAATCAGTGCCTGCGGACCAAATTTAATTAACTTTGCGAATCTTTTTGCAGAATTCCTCGAGTCATTCCTTCGCAAAGTTGGCCGAATCTCTGTCCCTGACTTCGGAATTCCATTCTCTTTTTTACCCCCGCAAAAACCCAACCACTCATCTTCCTCTCTCTTGAGGCTTCCTCCTCTTTTCTTATTCCCGACGGAGACTTGTTTATGGAAACGCCTCTCCATTGTTGTTTTGTCGATCCTATCCATAGAAACGCATTTGCGTAGCTGCACTGTCAAAAGGATCCTGTTTATACAGACGCTGTGTATAACTTTTTCAGAGCGATGCCTATGTATATTTGGGGCCCTGAGTATTCATTACTGTTTACAGAACCGGCTTCGAATTGTTGCACTGTACATTTTTACTGTTACTTGTAAAATAACTCTTTTTACCTATGTTGTTGTTGTTTGCATTGCTGTACTCTTCAGAGGATAGCTTTTATTTCTCTGTACTCTTTAGAAAACAGCATTTTAGTTGCTATGTTTTTTATAAGAATGCTATTGGATTGGTGTACTAAATACCACTTTCTAGAGTTGCTTTTGTATTGTTGTTGTCTTCAGGTAGTTGCATTTTATTATTTATATTGTTTACGATAACGCCCTCTCTTTAGTGTGTTGTTTAAAGTAACTTCTTAATAGAGAACTGTTTTCATTATGATTTATTAATAATAGCAAAACAGTGCACACCAAAAAGGCTGGCTACACCGTGTATTGATTTTTTTAATGAATTAATAATTACTTTATTTCGTTACATGCATGTACAAACATTCTTACAAAATTGTAATTTGAAAAGTGAACAAAAAACTTTTAAATCCTGACTTTGATAGGTTTACAAAAATTTAAATCTTCTTAAGAAGAAAAAAAAACAATCAAAAATAATCACATCATTCATATCACATCATTCATATTTGTTCATAGCGAGAAATAAAGATACAACCAACTCAGTCCTGCTAAGCATCAAATGCTTGTCAGCAGGTTCCTAATTTACAGCTTAGTGGTACTATTTTAACACTATCGTCAATCTTACAAAGACTCTTGAAGCAACCATTCTTTAACTTTTTTCTTAACCTCACTAATTGTGTTTAGTGCATTAAGATTCTTGGGTAACGAATTAAATTTTTTAGGGACCAGAACATTAAAACTATTTCTACCGTATGTGGTAGAAAAAGTAGGTACAGAATATGGTTCAGTTTTCCTCAAATTCTGAGGAAAATTACAAACACGTTCATTTTTAAACACATTAGAGAAATAATTGTACACAATTATAGTATAAGTGACAAGTTTATCAAGTTGTAATACACCAATAGAATTAAACATCATTTCAACATTTCCCTGATCTTTACATTTTTTGTTAAATAACATTTTTATAAACTTATTTTGTTTTTTCATAATTAACCTATTAGTATTATTAATATTAGTATTTTTATTATGTATTTAACAGTAGTATTTTTAGATGTAAATTGCTTAGGCAGCTAAATCCATTTTGCACACGTTTATTTTATTTTTAGTTTGCATTATACTTCTTATTCGAACTATATTTGTGGCTTGCTAAGCAGATTGTGTTAAATTAACAGAGATAAATCTCTGCTTGAATCACGAATTGAGTTATCAGAATGTTCCTGATGCTAATATAGTAAAGTTAATCCATTCCTGGTTTTGCTACCTTCAATTCCTTAAAAGCACGTCTGTTGAAAATCATGTTTTTGGGCTCAACTATGGATAAGCTTTGCTCATTCCTAATCCCGTCTCCTTCCCAGAATAGCGCTTTTTCCTACGATACCGGTCTCAGCTGAAACTGCCGCTGAAAGTATTCTCAGCTGCGACGAGCGAGGACGTATATTAGAAAGGGAGAGGCCGGTCTCGTTAAGGTTTCGTTTGATGGGGCTCATATCTTAAAGAGGAAAAACTTGGAGGAATTTTCAATATGTTAGGTAAATGTTTTAGATGGCCCCAAGGAGTAAGGGCCTTGTCGATTTCGCAAATGATATCGCAAGGAATTTCGCGAAGAATTCCTCAGCTAAGGTTTTCTCCCGTAATAATGGATAAATTTCTCTCCCAACTAAATCCACGAAGTTCGTGGGGGATGTTCCCAACAACCTCTCTGCTAACCGTGAAAATTTCAAGACTTTTCATCGTTAGACGCTGTCGGTAATCCCACACGACAAGTTTGCTCCGTCTCATTTTAGTTTGAAACTACCATGGAGCCGATAATGATCGATTTGGGCAACTTCCTGGAGTCCTCCGGTGCTCTAGTAGTCGCAAATAATAATATCAGCTGTGAGATGTGAAAGGGAGTCGGATGTCGGAGGTTAACCGCTTCATCAACTCTTCGTACGTGAGGAGAATTCAATGCTAGAGATTCGCGGGTAATTTATTCTAATAAAATGGATGGTCTATTACTGTAACAAGGATTGTCAAGTTTTCTCTAAGTTGCAATGCATTTGTGGTTGTAATCATTTCTGTGTACTTCTCCTAGAATATTGCAACATTCTAATCCCAAGGTTTTTCGTTATCGCTTGAGTGATTTCAGCGCCATCTCTCGGAAGCGGATGGGTTTAATCAATTTGCGGCGGGTGAACTCCAGCAAAATATATGCGGTTACGTGATCTTCCTTATTACTCCAGGACGTGATTTTCATTGGAAATGTTTGGTGCGACTTGTAACCTTAGTGGTGGCCCTGCCGTTTCAATTATTGTAGCGATCCTGAGCTAATGATGTCTCCGAGGTAACGGGGGTGAAAAATTAGGCATCCGATCCTCAGATTCGCAGAAATGGGAGAATGTCTAATCTTTCGGATATGACTGCGAGAGATGTGAATTATCACGGACTCAGAACATTCTTGCCTTAATTTGAGAGCATAAATGTTAAGCGGAATTTAAGTCAGACAGTATTCTGCACAACTACTTGCTTAATTTACTCTTTGAAGGAACTGAGTTACATTAAATTGACAAAATAAATTTACTTGACGCTTTCTAACTTAAAATATGATTGACTATATCTTTCTAGATTCATGATGGTTGTCGCTAGTGGATAAGTTGTTTCCTTAAAATTAATGAAAATGAGAAGATACATCATCTCTCCTGTTAATTTTTAATTCGTTAACAAAAATATCATTATTCTTTTTGTTTATAACCTATTTATTGTTGATTTAATTGGTTCAAACCAATCTGTAATGATTTAAGGCGGAAATGAAAAATCATAGAAAAATGAAGTTAACGCTGTAGTTTTTTACATAATTAATTCTTTCAGTGGATTATTGAAAAGTATTTAAAAAAGTAGAGACTCCATATTTTACGGATTTTTACCTCTGAGAAAAATTAAATCGAGTTAATTAGAAGATCAACACTGCTTGGGGCCCACTTGTTTCCTGTTTTTGCCTAACACTTCTGAATTGCGCCAATTTCTGCTTGTGTATTATCAACACATCTCCCTATCACTATTGGTGGCGGTGTCTTAAGCAATTGGTACATGCATTATAAATATTTTTTAAATTTCAAGGACCTTTTGATTTATGTGCTTTAATAGAGGATAAAGTTTCAATATACTCCGTGAAAATGCCCTCCATGAATCAGTGCTGCCTGAAGAAAGAATTGATTTATTTTATTCGCGTTCTCAAATATCTGGTATGCAGTTACACAGTACGTTAACATACAAATTTTTGGTAGTAGATGGACGTTTAATTTTAAAATAAAGTAATTCTTATTCGTATTTTTGTAGCATCATATTTTTAACTTGCTGGAGTGTCCGTTGATTCTCAACGTGGAGATTGCAATTGATGAATCTCACTGGAACAGCTTTGATCGTAAATCATGCTTCGCAATTGTAGGTAGATAGCAAAAACCAAGATATATTTATTTCAAAACCAATGAGGCAAGAAAAATAAGTTATAATTAAGTCTACAAAGTCAGATAAGCTCAAAATCCAATCTCAGATATTACAAATAAACAATTCTTTCGATTAAGACAACATTCGTTTTAAGATTACAAAAAAATATTCGAAGATCAAATAGAATCTCTGTTCTCGAGTTTATAGCGAACATACACACACATACCCACACTCTATTTCACATGTATAGATATACTTGCTTTTCAAAATACATTTTGGTGAGAATTCCTATCCTTGAAAAGTCTTGGGTGCAATGTCTCCGTGTCATAATCTCGGTGGGTGTCCTTGGATGAATAGTCTTTGAGCGAAACATCCCTCGGGCGAAACTCTTTGGGTGAAACTTCCGGACACCCTGTTCTCTTCTCTCGTCGGTTCGTGTGGTCTCAAATTCCTTGAATAAAGCCCTTTCCCTTCCTTCGTATCTTCCTCCAACTTTTGTCTTCCCCTCTCTCCCGGGTTTCCTACCTCTTTATCTCGGCACATTGTTGTAGCTTTGCAATAGTATAATTCCACTCCATTGTGGTGGAATATGTTATTATATATATGTTTTTTACTTTCCTATCTGTATTGCGGGATAGGTTTTCGCTGTTTCAAAGAGCTTTTGCCTGCTGTAGATGCGTTTACTGTGATAGCTTATCTCTACCTTTTTTCTCTTCCAAATTATATAATTTCTCCCTTATCTAAATGCCATTTACTTGCCTATTTATCATCTGTCTGTGTTATCTTATTTTTAGATGTATGATCATGAAGTCTCGAAGTAATCAAGTGTATTCATAAATGTGCGCAATGCGTTAATTAGGATACAACAAGACGACCTTCGTATGTAATTAAAGATTTAAGTTGTCATTAATCGCCTTCCATCTATGGAATAAGGAAATATCGATTAATATCATATATCACCCGAAGATATATTCTCGCTAGATTGTTTTCAGTTTTGAAAAATGCCCTATAACTATAGTTTATGGATTAAACTAAAATGTCAGCGATTGAAAATGCTATAAGAAAAGTAGTTACGGGCAAAATTAATAAACATGTATTACATAAAAACTGAAAGAAAACTAGTAACTTATTAACTCATCCGTAGCGTAATGTCAAGGGATAAGGAAAGGAACATTGTAAAATAACTGTGAATTATGAAACTATTAGTGGTGTGAAAAATCTCTTATAGCCATCTTTGTCAACGTTTGGTACCTAAGTTGCCATTGGTTCTGAAAACAGCGGAAAGTTCGGGATTCCTCTCCCTATAAGAAATACTCAATTTATGTGCATTTTAATAGTTTTTCTATCTTCTTATAATAATAATAATAATATAGGATTTTATTCAGGGCGAGATTGAGACTATCAAGTCTCTTCTTACACCTAACCCTTAGCCATGTGAGTACAAAAAGAAAGAGATTGATTGCAAAAGTAGAGAGAAGTATTATGTGAATTAAAAAACATAAGCTAAGAGCATTTCCATTTTCATGAGAAAATTTCCACTGCAGGAAAACACCCTCAGGAAGGGGGGTGTGAAAAACCTAGGAAACCTACAGATAGAAAACTGAATTTAAATATGGCAGTATATATATAAAGAGCTGTATAAGACAAGAAAAAAAATAAAGTCGATAGATTGTACAAAAAAGAACAAATTATAACATATTAACATTTAAATTCTAACACAAAAGTATTACTAATTTGGAATTGAGTTATAGAGTTCTAACTAGCTTAAACTATTTTTGTCAATTACATGTCAGGACATCTTCAGGAGTAGAAAAAAACAGAGCGAGAACAGTGGGGTATGAGATACTTATGGTGCTTAGCATGGGAGGATTGGGGGTTTTTCCTTACAACTACATGAAACTACAAATAAATTACAATAGGCGAATATTATGTTTTAAATCAAACCATAATCAATCAACTCACAACGAGATATTATTAGAAGCCGCTGTGCTTGAAAGTTCACCTTGATATTTCGCTTTAGACACCTGTATTACTGAATGAAGCATTGGCTCAAATAAACATAACAAAGTCATACTATTTCAATTCTAGCAAAGCTTTATTCCAGAAACTTTACGCACCCACTTTAATTCCTAGAGAAATGCCTTCCTTAACAAAATAGTATCATCCTCAGCTACTTCGTCCTTTTCTTCAAAGTGCACACAAAGAGACCCGAATTCGCGAAGGAATGTTCGCAAAGGCGGTCGTTTTTGCATAAAATCGCGCGAGCCTATTCCAGCCGTCGGAATAACTTGGGCATTTCTTTTTTTCGTCAGGAAACGCATGGCGGGAGCTTAAGCGATGGTCCCTGTCACAGAGCGCGGCACCTTACAAGCCCAAGAGCGAACTGCCTTCCGCAGAAAAAGTTTGTCAACTGGTGCGCCACATTATGTCTCGAGTCCGGAACAGAGGGAACGCGACAAAAAACAGACGTTGGCAATATTTTGAGGCCGATGCGGAGTTTTGTCCCAAGATGGAGTTCCCCCGCTATGAAATAACTTTCTTAAGGAAAAGGCCCTCTCTTGGCATTCAAATGAGATGTGTTTGTTTTTAGGACGATTGTTCTGGGGGAAGAATATTTCCTGCTTTCGCGTCGCCTCTCTGGAAGACTCACTTTTATCAAAACGGGTACTGTTGTGCTTCAAATGATCACTGGGAATCGCGTACAATAGCGGTAACTGAGTCTTGCGAATTCAAAACCTAAAGATATTCGTGTGCAGTACAGTAATTCCTCGAGTGAGGAAGTTAAAGATGTGTTTTTTGTTGCCTTGTTTGCTGGGCTGCAAAAACGGCAGCAATCTTGGTAGGTAGGATCCCTAAGCCCCTCTCCAAATCCGGGGAAGAGCTAAATTAAAAATGCCGGAAAGTAGTACTGAATAAGTTATTTTCCTGAAGACGAAGCGTGGGAGATAATGCAGCTTTCTTTTCGGTAGCGGTAGTTTTTGTATTTAAAGGATTTGCCTTCTCTATTATTCACCTTTAGGATGTTATTTTTATAGAGACATAATCCTGAAGGCTAGTTAGGTCCTCAATTTCTCCGCTATTAACCATCTTAAAAGAAAAGCACTTTGTAACTTCTAAAGTAATTGTGGATATGTATTGTGAAAGTCACAATATGTGTTTATTTTAAAATGGTCTCTACGAATTTCCAACCAGTAAGAATTAGCCATATTAATTTTAATTTCTCCATTATTCGCTACGGAAAAGCATAGAGAGGGATTGGGTCGGATACATGAGGAGTGAGGTAGTTTTTCATACCTTTCCTCAATTACGTAAGTCAGAATACTGTAAGTGATGCACAGTGAAGTGAAATTGCACGTGTAACAAGTGAAACTAAGTGCTGCACAGTGAACGATTGCACTTTTTGCAGAATTTTCGGAAGCTTGATTCCTAGGTGACCCTTAGTACTGAATGAATTGCAGCTGATCGCTTCTAAATTCATATGAGCGGTGAATGGCATTTTGTTCTAAATCCGGCCCAAGAAACCCAAAGATAAAGCAGCCGATCGTCCAGGATTAGGCGGGACAATCCCAGATTCCATTTCCGTGTCCCGCATGGTAATGAGTCCCGGATAAAGTCCTTCATTCAAGCAGTTTATTTTATGTTCCTCCGAAGAAAGAACTTAAACAATTTGATGAATTGATTATAGATAATGTTTAACCTTAGCCTCCTCTGATAACCATAATTTATTTAATTTTCGACATAATAAACTGTCATTGGGCAAAATGTTTCTCGTGATATTACTCAGGAAATATAATGAATATGATTCGATGTAATTGTAATCTTGCACCTTCGCTTTTTATATCGTGAGCCTCAAAAAAGATTTGGATGTTTTATGTTTGGCAGATACCAAAACAGTGCTAACTACCATCACTTTTCAAATTAATAAATATTTCATCTCAAAAACGCGGCAATCTGATTCATTTTTCTTTTGATTGTCACTGATTTATTTACGACGCTTCTCATAAAGAGAATTGAAAACGACTAATGAGACACCTTGAGTAACATAGGGCAGATATTTCCGAAATTCCCGCGATCTTTCCCCATATTTAAAGTTAATTACAATTTCACTTTCAAAGGCCTTGCAAAAATATCAGCTTTTCCAAGTACCCATTATGTGGGGTACCTTTGAATAGGGATTTTTTTGTATCCGTCTGCTTTAGCCAAAGAGAAATTCTCTACGTTTCTTTCAAAGTATGCAGAGACGCGTGTCAGACGGGCAATTTTAACAAAAAAAGAGAGTGAAAAGATTGAATTTAATCGGAATTTCAAACGTGAAATGCCCGAGACTGAGATATTCTCCGGAAAAGAGTGAATTCTCACGATTTCTTTAGTCGATTATTTAATGAACGAAGGCAATCAGTCGTTAACCTCTCCTTTTGCGATCCCCTCTGGCGGTAGAAAAGGGTAGTTATCATTCGGAAAAGGCAAACAATGGACTGGAGAAAGGTTAATTGAAAGAGAAGGGATTAAAAATATATAGAAACAAATGAGTAGCGGAGGATGATTTACGGAGACCTCTACAGATTCAAAATATCATCTCCTCTCCTATGTTTGCCTTTTAATACCAGAAGAGGAGAAAGATGGATTCCTATGCTCGAATGGAAGTCAGCTATTAAATGGAAATAAGCGAAACTTTCTGCGACTCACCTTAAGTAATTCGAAACCAACATTCGCATTTGGCAGACATCCTGTACGATCTAATTAGATTTATAAATTCAAATTATTTATAATTTAAAATGTTTTTTGGTACATTTAATTTCTCCAATAACTTTTAAGCATTTTATGGAAGATCTAAAATTGTTTTACAATCATAAGTGAAAAAATAATATCTTCCAGGAATTTCTACAAGCACACTTTCATCAAAGCTAATATTCATATTTTCTATCTATAGTATATACCGTAATAGATTCCTCGTGTGCTTTAAAAATAAATGTCAAAATAACTATGTTGAATACTTATTTTAAGATATACGTCAAATCTTACGTAGATGAACAGAACTTTGGACGAGGTGCTGTGTCTGCATATTTACCATGCAGGACAAAATGAGTCGGTGAGGATAGTTCAAATAGATAATTAAGTTTCTCTTATTGAGAGCCGATCAAGCGGAATGTCGTTAAGCAACTCGTGTTTTGTCGTCCAAATGTGCTGCCTGACAAACGTGTGCAGGTCAAAGAAGAGAATCGTAGCAGATTCGTACATTGACTTTGTTAGGAGTAAATCAACCTAGGACAGGTTTGAAGGAATATTAAGCGGTTTATTCATGGTAATTCGTGAAAATATACATTATGAATCAGTAATAAATGTATACGTAATTGAAGTCGATGAAATAATAAAGTTAGTGAGTCGCATAGGTTTGGAATAATTGAATGCTTATCATGTAAATATTCGTTTTCGTTCTCTGATTAAATTCCAGTGTGGATATGTTAGTGATACATTTGTTTCGTTAGTGCCAAAAACCTTTATTTTTGATTTGTAGTTTAAAAATTAGTAATCTGATTAAACGGAGCTTTGAAATAAATTTAGGAGAATTGATATTCTGAAAATTATAGTTTTAAATCGAAATAGTTTTGCGACAAACTAGAAACAAAAGCACGAAATAGAGGCAAAATCTAAATTCTAAACCGATGGATGCTATAATTCGACTGATATAATTTTCTATTAAAGTAAAGAAGGATCGCTGTATATTGCAGTGATAGATATATGTAATCTTCATCACAGACTTTTATCTGTTATACCAAAAATCAAGTATCTTTATCGAAATATAACTAAACTAAGTCATCACAATTCGCAAACTTATTTCAAAATTAATTAATTATCATTCGGAAATTGGTTAAGGAAACATGATACGCTCTTAATAACAGCACGTTTCGTTATTTATTGTTTACAGCACAACATCTGAATTGTATTATTGTTTATAGCAATATGTTTGACTTTATTGTATCGTTTATCGATGCTCTTTATAGCTCCTTGTCTTAATTTGCAGCAAACGGAATGAAATTCGTGGGCGTAAAGTGAGGATTGGAGGGGAAATACTTAGCGTATGAGCTCTGAGTTGTTTTAGGATGGCGAATATTTTCGTAACTAATGGAAACCGTGGGAGGAAATTTCATCGGAAGTGTGTGAAGGGGGAAATGAGGGGGAAAATCTCGAGCATTTGCCCGTCTCCTGGGAACGCTGGAGATCTCTCGGCGTAAAATAAAGTAAGGCCGTTGAAATATATACCATAGTATATATCCGGGTATATATTATGGTATACGATGAATTCTCATTAGAAATACATGTAGCAGCTAATGCACAAAGCAATTTACTGCACTTTCTAGTAGAATAGAAATATGTAATAATATTACTTATGACAGCCACTGATATGCTATCGAAATCTACCGTTACCTAAGGGATGAGTATCCTGGATTAGAAATGTAGGCCGTTAGAAAATTATTCCATAAGAAATACATGTAAAGTTGACAAAGATGGGAGAGGCTGTTGAACTTGGCAGATGAAGTTTTTAGAAACTACCAACGAAAAAATTAAGTGAATAAGTAAACCCAACGATAAACATAAGTGAGAAATGTTTTCATGATGAATCGTGGTCTCCCATTTTCCTGAAAGATATGCTAACCCCCTACACTACCGCGCCGTCTAAATTCCAATTTGTTTATTGCATACTTTGTCAGCGAGGATAGTGGGGCTCCAGCTAGTGGCACTAAACACCACCAGAGTTTCTTCTTCTTGGTAGACAACCCTCAAAGCGATGAATGAAATTTTCATCCAAAGATTTGTTAGTCGGTAAGTTTCAAAACTGGAATTTTCTGTTTTAGCCAGAATAGACCAGTTCATGAGGAAGTATTATATTATTGTGCATCCAAAATTTCTCTTGCATCTTTCAATCGATTATTCGATGTCATACGTCTTCCATATTTGCCCAAATCCGGTATTCATACCAAATCAATAAAGTTTCAGGTGATTTTCAGTTAGGTATCGATATAAAATGACCAATGGGCTCTGAAAATCCCAACAGCTTTGCTTTATTTCCAGTAGATATGAGTAAAGTAACTCTTTTTCAATACGAAGAACATTTAATGGGTGGAATCCATCTATTTTCTGATCGGCGCCGAAATTTTCGCGTTTTTCTCCGATTCACTTGGCCATTTTTCATTCAAATCGCCAAAATAAAGAGGATTGGGATCCTGCTGAAATAGTCGATTCAATTACGATAAAATTCAGTTGAAGATGGATAGGTTCAGAATATTCATCGCAGTCCATACAATGCTATTCACGCGTCTCATTGTTGCACACGGAAGCCTGTTGACTCTTTTTATTGTTATTTGTTGATAACAATGTTGTAGAAGTACTAATAATATTAATTTTTTTAAGTAAATGGGTGGGAATAACAGTGCAAAAATTCCGCTTGTTTAAATGTTTTTAATATCGCGACCGGTTCCGGACGTTAGTCCATTATCAAGCATAGGAGTTATTCAGGAGTACACATATATATATACAAAACCAAGCCACCAATCAGATTAGAACAAATAGAAATAATAACCACCTAAAAAACAATTACACACTCACCAGCATCCACCTTTTCCCTAATTATTCTCCCCTCCTGTCCATTGTTAACCTGCTTCCCGTTCCTCCTCCCCCTAACACCGCTAATAGCTAATCTGATTGGTGGCTTGGTTTTGTACCTTTGTATATATATGTGTACTCTTGAATAACTCCTATGCTTAATAATGGACTAACGTTCGAAACCGGTCGCGATATTAAAATCTTTTAAACAAGTTGAATTTTTGCACAGTTATTACCACCCATTTACTAAGATGGAGTTCCACAAAGTTAAAGCTTCTTTGATTTAATTTGTTGAAATGATTTCTGAAGTGGGGAGCTTGATTTTTATGTATTCTTAATTGCCATTGTCCTAAAATTTGCGTAATTTTTCTTTGCGATATTATTTAACTTTCGGTATTACGAAATTAATTTACTTCGATTTGTTATTAACTTTACTTTTATTATTATTAAATTTCATAATTGAAATTCAGTTTCTGTCTTGTCTCGTGATGATTTGTGAAACACTTCTGCTGTTTTTCATTGATTTAGATTTAAATTTAACAAGGCTTCCTCTCTGATATATTTTATGAGAATTACGTTATATGTTAAAATATTTTCGAAAATTAGTTCTGTCGCAAAGCTACCGTAGTATCAGATTTCACACTTTCAGTTCAACCTTCTCTCGTATCATGAGAAACATGTAAAATATACGAAGACTATAAATGCAAACCCCTGTTTTAACGTCTAGAGGGATCATAAATGAATAGTCATCTGTCTGAGAGGGAAATCCTGAATTTAATCTCATTTTTGTTTCGACGAGTGATGGATGATTTAGACAAAGAAGGATGTTTGTGCTTCTATAGGGGTGACCGGAGAGAAGTTGGTTGAATTGGGTGGACTCTTAGGAAAGGGACGGAAGAGTCTGTGAAATGAAAGGGAATGCGAGCAAAGATGTCTCAAACGAAAGTCTTTGGCAGGGACAGGAAATTATGGGGGATATCGTGATCAGAATGGGATAGAAAGGGCCTTATGTCTGAAGGAATAGTTTTGTCGTTAAAACTCAGTTGCTTAGAGAACCGGTGAGAGAATCGTTTTATTTTAGGTTGTTAGTCGATGTTATTTTCATCAGTTATACTTTTAATGATCGTCAGTTAACGCTGAAATCTCGACAGCAATTTTTTTCTACGTCTTCTGTAATTAAACGTAAGTATGCATCGACAGAGAATGTGGATTGGCTAGGATTTATTATCGAGAGATAAGGGGCTGCCACAGAATGTAATTATGTACTATATATACCGTCATTAGCCGAGTTTTTCAGCACATTTCTATGCCGAGTACAAGTCCCCCTTCGGCTTATACTCGAGTGAGGGTTTAAACTTACCTGTTCTCCGGTGGAAAAAGTCTGCCGTAGCCGGAAGTCGTTCTGTAAATTCCTCACTTGCTCACTTGCTCAATTAACAATTCTTTGTAAATTATCTATACCAGATTGTGGATTCCTTACCTGATCAACTAAAACTTTTTTTTAACATTCAATCTAACGATGCCTCAATTACTGTTATTGTATTATTATCTGATTATATTTTAAAAATTTCCAGTAGATGCTGCTTTTCTTTTCTTAGGTTTATACTCGAGTAAAGATTTCCCAGTTTTATTTTGATAAAATTATGGGTTTTGACTTATATTCGGATCGGTTTATATTCGAGTATATGCTGTAATTTAGAGTTAAAGGCAGACAGTGTTGTATAAAAGATGCGATGAATTACTAAGAAACGAAGTAAATGGCGCTGAATTGTAAGATAAATGAACCTGCCGAAAGGTATGCACGTAATTAAAACTTTTCAACCTGAAGTTAAATATTTTCGTTGCGCTCCTTCCGTTTGAAGAAGGAGAATTTGATCCTCTGGAGTAATTTTTGGAATTCCTCGATGGTGCAGTGTTATTAGTGCACCTGCTGAGTATAAATTGCTCCTCTTAAGTCCTCCCGGAGGAGATGATGAAATCTCGTTATGTGCAAACTAGTTACAGAGTCCATATTTTCATGAAGCATAATTCGGAGCGTGTTCGCTTTAGCCTAGCTCTGGAAGGGAAGCAAAATTTAATATCGCGTGCTCCTTTATAGGGGACCTTCCTTATTTACTAGAAACGGGAAAGGTTATGAAAATGTACGTGCGAAAAAAGGGTTGGTTTATTCGCGAAAAATCCGGATTTCAATTGAATTTTTTTAAATATTTAGCTGGGTGGTAAGATTTAGATACCCCAATGAATTAGCAAGCGTTTCGCTAATCAGTGAATTTGGTGGTAAATAAATTTACATCTTTATTTGTATCTTAAGTGATATTCCAAAGTTGTTGTGAAACTGTTTTCTTAATTGAAGAAAAGGGTTTATGTCTTTTTGAAATAACACGAAGATGCATAAAGGATAGCAATGAGGTGATATGAAGATAAAATGCGTCATATAGATATTGTTTATCTTCTATAGTTACTATATAATGTCGTCGATATGAGTTTTACTGTACAGTACCATTGCTTAGTATGTATAACTTTGATTTCGATTAAGTCCATAGGATCTTTATTGGGGCGAGATGGATACTATTAAATCTATTCTACCAAGTAACCCTTTTCTCGATGATATTAATCTATATTAATATAAACATATAATCATGTCAACTAAGCTGCAAAAGACTGTAGTATTAATAACAGACGAAGTAGATAATAATAATATTAATAATAATAATAATAAATTTATTGTTCCAAGGGCATACAAAATATGTATAGGAAAGGTAACTATCATTAATTGCATTGCAATTAATTTAAACTACATATAAACTGATCAATAAGTACATTACAAATCATACATCTTATCACAATAATCACATATACATTTACAACCATTATTCAAAAATCACAAAAATGCTACACTTCCATACATTTTATTACAATTACAAAATATAAATTTACTATAGTTCTTATTACAATATAAGCTAAATAAGAAAATCACCTAACCTAAATTATATTTTCCAATCATTAAAAAATTCATCTAAACTATAAAATGACTTGCAAAGCAAGTATTTTTTCAGTCTCTTAGAAAACAATTCACCCTTAACATTCTTTAGTTCACCTGGTAGCATATTTTATATTTTTAAAGCCATTATCTCAAAGCTCATACCAGTTAATCCTAGCTTATGCGTCATCAAAATAAACCTACCTCTCGTACAGTGTTCGTGAATATCGTTTTGTTTTTTTATATTTTCTAGGTTGAGATGAACATGGTTTGCACATGCATAAATATATGCTGAGGGCATTGTCAAGATACCCCACTCCTAAAAACATGGCTTGCATGTTTGCCTTCTACCAATTTTCCCCATAACCTTAATAACCCTCTTTTGACAAATGAAAATAATTTTCCAGTTAACAGAATTTCCCCATATTGAAATTCCATAAGTCGTAATGGAATGAAAATTGGATAATGTGCTTATGTAAAAATTGAATATCTCGATTTAAATGTATGCCTATACGTCGTTACCTCCGCACGGTAAGAAGGCGAGAGGTAATCGTGGAGGCTGGCTCCTTTTGGTGCCGTTGAAAATGGCCACTGCAATCCGAAAAAGAGACAAAACACGGCTGCTATAGTTCCACCCGTGGGGCGCTGTGGTCGCTATTGTATCCGACACAAACAAGGATCCCTTTCTTCTCGTTCGGATCACTTTCCCGGATGGAAACAAAGACCTTTTTTCTTGCGATGGACCCGAACAATGGCGAGATGACCTTCTTTTCCGTCGCCTTTCAAACAGAATATCGGTGTTTCCTCCGTCGATAGATCAAGTGTATCCTTGATTGATTTATCGATGATGTTTACTCCCTCCTCGCAATTAATGCGGCCTCGATGGCAACTCTCTCCATAAATAAACAAATTAGTCGGAGCAGTTTGGCGTTGACTTTAAAATCGGGCAGCGCTGTGCATCTGTTATGCGCGGTATGGAGTTTCCGATATTTCAGCGCATTTGGGACAGTCTCTTAACCACAAAGAGATTGTTATAGTCTTGGTACAGGTCTGCACAACTTAGAGGAAGGAAAGAACCGTGAGTATAAGACAAAGAATGATCGAGGGCCAAATATGACGAATTTTTGAGGATATATAAGTTTGCTAATGTTTTACAATGTTACCATTATTTACTATATAATTTCTTTTAAGGAAAAATTTACGTTAAAGATTAGTATAATGCATTGCGTTTTTCCCAGGAAATGTTTTTGTTATGTGAAATTGAATGAGAGGTCGGTATTCGTAGGATTTCTCATCACGAATATCATTATGAATACTGTCTTTCGCCGTTAAAATAGTTCTATTGTTTTTATCCTGGTTAACACGTGTGACATTACTGTCGCCGGTGGCAATGGCAATTTAAAAGCTTAAAATCCCTCACTACACATTTATTTAACATTGCATGCTGTTGTTACCAAGAGCTCGTATTTTACAGGGGAAGTAATTCATTTATCACTAATTAAATGACAGTCTAAATTATAGTGTTAAAGGAAAGAGAAGCTTTCAAAAATATTTATTTGTATATTTAAAAAGTCACTCAATCACAATCACTTGAAATATTTAGAATCTTCCTTTAACTAGAATGTCTAATCGTTTGATATATTTATTTATAAACGGCTTTACACTAAAATAGTAAAAAAATACTCTGAATTAAATTATTTGTTATTAGCTGGTACTGATCTACTCTACCATCAGTAAAGTGTCTTGAATTCTGTCATAAAGCTTAAGTCTCCAATCTTGTTTTGGTATGAAAAGAATATAAACAGCCCAGGAAGCATTCACGTGGCTTAGGGTTTTGATAGCTACCGTTTGATATGGGAATCAGAAAATCTCTCGGTGTAGAGTGTTTTGATGAATTAGTGTGAAATGTGGACCTTGTAAAGATGTGAAATGTGGGCGTTGGAAAGATGTAGATTGGGTAGTGGACCAAGAAAAGTTGAGAATCTGAAAAAAATGGTGAAGAAATTTTGGAAAATTGATGTTTTATTGAAGGAATTAGTTATTTTTCTATTTAAGCAATAAAGCAACGGTTGAGGAAATGTTTAATTCAATCATTGGGAGGAGGGGGACTTATGAAATTAATTGGAGCTAGCGATAAGGGAAATTGGAAGGCAAAGTTAAAAGTTGTTGCATGAGATAAAGGGATTAAATTAGCTATCAATAAGCAAAGGACGTCGGATAGAGAGATCTTGGAAATCAATTTCCTCCATCAAAATATTGGAACTCCTCCATACGTTTCTAGAATCAAGCCATAAAAAAGGCAGCATGAGTTGTAGCAAACGCGACGGTAACCGCCTAGAAATATTTATAGAGATACTGTTCCGCTCCTGTACCACGGCTGGGTGATGCAGCGTTATTTTAGCTGAGGAATATGAGTCCTTTGAAATGGAAAAATACTCGGAATCATTCGACGCTCGCCGGGGTATAGTACGTTGCGGAAACTGGAGATAAATCGCCGATCGATGCTCTTTTTTTTCGATCGCAATTGCATTTTTGGCTCGCTTTGATTAGCCCTCTCTGGTTGTCATGGGAACGGCCTTGGGACTCCGGCGTTTCCTCCGAAATCGGTTTTCCATTCGCATAAATCTCGTTTACGTTTTCCGAAATTCCAATTTACCGCCACCGACCATCATAAAGAATGATTTCGATTCCCAATCGGCAACTCGCCGACGAAATCTCTTTCAACTGCGCACTGCTTTTTAAGGGTCGATGCCTCCATTCCGAATATCTATTTCGCGAGGAAATATTAACTCTTAGGAAGTTTGAGGGCGGCCTTGTTGCGTCGCTTGAATTTAGGTCATTGGCTAGGCCTGCCAAGGGAACAAGGGAGGCTTGGGGTGGCAAAGAAGGCGGGGATCTTGTTTCGGAATTCAGGCATCGCATCGAATTAAGGGAACAAGTTAGAGGCTCCAGGGGGTATGTTTTTGGGATCACGTGACTCAAGGGTTGGACAATGATTCTTCTATTTCATTCCGAATTTTTGCAAACACTTCTCGCAACTGTCTATATTTGAGGTACATCTATCTAATGAACCGAGGATTTTTCCCTTTTTTGAATCTGTGTAATTCAATTTTGAATACTCTATCAATATATTATTTCAGCATAAGGTTTTATTTATATTTTTGGAACAATTTATTTTTATCATTAACTACGATGATTTTAATCTCAAAGAGAATCTGTCGAGAGTGAGGCAGTTCTCGCTTTGGACTCTGAAATAGCTTTAGCCTTTACTGCATAAAATCCTGTTAACGATATCGAATCCAATCCATTCCAAGGATAAAAACCTCAATACATACTATCTTTATCTAGATTTAACATATAATTCAACTGGAAATGGAATTTTTAACCGATCCTGCTTCTTGAGTAATTATGAAATACTTCTGAAAAATTAGCGGATGGGATGCCATTTTCTTTAATTTGATTCCGAATATTTGCAAACATTTCACGCAACTACCAATGGTTGAGATTCAGTTATCCTGTAGAAAGGGTATTTTCTTCTAATTTAAATCTGTACAGTTTAACTAATAATCCATTAATTAATAAATTTTTATCAGAAAGTTTTATTGTTTAATTTTATCAAACAGTTTCCTCATATATCAGGATGGTTTATTTAGCACTTGTTTGGTGCGCTGAAATATCAACGGCTGTAACTGCTTTAAACCTAGTTAGTGGCCTCGATTCCTTTTTATTGTAACTAAGGTTCAATTAAGTAGCTAAATAGTAGCTAAGTAGTAGCTAGTAGCTAAATATCAGTTATCTGAATCACCTTAAAGTAATTCGACAGGAATTGGAATTATTTTCCCTTTTGTTTTATTCGGGGATAATGAAAAACGAAAACATCAGGGAATTATAATAATAATAATAAAAACTCTTTATTTGAAGAGGTTAATCCCATTAGGGCCTCATATATATATACGAGTAAAATGTTGCTTGCATACTGCAAGCAGATCGACAACACTAATTTCATGTGGGCATCATATCGGGACGGCCCTCAAAAGAAAAAAAAAAGGATTGAAAATAATCTTAGAATTCGCTTCAATTTAATCGTCTGGCATCGAACCCGGGTCTTCATGGTGAACTTAATACGCAGCACGACAGACGATCACCATCTCTAATTATGTGTGAAAATTCAAGGCGAAATATTGACTCCAACTGCCTCAAACGACGTTCTACTTTTCACGAATGTAAATGGCTCTCTGGATTCGAACCAAGGACGATCTTGGAAATCTAAAATATGTTTCTGAAAGTTATTAATGATGTCTATCTATATGCCGAATTTCAGGTTTCTATATTATTGGGAAAGGTTTCAAAATAATTCCTAAAAATCGGATCAACTTCTGATTGCAGAGACACCTGGTGTCGAATCCAGGACACATTGTAAGCTGTAAATGCAAAGATTGATTTGTAAAGACTTGTTCTTGTATCTTGCAAAGTTTGAAGTCGGTAGCATGCCGGGAAGTACCTAAAATTTGTTTCCGTTGTCTCCATAAGAAATGCATTGAAGAATGTAAATGGCCCTCTGGGATCGAACCGAGGACCATCAGCGAATTTAAAAAAATTGATTATGAAATATATTTCTGATATCTAACCCCACTCCGAATTTCAAGTTTCTATGCATCGGCAAATGGTCCAAAAAAAATCTTAAAAATCGCCGCAATGCATTTTAAACGGCCGATTTTTGCCCCGACCTAACCACGGACAATATTCGAAAATGTCTTTTTGGTTTTCGTTGGATATCCACGGCATCTAGCGATCCCTCGAATTTCAACTCTCTCCTTTTCCGGGAAGTGCCTCAAAAAAAATTTCGAAAATCCTCACCATGTATCCTTATGGAGAAAATCGGGACTTTGGGGCCTTCTGGAATCGAACCCCTGACACTGAGATTCAAAGTCGGATTTTTTCTAGAGGTTTCACGTCATGGCCAATACGTCGTAAAAATTTCAAGTCTGTGGCATTTGTGGAACATGGTTAGACTTTTGATCCCTAATGAATGAATGAGTGTATATATATATAGGTATATCCGGAGAAGCGTCTATATAAAATAGATATATATATATATATATATATATATATATAAATAAATTAGAGTCAAAAAAATAATAGAATCGGGGCTGAAGGCAGCTCCTCGGCTGAAGGCTTTCGGAGAAAAACCCACTGTGCGGGAAAACGCTCACACAAGAAGAGGAGCGAAAAAAAAACCGCGAAAACACAGATGGAAATAAATACAAGCAGGTACATCACTATTTGCATAATTGATGACCAATATTGTTGGGTAAATTTCATTGGTGGTTGACCACGGATGTCATTTACCTGAAAATAAAGAAGAAGAAGAGTAGACGGAAAATAAAAAGCTTTCGGAGGTGCGATTTAAGTAACGGAGGCCTTAAAGATTGAGATTAATAAGCAACTATAATGTAATTAATAATCCTTAATTAAATATTATATAATAGTTATACAGGAAAGGATAATTAAAGTTATATTGATAGATAAAGCATGATTTACCTGCTGTACAAATATTAATAAATCTAAAAATAGTATTAATACTAAAAGAAAAAAAAAAATAAAAAAAGGAAGCAAGTTGAAGAAATGCATTTACGATACGCAAAATAGCAGGGCTGAATGCGATCAATCTGACAATAATCGAACGTTATGTTTTATGAATTAATCGAACGGAAGTATTACACAATGTAGAGATTACCTTATTCTTGTGGAAAGCTACCGAGAATTTACTAATTCCGAAGCGAGTAAATTATTGCTATTATTTGCTGGATTAATGATCACCGGAGAATCATATTTCATATACTGCAAAAAGTGATCAATTTCACTGTATAATAATGATATTGGTACCTAAAATGTTTTACAATGTCAATTTACTATGCAAAATTCATGTTATATTTCCTGTATAAATAACTTCGTGACTTTACTGCAGGTATTTTTATGCTATGTAATTTATCTAATTAAATTAGGTCAAAATCAATTTTTATATTTCAGTGTTAGCAAGGAAAATATGAGTGTCATTGTGTGTGCTCATACATTTTATTTATTTTGCATTTTGTTTAATATGTAACCACTTTTAAAAGTCTCTTGATGTTAGCTTGCCTCCAACTTTAATCAGATTTTGGTCTGTGCACACAAATGTATAGCGTCGAAATAAATTATTACTATTATATTTCGAAAAAGGTAGGCCAAGGATGGTAAACATATTTCTGTTTTTTCAAGAGCGGAATCAGTAAGCTCGTATGGCTTCCCTCAAATGAATTCCTCGAGCGAGCAAATGTTTACTTAAACGAGAGGATGTGTTTTAATATGCGATACTAGAATATTCAAACTATTATTCCGTTTACTTTCACGATGATATTGTGCACACGGGATGTAAATTATATCATTTGAGCGCTTATTTATTGATGGGTAAGTCATAACTCTTATAATTTGAGTGTTTTCCCTCGCTTTCTCACATTTTGCGGTCGATAATTATGTTTTCGCTGTGACTTCCTCATAGAAGAAGAAGTAACAGCACAGAGATCTGCTATCTATTAATATCCTTTATATTCTGTTTATATCTTTTGATCATTATTTATCAAAGCCGCTTATAGACAAATGTTAAATCAAACTACCAAAATAATCACTATCCCCCAAGCATTTATTTATTTACCAATTATGTTTGTATTTCATTTGCTCTGCTTTTTTCTATTCGTGTCTCTTTCTTTTTGTCGTTCGTAACGTTTGTTATATGAATATAGACTGTGTTAGATCTGTGTTCTGTGTTAGAATCCTCTTAAAACTTGTTATTACATTTGGAAGATGTAGACTTATAATTAAGATTCGATTAACTAGATGTCGAATCCATGAGATCGTAGGTGATTTTCCTGTTACTAAAATGTAAGGTTCAGTTTAATGTGTAGCTGCAAATTTCTAGAGCACTTGTTATATTCGACTAAAATAAAATTTAAATATCCTTACGTAAACTAGGGAAAAAATAAGACTCAAACCCGTTGCTCTTAATAATATATTCTTTTCACTTCTTTACCTTATGGAGTCCTACCGCAAAGCCGTACATGAAGTAATTGTTGTGATCTCCCTTATTCGTGTTTTGTTTTTGTGGTCGATTGTATCATTTATTTGCCATTCGTTCGGCAAAATAATATTGAATCCACTAAGTAACACGTATTCGAATATTTCTCTCGGTAATTACTAATCGCTATATCTAAAGACAAATTATGCCTCAGCAGTATCTCTAGCACTCGGCATAGCATGTTCCGTTTTGTCTACCTATCTTCCTCTACATTCTCGCAACTTAACTTACTTGACTCAATTATTTATCTAAAAAGCGTCCAAAGAGGCTTCACTTTCATGTTATCTTTTTAATTCGCTCAACATCAAAACTGGTATTATATTTAAGAGAGCAAATTTAGCCACATTCTTTTCAGTAAATATAAAATGCCTAGAATTTTTATATCATCAAAACCAACTTCTTTAGCTTTGCCTAATCATTGCGATACTTACTTAATTTTAAGAGATGTCTTGTGACAAATGATATACTAACGAAACTCTCGATAATACAAGGAAACTACAACCATACATATATACCGTGGGGCAGCGATGGGAATTTATCTACATAGGGTAAAATTCGCCAAATTATGAAAATAAAGGGACTGTAAGGGCGAGATTGAGACTAACAAGCATCTTGTCTATGTCTATGTAAGAACCCTGAAAGCCGCCTTTCGGCGTGCGGCAGGGGGTGCAGGCACCTTGACTCTATTTTCCTAAACGGTTGCTTTCGCGTATGGTTCGCGGAAAAAATGAATTTTTGAAACGATTCCTTCTAGCATCTATTTCCCTAATATTTCTGGCAATAGCAGACTGACTTCTTAGCCACTTTCTTGGGAACCGCTAGCGAAAACTTAATTAATACTCGCTGTTTTTAATCAGGTTGTTTCAGTAGTTTTTGTGAAGGGTTAAATAGTTGCTCTGCCTATTATAAAACCGTTGAGATCGAATTGAAAGATCGTTCCCTCAGATGTGGGCTCCTTCACCCAGGATGCCAGGATCAAAGTGCCTCTGCTGGTAACCCTGATTTTCTCTCCAGGGGACTCACCACCCAGAGAGAGTCGACTTGTGTCAGCGACACAAAGTGAATGCGCAAAACCCGACGGAAGTCGACTTGTGTCAGCTTGTGTGAATGGAAATCATCCGTCATCCGCATAATCCAACCGGGTCCTTGCAAAAATTTGGAGGAAATTTAGCAACCTGTGTATAACTCATTGCCTCTATTCCAAGAACGAACTCGTTCTGGAAGTTAACATATATCCCTATTAATCATTTTAACATATGGAAAATAACACTTATTTATTCCATTGCGTAAATTGCTGTGGAATTGGGTGTAGGTATTCATGCAATACACATTTAATAACAAGAAGAAATAGGCAAAGGGTAAATGTCCCGTTCACCGTCAGTCAATGTGAATAGAACAAACCTTATTTATTTATTAAAATATTTTCTCATAAAGTTTTGGAACCATTTGAAAGTGAATGCACTTAACAAATTTAAAATAAATATACATG
Organism: Sympetrum striolatum; assembly: GCA_947579665.1. Classification (NCBI taxonomy): domain Eukaryota; kingdom Metazoa; phylum Arthropoda; class Insecta; order Odonata; family Libellulidae; genus Sympetrum; species Sympetrum striolatum. The sequence goes on from OX388348.1 coordinate 75,700,426, forward strand.
ATTATACAAAATAAAAATAGAGACAAATTAAACTACAAATAACATTTATATATACAAAATACGACCCAAGAAGAAAATTATTTACAGGAATTTACAGAATTTAGGAATGCGTCAAGCGACAGTCTGAAGGGATGGAGGTAGGGTATTGAGAAGGTTTGAAAGTCTATACAGTAGGGAACGTTGAGCAAGGGACAACCTAAATGAAGGAGCATGGAAAAGAGGGGTTAGTCTAGTTGCTCAAGGTGGAACATATATCGCATTTATCTAAACTTCCCTATAATACACGTTCGAAATATACGGTTTTTCATTTAAAATTGTTCAGAAAGCGATAAAAATAGCTGTGAAAGAAGGAAATCCAAATCGAAAGAGTTGAAATTGTCGAATACGACGTAGGTATTCGAAGATGAGAAAATGTGGCAACGTAAAGCTAGGAGTAGTGAGTATCGCATTGCTGAGAGAGAAGGTTTATTCAGAACCAGGATTGAGATATCATTGTCTTTTTATTCGTTTCTAGATACAGTGCAACGATATCAACAAGGATTAGTATCTTTTTTGAGGAAATGTATTTCACCTGAAACATGTAAATAGAGCGTTACGATAGTTTATAGGGCGGATGTTCAAATTCCATTTACGCCGATAATTCCGAGGATGAATGAGGAGGGTTTGGTTAAATAGGTCGCGGGATAAGGGATCCGTATTGCTTTAAGTACTCGATCAGGAAGGAGCACTTTACTAACTAGAGGGGGCGTCGTTAAGGAAGGCGACGTCATTAAAGAGACTTATCTGGAGCATGGGAGGCTGTCCCTTTTTAAACCGAACTTCGATTTATTTTAGGAAAGTTAAACATCTGAAGGTCGATAGTTCAAGGAGAAAACGGCGTCGCATTTTGGAATCTCTTCGCTTATTTCGCTGTCGAATGTCTTTTGAGAAACTCGTATACCCTTAGCGTACCTTATCTGACTTTAATTAAGATCTCTTCATTCTCAATTTGATATTAAATGTAGTGCATATTTTCGGCAGAGAATATTCTTCTTTTGGGCATAGTTCTGTTTTTGATGATTTTGTGAATTGCAACTTTTTTTTCGTTTGGTGACGTTATCCTGTTTCAGCTAAATCTGACACTCTACTTACGGATCTATCGTGCAGATATACTCTATTCTGTCGTATTTTAACATGTTTGATTGATTGATTTTAACATGTTTGATTGAATATTATAGCTCTATTTGTAAATACTAAAATATTTCCAACCCTTATTTCTACGTTCTACTGGTATTTTCTTGATAGGTATTATTTTCTTGGAAAAATTCTAGTATTTTAATATTTAATGGTGTTTTAGCGGTAAAGTTTTTGAGTTTACAGATATGCTAGATTTTATGCTAGGGTACACATATCGGCATCAACAACGCATTGGCATATGCGTGTTTTAGATACTAATAACGAAAAAATTGAATAATTATCGTTAGTTTTTAAACCTACGGCATTAGATGCTGAAAAGTATTACCAATTAAAGACGATCCGGAATTCTCTCGTCAGTCGTTTGTCTTTATTTAGCAATTAACAGTGAAATTTAATGGTTTGTTGTAGCTAATGTAATACTATAGCATTATTAGTATTTATGTCGATTTAATGAATACTTGTGCGAAAAATTAGTTGGAAACTTGTTTTAGTTTCCTCATATTAGGGAATATATACAAAACAATTATTGGGAAGCCTTCGTTGAAAGAATTAAACAATAGACTCAGGAAACCGGAGAACCTCGGGTGAAACGACCACAATCACTAAGTCGCTTAAACAGAGAACAGATGTTTGTAAATATTCATTTCTAAATCGGGGAATAGTAGAATAGAACAATTTACCTGGAAAAGTTTTAGAACCTCTACCCTCTTCTTATAATATATTTATCAATTATATTAAAAGGGTTTTGTTGTAATGTTGTGATATTTATAATATTGTAATATTTTAAATATTGTATGATTGTTGTAAATTTTGAAGAATTTTATATATTTAATTACTTTATGTATTACATACTGCCTTCGGGAGGTTTTGGGGGGTTTTCCTCCCGACTAGGGTGAATACCAGGAAGATATATAATTTTCTCCCTCCCGTGATATGACTACCACCTGGCCTTGTGCCTATTTGTAGTTTTGAATTATAAATAAATAAATATGTTTCTTTAGACACGCTCAACTTCCTCTACGAACAGCCAAGGTGGCGTTAGTGTATGCAACCATTTTCGGCTTTGCAAAATGGTATTCGGAAGACTGTTGTGGGACACTGGTTTGAGGCAGCAAACGTAATTCGGAGGCTTCTACAGTGATGTCGAATGCGTTATTTCTAGTTATCATTTTATTAAATTCCTATTGTTTCATCTCTATTCGTCTCGTAATTGAAGGTGTCACTCATTATTATTAGGTACTCGCAACAATGATGCACAACAATATAGCTCGGTATTGTTGTAGTTCTAAACAATCGCAGGCGTAGTAAAGCTTGATAATGGCAAAATTCAAAAAGGCCCCATGTATGGCTTTGTAAGCCTGCTTGAGACGAGCCAAATGAAGAAAAATGGAGGGTAGCAGACCCTTTTGGATGAATTTGGGTAGCAATTCAAGGTAGTAAAGGGAATCCCCTCTAAGTTAAAGAGTCTTCATTCACCGGGGATCAACTTTCGGCTTGGCGTACAACAATGGAGAGGTTAGCAGTTAAGTTGGAATAAAGAATGAGCGTCTAATGTTTAAAAACCTTCCTCTTGCCGACATTGTCTGCATGAGTTAGAATTCCCGACAAATTGAAATCCCCTGATATCCATGGCGTGGTGCCCTCGTAATCCCCATTAGGTCATCCTCTCCAGAAGCCCCCCTTTGCCACTTAACTGCCCGCATGCGAAAACCCTCTCTCTCATCGCCCGCTTCCTCATATTTTACATCTAAGGATTAGAAGTATCTCCAGCCTGTCATTTCTGGTGGCTCGCCTTTGGGTGGAAACTATGATAGTCCTCTGCTATGTACTGCCATCTGACTTTTAAAAGGAATATTAAATCTTACACCAAATTCTGCATTGGCTTCTATCGTTGTATAAAACAAGCGACGTTCAAGAACTAAAAGAAAGAAATCTCTCTGGCTTTTCCAACAGGAACAATGCGGTAATTATCTTAAACATTGCAATGTTACAACCAATTAAAACGGGTTTGACTACCAATTTTTGGCTGCAAAAGAAGTTTATAATAACTATTATTATTAAGTAGTAAATATTATCAACAAGAGTGTAATATAAAGTTGTGATTGATCAAATTCTGAGACATTCAATATGAATCACTGATTAGAGATAGAATTACTATATCGTATGAATAGGTACCACATCTAAAGTTTGATCCTCAAAGTTAAATTATTAATCATGTTACCTCTAGACGAGCCTACAATTCCCCACAAATCCCTAATGTTAGTCTTTTATTGATATTTATCATTTATAGAACCAATATAAGGAAAGTTTGATATGCAAAGAAAATATATTTTGCAATTTTGGAAAAATATGATGAAAACTTCTAGCATCGAAACATTGAAGAGCACTGAAATATCACGTATTTCATTCTAATAAAGTTATTTTTTATTTTAATGTTATGTTCATCATTGCATCCATCGCGTCTGATTGTACTTAGAGAGTTCGCGACTCGTGTTTGTAAGCATTAATTTACTGTTTGACATGCATGTAACTCTCAACAAGTGCTTAATTATGAACGCGCAGAGTAATTGAAAGTAATGAGTTCAGGATGTTTATATACATAATTAAAACTCTATAAATCATCATTAGATTGCAATGATTGAAATAATGCTAATCTGTGGAAGGTTTTGCTCAATTTTTGACAATTATCCAGTGCCATAATAATGCTTTGCGAACTGATCCTTAGCAAAACCTATCTTATATTTTGTTACAGCTCTCTTCATGAAGGACTATTCCCTTACTTTTAAGAAAATAGAACACACTTTTCGGTGGTAACGTGGACAAAATGCTTCCAGTGGACGCCCATTGTCGCTTTTGATTTACTATTTCTTCCTTTTTTGTCGTGCGCATGACATTTTGGAAAATTATCATTGTTAAATCGAAGGCGTTTGCAACAATGCTGTCCAGCAATGCCACTCTGCTTGGCTTTGGAAAGTTTTCATTGTTGAGTGGAAGGTGTTAGCAACAATGCTGCACGGCAATCTGTTTTGCTTTCTTGAAAAGGTAAGGCCCAACCAAAGACAAATTTAGAACGACGCTCTGACATTTCCTGGATTCACAAGATTGAAAGCATTTGGAAAGGGACCTTAATAGACTAGTTTAAATGAGATAAGATTAACGATACCTACAGCATATATAAAAACATGTTAAATATGAAATGCTCTATGAAATATTATAAATTATAAATCTAATTATCTTTTCTTTTTCTTTCCAGGTAAGCCCATATTCCGTATGCATTTGCTGTTGCCGTATTAGATCATCAGCTTGGGAACTATCGCAAATTTGTGAGTGATTTGGTTAATATTAGTTATTTATTTATTTCATTGCTAATCTGTTGCATTTTATGTTCAGATCAATATTATTGATTCTTGCTTCCATATTCCGATGAATGGTATATTTTCATTTGTCACTTTGGGCAGAATAGAGAAAAATTATCCATTGTGTACTTTTGTCGCAGTCTTGATAATAGTTGTGATGATATTAAAGCTAATGAGGTATGAGTGAATTATTGCACTAATCAAGGTCTCTCCTTACTGTTTGCCATGAAATGTGTTACTCATAGAGTCATTGTGCTTCATGCGTGGACATATTCCGCTTATAGCGCTCTGGCTCAGTGAGGAAAGCAAGGGTAAACTACCTCACTCCTCATCTCGTCTTGTAAACTTCATTCCCCTCCTCTAGTTCTTGTGGATATCCCTTCATACTTGGACATGTTTCGCTTATAGCGTTCTGGCTCAGTGAGGAAAGCAAGGGTAAACTACCTCACTCCTCATCTCGTCTTGTAAACCTCATTCCCCCCTTCTACTTCTTGGTAGCTAATGCATGAAGGGATGAGGCACCTACCGACCTCCAGGCTGACTACTCAATAAAAAATAATATTTAACATTTATTTTAAAATCTTGCGGTAGTATTTTTGTTTAAACTTTCATCACCTAAGTTGTATCTGTTGCTGCTATATCCATTGAAATCACAAAGGGATTGATCAATGCAGTTTGACTTCTTTTTTCCGTGAGAAAAGCGAACACGTGTCGCTCCAAGTCAGACTCAATTCTCCCCTGAGAATTCCTCCGCTGCTGTTTTTTGGCTGGGAATCTTTGTCTTTCCGTGTGAATGAAGAGGTGTTGTAACCGAAGAAGCGTTCGACCGCAGTTCCACAACGATACTCCGCTCAGAACGATCGACACTTCCTCGGAGATGAAAAGTTGGGCTTTTTGCCGCTTCGAAAAGGGTTTGCGGAAGAAAATACCTATTACGCCAGATGCATACGAATGTACACATGCAGCCATCTTTGAAAAGCCTCTCTCCGTCGACTTTTTTGCAGACGTTGGGGTTTCACGATTTGAGGCACGAGTTGCTATTGTCCTTGCGCAAGTAGCAGTCAACCCTTATGCCATTGTATTCCCATCACTTTTATGGTGCAATATTCTCAATTTACGGAATACACTTTTTGTGAAATACAGTATCCTTAGAGGCTATCATTGGGATATTTATTGCTGCAAGTCTTCAAGCTATTCTTTATTTCCAGTCAATTTCCATTTAATTATTGAATTTAGCACTAAATTAATTTCCTAACTAAACATATTTCCATTTGTGAATCAGCATCTGTGAATCATCTGTGAATCTGTGAATCAAATGTGAATCAGCACATTCCAATTACTTCTTCCGAAGTTTATCAGTTCAGATATCAATTTTCGCTACCTTTTAACTTAATTGTTATCCGCATGATTTTCCCTTTGTTTCTTTTTAGAAGGACTTCTCGTTAGTTCATTGGTTTTTGAATCTTATTTTCTTCATTGTTCTGTAGAACAGGATCCAAGGCGTTTCTTTCAAAAGATTTTTCATCCAATGAATATGCACCAAATGGTCGCAACAACCACAAATACTTAATAAAAAAATCCATGACAACTGATAGTTGCTATAAGAGCTCTTTCTTAATATTAATAAAATATGGGTAAATTAAGGCTTTAAATAGAAATGCATATGTCCGTAAACCCACAGCCATATGCAGCAGATAATGTTCAGTGAGGTCGTAGAGTTTCAATCGAAGAAATATTTTTATTGCTTTGTCCCTTGCTTAAGAACCGCAGCTAATTTAATGATAATAAAAATAATTTGTTTTTATTCTTGTATCGTCAATGCTTGTCTCGTTTTTTTCAAAACCCAATTCAGCGGAATATCGCTTGGTTAAAATATAAATGTCCCGTGGAGTATCTTTAGGATGAACTAAGAATAGCTTGGGTGAAGTGTATCTTTGGATGAAATATCCTTAGGTGTGATATTCTTGGGAGAAACAATCTCTTAGGTGGACCAGCTCATGGGTGGAAAGTCTATCATTTATTTTTTCTGGGGGAAACTTCAAAATTAATTTGGGTGTAAGGTCCCTTTGGTGAAAAGATTTAGAAGCAAAGACCAGGCACTGAACCCATTTATTTCTCTCCAATTTGCGGATGGAAATATAATTATTTATCACGAAATTTGTGCAAAATTAGAACACGACAAGCTGACCGCAATCCGAGAGTGAGTAAAAACGGAAACAGGAAATGCGGAATATAAAAATGGAGTCGAAGGTGGTGCTCCAGGGTGGAATCTCTCTGCAGATTAATTGCGAGGCATTGTTCTCAAATGCATCGAGGACAACAAGTTATAAAAATAAGGCTGGACAATGGCAGAGGCGCTAATGCATCCATCGATTTGCATGCGAAACAAAAAACGCACGAATGGCGCCCTCGTTGGGCAAAAAAGGGACTCATCGGCGCATATGGGAGAAAAAGAATATTTATTCGCGGATTTTGGGAATTCGTTCCCAAATTGAGGACTTTTTTAAGCTTTGATACATTTTAGTTTCGAAATTTCTAAATCCTTGTTGCTGTGTTAATTAATGGCTCTAATCCTAAGATAGCGCTGATAAGTTGGCACTCTTTATTAAATCATTCGGTATTCCTTGCCCCGTCAGACTTAGTTCAAGTCCATTTTTCCTTGGGATTTAAAAAATCCTTTTACTGAACGGATTATAGATTCACAATTACATTTTTTGTATTTTTTCCTTCGCGTTGAAATATCAAATTAAATTAACAATAATTTTTACTTTCTCCTAAACGTAGTATAGAGAAAGTATTGTATTAGCAAAGAAAATCGACCTCCAGATTTTGACGGAAATAGATGTTTTGGGACCCATAGAGCTCATTTTCGCTATTTTCCCGAACATGTCTGTCTGAGTGTCTGTCTGTCTGTGGTTAAAACGTTTGTGGGCGCTCTATCTTAAAAAGTAATAAACCGATCATTTCCAAACTTCATATTTAGTATTTTCCTAACAATGCCAAAAGTTGATTAGTTTTTGGTGAATATCGCTCAACCGGAACAAAAGTTTGTTTCTTTAATATCTCCGTAAGAATGCAATGTAGGTATATACAATTACGAACAAAAGTTATAGATAATGTACTTTACTACAACTTTTGTATAAAATATTTTTTCGTAACACTGACTGTTTAGGAGTTATTCTTTAATAATGGTGAACCGGAAGTTGTCGTTTACCCAGAAATGGAAGTTTTTCATACATATCTCCGTCAGACTGCAATTAAAGTATATACCATTATGTACGAAAGTCATAGATAATGTTTTTTACTACTAATGTTGTATGAAACATTTTCCTGTAACATTGCTTTGGAGTTATTTATATATTACCGGCATAGGCTTGTGTTTTCAATAAATACGGAGAAAGTCATGTGTTGGCCACATCAGATTTTTCCCTTTGGAAAATATTATAACGTTTGAAATGAGTATTTTCTAAATCGCTATTAAAGCTAACGAATCTTGAGGGAAGAGACATGGCCCGTAGCTGTATAAAAAGTCTACCGCAATTATAGTAAAACAATGTTGTAATAGAGATTGAATGCATGGATGAATCAGAATCGAACTCAATTATTTCGGAAAGAATGATGATTTGTAGCTTCCTTTTAAATTGTATTGCCTGCATAAAATTCTCTGAATGAAGTTGCAAGCTTCAGATACTTTGATGGACGATGTAGGAACTATCGAATGTATTTTCATTGGTGCAACTTTAATTGGCTCTCAAGTTGACGACAATTATTTTCGGCTGCATTTGTTTTCACTCTGACTCTGCCAAAAAGGTTTTCGGCTCCGATCCAGTTTAACTTCGTCATTCATGTTCGAACAGGATGAAAGCTGTTTTTTCACTTTGAGATTGTAGTACCGTTCAGAAAGTAAATTACCTATTTGTATTTTTTCAATTGAGTTGAATTTTAAACTAAGGTTCGCGAAATTCAATAACAACAACAATAATAATCAAAATATAAAGACGAGTAAATATAAAAATCAAACAACTACATAAGTTAGTTGCAGGGCGTTGATACACATCTTTTTATTATACCTTCTTCCTTTTACATTTAAGTAAAATGTTTTTTGCGAGCACTAATTTTGAAGGCTGATGATAATGGCTTTTATTCCGGTTTGGTTTCGAAAAAGTTTTATTTTTCGATATGTGTTCCGTAATTGTGTAATTCTTCGCTGAGAAACATCATGACATGGGTTTTACGTAGTGCACATAATTCTAAAGATTTACTCTGTTGAATGTATAAAAAGAAAAATTGCTGCCGTTTTAAGAGGCGTTTATGACATTCGATCAGTTATGAAACCCGAGAAGCCGTTGAATGATGCGGAGACATAGCGGTACCAAGAGCGTGCATAAATCTTGTAAGCTATGTTTATCAAGAGAAGGATATAAGTGAACTGCATTCAGTTCAAATATAGTGCATTCAAATCAGAGTAGACTTAGTACGTAATCGATGGGTATTGAATCAACTTGCACAAAAAGAGGCTATGTCTGGGTTATGCATAAATAATGTTTTGTTAGGTTAGATTGGAGATACGGAAAGTATGAACGGGAGAAAAAAGACTGTAGCTGTTTGACAGGAGAATGAAATGGTATTAAAACGAGATGAAGGTCTGAGGAAAACTAAGTCAAAGAGATTAACGTAGCGTGTGAAATAGAATAAATGAAATCATACACGTCCCTTTCCATTAGAAAAGATATAGACTACATTGGGAATCATAGACGGCAAAGAGACATTGTAAATATACGAGATTAATTTTTATTCCGAAAGGGGAAACCTAAAGTATTTGAAATTAAAAACTGTATGTGGCTGTATTCACGGTATAAAAGGGGAGACAAGAACGTACGGTTTTGAACGGTATTTCGAGTGTCTTCTCTTTGATGTGGAGTTGAGAGTTTCCTCTTCCTTCTTGGAGACGCAAGATACCTGCGGTTATCTTACGGCTCTTTTTGAAGGATTAGGGGAGTTAGAGGGTGGCAAAGGGGTGGGGGTTAAGGGAGGGGGATTAGGGGAAGACATTGGAAGTGCAGCTAATGATGGGAACATCCTTCTTCAGATTTATCATTAATCAGTCTCAAAGAATCTTACACATCATGAGCAGTAGCAGATACGCTGCTTATGAAATCAATGCCGGGGAAGATCAAACAATTCCTTCGAAGATTAATGCTTCTGAGGTACATAGTTGTAAACTAAAATATATTTGAATGTAATTATTAAGATTCCGCAATAGTTGGTGGTATTTAATATCAAAAAGGATCCTTTACTCCAAAAATTCTACAAAATAAAGCTTTTGTACTATTTTTTCAGTAAAGACTGTTTTATAATATATTTGAATTATTTGTCTTGCAGCCATGTTGCGAACATCTAATAGAGAAGAATTTCAACGAACTTATGCGTACAACAAATAGAATTAAAAGTAACTTATGGGGATTGACTGTCTTTAATCATCGATTAAATGATGATCCGACTTGGAGCAGCTGAGCTTCTTATCAATGATTTCAGACTCGGCAGTTTCGCCTTCGATTATGACCATCTCATAAAATTCGCTTGTTGATTAAAGGCTAAATTACCGACGATAGCGTTAGGAAAAAAATATCAATAGGGATATCGTCGACAAAATTTTATTTTTTGTTATTACAGCAAATAACATTCTTGAATTCCCGGGACAACATGAAATGATTGCTAACATTCGTACTTAATTCTGGTCAATTTTACTTGGAAATGTAGAGGAGATAACAAACTTAAGAGTTACTTGGAATATTAATTTATTAGTGCCCCCTGCCATACCCCATTGGTTGCTTCCTTAGTTGAGATGTAAACGTAAAGCTGTTATGTCTTTTGCCTATTATTTAGCACAACTTGTGTTATACCTTCACTCTTACGAAAAAAATGAAGACGTAGATTGAAAAATGCTCTTTCTCAAAACAGTTATAACAGGACAGTGTTTTAAAACACGTTTCCAAGTTTTTTCCTCATATTTATTAGGCGCATTATTCTCTTAATTACATCATTATTCGCAGAAGAATGCTTTCGCTGTTCTCCTCTATCTTGTCATTAGTACCAATGATCTTTTGAATGGATAAATTTATTGACAGTATTTAAGACAACTATATTACTCCTGTCCTTTGTGTTGTATACAGATTTTTACTTGGTACTTTTTAAACATGCAATAGCACCAGTTGTCGTGTATTGATAAAGAAAATCATACTAAAGAAAATTTCCTAAAATGTACTTACAAGGATATTACATTTTTCTTTGGTGGCAGTGTGCATCTGAAACGTTGATGGTGTTTTTTAGGTAAAACTTGCTGTGGACACACTTTAGCGGTTTGGAATATTCTGCATGGTAACAAGATCACCTGCTAAAGAAGTAGCCTGAGGGAGGGCTCAAGCTAATAAATCATTCTAAGAGGGATATTCTAGTGAAATTAAATAGTGTATCTTGGATATCAGGAAACGATTTTTGAAAACCTATTTATGGAATGTCCTTTTAGTGGTAGTAGTATTGTTAAAAGTGCTTCAACAGCTTAGGTCATTTCGCACATTGGCTCCCATCGGGATTCGAACCCGGGACCGCTTTCACCAAAGGCAAACGCGCTGTCCACATGACTATCCGGGAGCCGAATGTCCTTTTATATAACAGTGAAAATCCTTATATGTATCTATGACAAACACCGACTGTAATAGAGGCAAAGGGAAGATAGGAAGCAATGAAAATGTAGTGCCACTAAGTGTAAAAATCAAGCGACTAATGATGAGTTTATTCGAAAAGTGAAACTCTCAGGAAAACATGGGAAAAATGAGGAGCAAGTTTATCTGGCACGCACACACATGGCTCTAATATAATCTCCTTAAGATTAGAAGGAACTGTGGCAAGAAGTACTGCCTTTGGGAGGTTTCTGGGGGTTTCCCTCTCAACTAGGGCGAATACCAGGCAGGGTAATGTTTTTTCATCCCCTAAGAAAAGATGGCTAATAACTGGCCTAGAGCCTAGACTCGTAGTCCTTGTAATTAAACAAATAAATAAATAGCAGAAGAAAAGGCAGGTTGGGTTACGAAAATATTGTAATGCTTTCTATTTCATAATCACAATAAGGTCAGCTCATGACATCCCGACTTTTTTTCTATATAACTCTTTTATTTGACGTATTAAAGTGAATTTTTGGAAACATACCGTATAAGTCTGAGATTTTTCCTCATTAAATTATTTGCGTTGGCCGCCAATGTATGTATTGCTACATTTTGCTCGCATTTCTTAAGAAGTAACAAACCCGCCTCCTTGATTCCTACCCCCTGAGGCGATTACCTTCCTCCTCAGCAGATGGCACCTTCCTCCCATTGTCTTTCGCACTTACTGCAGTTCTTTCTGCGTGAAAATCTTTCCTCAGTCTGTGTGCAAAGCGTGGCAAAATTCGGATCGCCTCCAAGTCTTCCCCTATCCCCGTGCTCGCACGCACTGACGCGCATTTCCCCCTTTTTTAAAGCCCTCAACCCCAACCCCTAATCTCCACCACTCTAATGCCACTTGCACTCAACCCCTTCTTTCCTGAGTGTGATCCTAGGGGCGCATGACGTCTTGCTTGAAATCCAGACCGATCTTGCTTCTATCTTATCGTGTACAAGTTTATCTGGTAGCCCATCGGTTCAACTATAAAATGCTCGAAAAGTAACGGGATACGCTCATTGTAGTCCATAGTAAGCTATTGTCACGTTTCTGAGCTATTGTTACGTCATGGGCGGTAATTTTTCAAAGATCTATATATTTTAATACGTGAAGAAAAAACTTAGGATCCTTTTTTAACGATATTGCGCGAACGGAGAAGATTGAGACTTGGCATAGTTAAAGTTTATATGCAGAAGGAGTGCAGAAAGCTAAAATTTTTGTCAAAATATCCTTGGTTCAACTCTGGACCAGTATAATCGTCTTTCATTAGAAATGCACGCGAAGTTCATTTTGATCGATTGCAGACATTTTTTCTTTCTCAGAATTAGATCAGAAATAATGGTAGTACGAAATCGAGATTAATACCAAAAGAAGTAAATTAAATAAAAAGTCTTATTTTGGTCGTAGAATATCGAATTTGAGTCGAAATTGAAAGAATCAGACAAAATTGGCGAAAACAAAATTGGTCTAATTTTGTGGGCATAAACAATTCCCTAACGACAAAGGTGATTGTTGGACTCAGCTCTCATACGAATCAATGAGAAAGATAGGCTCATAAGAAATGTATTGAGAAGAAGAGCCGAAATTTTATGGCAATAAAACCATACGCAAACTTAAGAAATTGAATTGGTTGAAGCTATATATCTTTATGAATAATATCACCTTCTATAATGTAGGTTAATATTTTCGGCTTTGTAGATAAAACTTCAAACGATATATTTTTACTTTCTCCCTATACGTAGTATAGAGAAAGTACTGTATTCTTAGATGTTTTGGGGCCCATAGAGCACGTTTTCGCTATTTTCCCGAACATATCTGTCTGCGGTAAAAACGTTTTTGGACCCTCTATCTTAAAAAGTAATTATCCGATCATTTTAAAAATTCATATTTAGTATTTTCCTAACAATGCCAAGAGTTGATTAGTTTTTGGTGAATATCGCTTTACCAGAAGTTGCAGTTTATCCGGAACAAAATTTCGTTTCTTAAATATCTCTGTAATAATGCAATGTAGGTATATAAAATTTTCAACAAAAGTTGTAGATAATGTACTTTACTACAACTTTTGTATGAAACATTTTTTCGTGACACTTATTGTTTAGGAGTTATTCTTGAATAATTGTTAACCGGCAGTTGTTGTTTATCCAGAAACGGAAGTTTTTCATACATATCTCCGTCAAAATGCGATGTACATGTATACAATTACATACCAAAGTTATAGATAATGTATTTTACTACAAATGTTGTATGAAACATTTTCCTGTAACATTGTTTTGGAGTTATTTATATATTACCGGCTTAGGCTTCTGTTTTCAATTAATACGGAGAAAGTCATGTGTTGGCCACATCAGATTTTTACGTTCTAAGAACAGGGAAAATTTTGCCGTCAAAATCAATCGAAAGTCAGCAATATATACAAACGCAATTTTGTTGTAGCATCCAAATAAACAAATACTCTATTATAATAGTTATCAAGCACTATTTGTGTCAACGGAAAATACGCGTATCTTAACAAAAATGAAATGTATTTCAAATGCAATACATCTTATACCTCTATGAATATCAAGTCTCATTTGTGTTAGCGTTAATTTGATTCAATAATAACATGAAAAATTAAAAGTGACATTGAATTGAAACAAAAAATTAATAAAACTTCAAGCCGTAATTGTGCTTTTTTACTGTTACTAACATTTAATTTTAAATTCCATAGGTATTGCAGGGAATTACGACAAACAACACACCCTAATGGCGTGTTTATTATTAGACGCTTAAAACAATGCTTCACGACATCATCAAGTTATTATGAATGCTTGGTTGTCGTTAAAAATGAAGCAGTCCCGAGTACCGTAAATCTCGATTGCGGAAAGTTGTGAGTTCCGCTCCTGGCACATCTGTTTTTTATACCGTACCAGCTTTGAAAATATGCTATGCAATAGGAATCGATAAATCGCTGTTTTTATTGTTGAATTTTATTATTAACACTTAAATATCAACAAAGCTGGCGCTGATTATTAATTCAAAGGTTTTTGTGAGTTATAAAAATGATATCGTTCGTGATTTCATCACAGTTTGACCGTCATTGGTGTATATTCTTTAATTTCTGCATAGTATATTCATTGTCTGTATGCTTTATATATTGCTACTATTACATGAAGTATTCCTTGCTGGTTTAATAATATGCCTTTAAATTAATATTTTACTGAATTAAAAAAATCGATTGATACTTAGAATGGGTATCATGAGACAGTTGTAGTATTTGCATCATCTTCCAGTAATCTTGCCTTTGAATTAACTAATTTGAACGATACAGATTCAGGGTTAATTTTGTGGTACTTATTAACTTGTAAAAGATCCATGGAAAAAGTTTGTTTTCCAAGGATTTTTTAACTAATTTGTTTTAATATCTCAGTTGATTATAATACTATTTATGAGTCGATCACTGTGAATACTGCCATGACTTAAATACAGAACGCTTTTGATTGGATAGATTTTTCTGCTTTTTAGGATAAGTAGTTACACGTCTTTAAGAATGAAGTGGTGTGACGAATTTCAAATTATGTTGAATTTAAATTGCTTTTCAACCCCCACACTTGGGGCAAATCCCTCTCAAGGCCCCATATTTGTGTTTGTATGTATTTATGCAAGGTCATGCTGGGCCATTTCACCGCCGTGATACATCACTTCATCCTTCATTTTATTCCCAATCTATTTTCTCTGAATTACACTAAAAATGTGTACTGTAGATGTAAACGGAAACTTATAGAAATGCGTAATTTATTCCAAGTAAAGCTTCCAAATTTCGATACCAGTGCTTTGATATTAGCTTCGGCTGCCCCTATGATTGGCGCCCGGGGCGGTCGCCCCACTCCTCGCCCCTGGGTGTGTGTTTGCACATTTATGCTCATGAATATGCTGAGAGATGCGTGAAGAGTAGCCGTGAGAGCAGAAATGTAGCTGTTTTGCTCTTTTATGGTAAAATAACATTATTTTTTACAAGTTTTACGTTGTTAGCAGATAGCATATCTACCTGTAATCTGATCAAGAAAGTAGAAAATTCGCTTTTACTTGTGTATGTATGTTAAAGTTAGATTACTTATAATGTAGGACTTCAGCGCAAATATTTACGCTTTCCATACAAAGCAAATCAAAAATCAATCATACAACCAAAAAAAAGCAATAAAACAAAAAAAGCAAAAAACAAAAAAACTGCTGAAGTTAATCAATGTGATCTAGCTTGACTTGGTGGAACGCCATAAAGAAATAAATTTGTAATTTCGTCAGGAAAATTTTTACTTTACGACCGGTTTCAACAATTTTAAGAGTGTTTTGTACAAAGACAAAACTCTCCTAACATCGTAAATCGCTGAACATCGTAATATAAAAGACCAAAGGGCGCTATTTTTCACTTTTGACTTAATTTAGCCTCGAATATAAAGCTAAATAGCTAATTTAACGCGACTTCGAAATTTTCGTAAAGATATTTAGAAAAAAGAAAAAAATACTCGTAGAAGAATTCAAAGAAAGTAAAATTCAATCAGATAAGCATTTATTTAGGTAATTATAGCTAAAAACACAGGTTACATTCATGTCAATAAAATTAAGTAAATTCGGTCGGACGTTCAGTCACGTTTCAACCTCTGTAGGAAAATGTTTATATTACATTCCATTACTTAAACCCCGAATTCAACGCAAGTCTATTTTTTAACGGAAAATAAACGGTCGAAAAATATCGCAGTATATTTGGGCTAGTACGGTAGATGTGTAACACGGGAACATAAACTGAATCATCGATTTTACAACAAGAAAAAATTCCTTCTAGAAAATTAAATCGTTTCACTAACGTACAAATTAAAGACATATTCTTTTCGTGCATTACCACTTCAGCTTGTTACCTAGATAATATTGATTTATACTTATGAGTGAGAGAATTCATTTTTAGTTCCTTGATTTCAAAATGACTGTACCTTGTCAAAATATCCATGTATCCTCATTCAGTTGCGAAAAAAAAACTTTTCAGTCACCTAGCAACGAAGTAGGCCATTCGACGCCAGTTAAATAGGAGAAATTGGACGTAAATCCGATATTAGCGCAAAGGTCAGCTTCCATATGTTTAATCCTCTGGTGAGACATCGCTGTCGGCTGTTCGGATGACCCATTTACCTCAAGCCAACTGTTTTTGACGGCGAATAAAAACCTCCTCGAATTATCTCGTTTTTATTCAAATCCGAAACTATCCCTTTGGGACATACAAAAGAACAGCGCCAAGTGTGGAATTGACGTCATTTTTTACCGCAAACATTTCCAAAGCATTAGCGGGGGAAGCCTTGTCGGTATTTCGGCTTTCCTCGAATTAATAGCTCAAATGGTCAAATGCTGACGTCAAATTGCATCGAATTGCGTAAACTATTGGTTCGGTGCTCTAAGGAATTTGGCGTATACTTCTTTTATCTCTAATTATAATTTTCAATCCGGATTAACTAATTATACCGAAATATGGAATATATTTCGAAATTAAATTTCCGCATCCTGTTTGAAGTTTACTTTGCGGTCTACAAATTAGCTAAACTACTATGAAGTAATGAGATGATATATGTTAAAGAAATATATTTTATTTAATGAAATTCTATATATTTTCAAGTGAATCGTAAATAAATGGAAATTTATTTGAAAATAATAATAATAATAATATCTCGAATGGAAACAGTAAATCCCAATTACACCCATTTCAATAATTATTACTATTTACAAAAACACAACCATTCCATAGCCAGAAAAATCTGACTAGCCGGAATTCGAACCCAGGACTGTGGAGTTGGAGGGATAACGTGCGAGCACGCTAATCACTCGGCCACCACGGCGCGTTAATGATCTTATTTAAAAGAAAACAAAACACACCTCGATCATTAACGCTATAAGATAATTGAATTACTAAGCCACTAGACAAACGGTAATAAGATTCCAATGAAGGAATGGAAAAATAACCCGGATATTTAACTTTTCGAGCCGAATCTCTTTAATAATTCGAGCCACGGTAATTACCTTCCATTTTTCAGAATACTTTTTTAGTGTAAGCGAGTGGATCGTCTGGCGTATCGGCACCTACCACTGCCACGCTCCTCATAGGGGTGACCGCCACTGAAAGACAGACTAAAAACCCCAACAAGGTTCAACGAAAGAAACGAAACTGGACGTAGCACATACTCGCTAACAAGACACTACGAGGAATTTGTAATAAATTCAAAGAATAAACGAAAGTGAAAAAGTTTATTAATAAAAGGACCAAAATGTTTGATTTCTATCTCTTTAATTGTCCATGTTTCGCATCCTTAATGCATAAATCAGAAGTAAGCATTTTTTTCTAATAAGGTCCTGATTCTCTTTGAAGACCATATGAGTTGCGGTCCATATGCTTGTAAAATATTATCTTGCTACTGATATTCTTTGTTTTGACTTACCAAAAATCTTAACATTTCAAGAAAGAGTAATATTTAATTACGGACCCTGAGAGTTAGTTCACTTAGCTATCTATCTACAAACTCAAGACTATCGTTTGTCTTAAATATTTTTTTATTCAAACCCCTTTATTTTTTGTATTGAGTACATATCCTAGTTTTTGCAAACTACTTTGGGAATCCTTCACACAAATTTGTCGTACTCATTTCATTTTGAGCCGACTGAATAATATAATTCATCAAATTGAAAAAGATTGGCTTCCTGTACATTAATTACTATAATATCCTTATAAAAGTAAATTATCTATATCTTAAATGCTTGATTATGAATAATTTACATTTTGAAACTTTCGACCACGTGATATGCGTTCATAGTACGTGACATATGTTCTCTTTAGCTATATTTTTCTTCTTTAGTGAACTAAATATAGCTCTCCCAAGGATAAGTGCTCCTGTGTTTTTCCTCTAGGTTCTCCTGAGGATAAAACCGGTCTTTCAAACGTGTATATCATCCACCAACTTCAATATCTCCGCACCAACTTTCACCCATTTTCCATTTCGAGCATCTTTCGCAGAATAGCGCCTCCGCATCTTGGCTAGGGCGTGGGAAGAGGCTCAAGTGCCTGCACTCGTGCACACGCACTCCCGGAACGTGACTCATCCTCCTTTTCATCGTCGGCCGGGGGCACACCGAGATAAGGCGCACAAAAATCCCCGATCGATGCGCCCTTAAAATATGCTGGCGAAATGCGAAGCCACGCCTAAACAGACCAACGATGCTGATGTATGGGATGTACATTATACAAATTATCGGCATTATTTATTTACAGTATCATGCACGACCTCGTTTTTGTGTAGTGATCCATTCGCCAGTGCTTCTCGATCGGCGTACCACGAATATGCTCTTGTTTTGCTACGAAACATTCTGGGATAACGTAATCTTCGATTAATGCCTAATCTATTATGGTAATAGGAATTTTTTGACAAATTTCTCAATTTTTCTTCTCTCTAATTTTAAAACATATTCACAGAAAGTGAACTGATATCTTGCCAGATAAAAATGCATACATACATAAAATGCCATGTTTCACAATTTTTGCATAAAATATTTTACAATTTTTGTATAAAAGATACAATATCACGATATTAATAAAGAAACCAACTTTGTAGAGTCCACAATCTTTAAATATCCAACACCACCTAGGTTTTGTTACAATGTAACATCTTCAGGTAAAATAATTAACAATAAATAAATCAACAATATCGCGAGACACCATTTCTCTCATCAAGACATAAATACATAATTCTGCAGAAGATTGTAGCATTATTCATACTAAGAGGACAGGCCTCGTTGATAGTGCATCGTCTATAAAGTAACTACGCAATGAATGGGAAAGTAAGGCTAATATAAGACTTTTTATATCCAATCATATTATTTTTCTTGCAAAAGTTTTCTCATTTCTTCCAAAAAGAACTTGAAAATATATGAGGCATGAGGAGGAGAATTATTATATTTTCTAAAATAATATGTTTCGAACAATTATATATGTTTGCGAAGCATCTTAATTTGTGTTTGATTACAAATCGCTCAAGGAAATACTAAAATAATTTTTGCCTCCTTTTCATCTTGAATTTAAACTGAGCGAACAAACATGTAGTTAAGTGAGCCATGATTTTCGAATAAATACCTAAGTATGCGTTGTAGTCTTTAGCACTGCCGTAGGCAACTGTAGGTCAACGTTTTCATAAAATGTCATTGGCTGGGGAAACGCGGAAACACCTAAGGAAAGAAGGAGCTTGGGGAAATAAGAATGTAAAATGGTGTCACGAAATGTTTAAAAAGCAAATAATTTTTTACAGCACCTAAGGGTTTCCTGTCCCGAGGCCTTTTAACCTATTCATAGAAGTTCTAGAAAGTGAAAAATCCCAATGAGTTCCACGTAAAGGTAATTAGTTGGTGACAAATAGGTGTTTAATGATTATAAAATGCCTCTTTGATCGCAATTCACACACTGAAGTTATTGAAGATAATGATGACGTAAATTTGGTAATAATATCCTCTAAAAAACTCTTGGAACTAATCTTTCTCGCATTTGAGTTTCTCGCAAGCTCTTATAACACTAAACGATATGGTTGAACAGCAGCGTTACGATTATGTATGAATATAATCTTTAAGAAACTTAATCGAGGTAGAACCATATTACTTTCCATTCAGTGTGTCTTCCGCAAATCTCATAGTACTACCTAAAAGTTAGTGTTGATGCTCTTTTAAGTAAGTAAGTATGTTTATTTAGAATGAAATTCTAATATTTACAGCTGTTCATAATATACATAAATAATATAATAGGTAATACATACAATAATATAAAGAATACATAATGTACATAATATGATAATAAACATTCATTAGCAAATATTTGAACAAAGTTAAAGTATTTTGAACCTGTATTAAAAACATTTAAATATTTTTTACCGTGTTTGCACATACCCTTTTTCATTTCCTAATTTTCTAATCCATTCAGGAAGACTATTAAAAAGATTAAATCCATCAATTATTAATGATATTCTTGATATATTAGTTTTAAACTTCTGAATTTTAAAATTTGATCGCTGCCTTGCTGCATATTTATGATAGTCCCTATTACATTAAAATAACTCTCAGATTCAATGATAGTAAGAAATCGAGGACCTTTATTCTTTTTGATTTTCCCAACGAAAATACCGCTGTTGGTGCTGCAAGTGATGGAATTGAATTATTACATCTCCAATCGCTTGATTTTTCTAAACAACCAATTCATTGGTTTACATCATATATTCATGAAAGATGAATGACGTCATGCCTCGAGATTCTTTGTTACAGTCGTGGCTGGTTGATTGCGGTCTTCCGGAATGATTTTAGGTTCTTTGTTATTTTATCATCACATCAATCACTGTATGTGAGTCATTCTTTGGAGTAACCATCATTAGAGTGATGAATTGAGATCTCATTTGGTCAAATAACAGCAGCGTTACCTTAGTCAATGAATTAGGGAAACATTTAGTATCTTATTAACAAAAAAAGCAAACATAATGTTCTCAACGATAACGCTTCTTCTTCGCTTACCATCGTAAATCTCAAAATTTACAATAATTTAAGGTTAAAACTTTAAGGACGTTTCTTTGTCTTTAATTATAAAAATTTTCCAATGGTAAGAGAAAATTCTGCAAATTTACTTGATAATCTATTTTTTAATTCAGTGAATCATTTTCTGTGTTAGTTTTTTCATTGCCGTTTCCCTTATCGTATACTTTATTATTTCTTATTTTTCTATTTAGCTGCAACTTTCATTAAGTACTTCTGGATATTTAAGTGCCATTCTAATGTTTTCCTGCAGGGTTTTATGTTTCCCTTAAGTGCAGTACAGTGAAGATCCTTGTACAAAAACGGCCTTTCTCTCAATCTGTTGCTTTTACTATCTTTTTAACTTTCATAATATTTTTAGAATAATAATTCGAAGTTTTCGTTCTAATAAATATCTATAAGTCCTCGTCTTTAAAAAGAGGTTTACTATTTCCATTATTTAACCTTTCTTTCATATTTTATTCCAGCCAACCAGATCGCTTTTCATAAGCTTTCTATTGCAACGGTTCAATTAAAATCCCACCAATCTACTTTTCTCAATTACGTTATATTATCACGAAACCTTTAAAAAATTATACAGCACTCGTAGTTAGATTACGCTTTCAGCTTTAATGGAACCTATTCTATAAAGCAAGCGTTCATACTAAAAGGTAAATCATTCTTATATTAAGATAAATTATCAGCTTTTTTGTACTATGATCGATTATAAAGAAGATTTTTAATCTAAGAATAATGTTTAAATATTAAATTAAATCTAATCAATTATAACATTATGATGCTGCAATTTTGTTTGGATGGTTCTTATTAAATGGATACATTTAGTGAATCCTAGCATAAGAGGAATGAGTTGATTGAACAAATGTTATCTTTTCGCCGTAATCATTGAAGATTTACGATCAAAGATCTCTTATGAGTAATCTTATGAGTTTTACTTCAAGTATTGCTTACATTTAGTTCTCTTATTGAACAATTATTTATAAAGAACTGATTGTAAGTCAATATTGTTTTTATTTCCTGATTAAAATTTTATTCATAACAGAAGTTTATAAAGATTATAGATTTGATGTTTTTCTACATAAGAGACGATTAATTCTTTTATTTATTAAACTCCTAGCAGCGATTTGTGTTAACATGGATTTCGGTCTAGAAGAAATCCTGTTTACGCAGGATATATTGGTTGGTCCCTTGAAGTGTAAATCTACCGATGTATACTACAGTTACCTACGGTATTCTCTTAGGTAAAATAGAATGAAAATTCAATCTGAAAAATAATCTAAGTCGTAGTTGAATTGATTCTGATAATTCAAATGTGGGAAGTATCGTCCCTCGTGATTGGAACGTGCGGGGGAAGGAAAACAGGGCTTCCGACAGCGTCTTTTGTAACCGTTCGTTAGGACCAAATGTGGGCGAATAGCATTGGGTTTCGATATCAAGAGGAAGTGACGTCACGTCTGAGATGAAGGGATCATTTTGTGAAGAAGAGCGCCCCTGTGATTGGGGCGTATTTTTCTCTTTCTCGAGAGATATCGCTGAGTAAGCCGAGAGTTTTAAATGAACGGATCCCAAAGAGGAAAGTTCTTCCCCCCCCCTTCTTCTAATAAAGTTTTATTCCGTTTGATCCTCGCGTTGTCCAATGGTATCGCATTACAAGGAAAACCTATGGATTATGGGGACATCTCTATGGAGATATTGAGTTCTCTCGGAATCTGAAGTATCGAAAACGTAGAATTGGGATGAATTATTCAACATTTTTTCTAAGGAAGGACGATAGACGAAACGTTTGTACGAAAAGAGACCGAATTTAATAGAACTGCGAGGTTCAGTTTGTTTCCAGGAAGCGCTCAAATTATAACGAACGAATAAAAATTCAATGGGAGTGATATTGAGAAGTCTCCTCTTACATCTAACCTTTGTCGGTTTAATATTCAATATATTATGTATCCTGAAAACTTGTGTAATATCAGCAAAAGTAAGCGACCTTGAATCGTTATAGTTATTAACGTTAACATCTTTTTATATATCTGTATGCATTCCGTTCCTTCCAGAAAGATCCAAATTTAGGTTAATGGTAGTTATCTGGGGGTTATACCATTACTTTTTTTCTGGTATAAATTTGGAGGGTCTCCATCCTAATCCGGACCCTTAGCTCGCCTTCGAAGCTCAGGAGCGCCCGGCCTCCACTGCAGGGGGGACCATTAAAAAACTGACTGCGTAGAATACGATTTAAAAAGTTATAAACAATTCAAATGAGCAACAATTTATTATCTTCGTCGTCTCACTAGTCCAAAGAGATATACAAGAGTCTTTTGATCGACGTTTTACGATGAAATGACCCGTTGATGCACGGCAACGTTGCCCCGGGGATGGGTTGGGTTGGGAGAAGGATTTATAGATTTCTAGATTTTTGCTAGAAATCCTTCCCCCAACCCAACCCTTCCCCGGGGCAACGTTGCCGTGCGTCAACGGGTCATTTCTAGCAAAATCACGAAAAATCTTAGTTTCCATCGTAGAACGTCGATCAAAAGACGCTTGTATATCTCTTTGGACTACTGCGATGACGAATATAATAAATTGTTGCTCATTTGAATTTTTTATAACTTTTTAAATCCTATTCCACGCGGTCAGTTTTTTTATGGTCCCCCCTGCTGTGGTGGCCGGGCGCTCCTGAGCTGCGAAGGCGAGCTAAGGGTCCGGATTAGGATGGAGACCCTCCAAATTTCTACCTGAAAAAAGTAATGGTATAACCCCCAGATAACTACCATTAACCCAAATTTCTCTTTGCAAAAGGGCATTTCTACTGTTCACTATCGAACGCTTAAATTTTGAAAGCCATTTTATTTCAATGAATTTTCAATGATGCACAACAGTATCAAACGGTTTTATTTCTATTAGTGTTCAACACCTGACCTTTTGCTTGATTCTGAGAAATTTCACTTTTATCGTACGTTATTGTTGTTGGCAAAGTGAAATTCAGTGTATTATTTATAGGTTGGGTATCAGTATGAAAGATTATAGTTTTATAACCTTTAATCGGAGGTTTCTTCTACGGAGGCAATATCAAAGCACAATCTATTCTTCGCCTTGAAATTTACTCTCGTTTCATTAAATTTACTGTTTTGGCTGATGTTTCCTTTTTTAGTAAGTTTTTCTAAGATATTGTGTTGTGTACGGTGGTACTCTCTTTTATTCTTTTGATGATGTTCATTTAGGAGAAAAATACCGATATATTATTAAACAACAATTGTAACTCCGTATATTTTACTCTTATATATACACTCGTAATGTCTATTTTTATCCTATGCTTAAATGGATATTTAAAAGGAAAACCCAGAAAAAGCCAAAATCTTTTTCTAAAGCAAATCATTTTCCTATTACAAATTTGGATATAAGAGAGAGGCACACAAAACATTTGTGTTCTCTCCCGTATACACGGCTGTTAAACAAGGTCTGTGAAAGAGAGAGGAAGATTAGAAAGACTGAGGAACTGGAGCTAAAGAAGGATGATTAAAATGTTACGGATCGACCGAGCAGCTACAAAAGGATTCTTTCGACGAGCGTGGAAGAGTGAAGTCGGTGAAAAATATTATGAAATGAAGCGAAAATTCCATCAGGCGCACTCTATGGCTCGGTAGTATTGGTTTATGGACGGTATTAGAGGAAATGGGGAATGAAGGAACTATGGGAGAATGAATGGAAGATTGCATGAATGAATGAATAAGCTCTTTAGTGAAGCCGAGTTACGCCCAAGTTTTTCTATTTCCACCAAACTTCAATTGTTAATACGTAGGTATATTGAATGTAATGCTTAGAATTTCAAGAAAAAAATATAAGAAATCCATAAAGGCACTCAAAATTATTCCTATGTAATTTCTTGACGCATAAATATAGTATTTATATTACTGGGGTGTTCCTCTGTGGTTTGACGGATTCGTCTATGAAAACAAGCTAATACAACGAATTGATTAGCCTACCTTCAATGGGTAAAGTTCCAACTCTCATTACTTGTTTACAAACTCCGTTATCACGGCTTCGAATCCTTGTTAGAGCATGATTTTTGGTGTTCAGGACTTGACAAAATGTAATACTGATTTTAGTTTCACAAAACTGAAATTTGCTTAATATTTTCGTCATTTTTATTCAAATATTTTTCGTTAACAGTACACAGAGAATTAATTAAACTGAGATTTGTATTACTGAGTTTCTTGACGACCCTTAAGTATTGAGCGTTGTATACTTAATTTCCGATATTCTAAGGTAAAAAGGTTTTAAAAAAGCTCAATTGGTCCTGAATCTACATTCGCTATTATACATTCTAATAAATGGTTAAGAATTCCGCCAAATTCTTAGGAATAAAAAGCCATTAGATATGACCTCCGCGAACATTTTTAAATTTCCCGAATGGAAATACAGTGCGAGGCTCCGGTACGCTGAACGCCCGTCCTGAAAGGAAATGGGTCGAGAAATATATTAACCTTTAATAAAACGAAGAAAACAATGGCGGAGTTAATAATTTGTTAACATCCGAAAGTTTATAAATATTCGATGGCCGTCGTTAGCATATATCTCCTTTTGTTCGCACCGCATTTATCACCACCCCCGCTTCCGTTCTCTTTCGGCGCTCATTTTTTCCTTGCTTCCGGAAGAGGAAAACAAAAGAGGGTGCGACGGCGTGCGAGGAATGCACGAAGATCTCGCCACTCAAGCGTGAATCGGTCTCCATTTCAGGAGAAATAAACGGCCCATCGGGTGCGATAAGGGTGCGCCCTAGCGGGAGGAAAGTGAATGAGGAGCCTCCCTTTTGTTTCGGACTCCATTGGGAATCCTGTTCGGAATATTAGCGGCAGATTCTTATCGTTGGCATGCGTCTGTTCCGTGGAATTCGGGGGAAGGATTATGGCACGGGATATTGGTGACTCCACCCATTTGTGGACTCAAAGGCATCTTCAGAGTGCACGGACGTGAGGCACTCGGTAAGACAAGCTACCGCCCCGGGCGCATCATTAAATTCAAGTGTCAATGCTTTGGAACCGAAAAAAATGTGAACATCAGCGAAGGGAGTTCTCGGTACGAAGCTGCGTCTCGGAAAATGTGTGACTAAACTTAGTTCGAGGAAGGTTTCTTAGCAGAATTGTTGCAACTATATAATAATTGGAAATAATAAAACACAATGTATTCAATTCCACAACTTTTTAATTCTATCACACACACGACCGGTTTCGACTATTCATAGTCATCATCAGGTGAGGAAAGCAGAGAGTGTAAGAGTATATATACAAATACAGTGTTTCCTTGGTTAACGACGCTAATCCGTTCCAGGATAATCGTCGTTAACCAAAACCGTCGTTATCCAAGGCGCGATTTTCCACAGGTATAACAATGGTAATGGATTACCGTATTTCCCGGCGTCGAGGACGCACCCCAGTTATTGGAAGCAAAACTTATAATATTTACCGATTTAACTCCGGTGAGACAACATGTGCCTATGTGAATTAGCTACAATTTAGCATTGAACTATTTTTAATACTCACCGCTAGCTGCTATCCAGTATGTTTTTATGACGTAACATCTTAACGTACACCAAATATTAGTTTATAATATAGTGATTATAAATAGACTTGCTGAAAAACTTGAAACTCCGGAAAGACCAATCGACGAGGCGTCGTAAGCCAAATCCTACGTCGTTACCCAAGATATTTTTTGGTTACAGCAACTCGTCGTTAACCAAGTCCGTCGTTAACTAAGGCCGTCGTTAACCAAGGGACCACTGTACATAACTATGGAGGGGGTAATGGTATCAAAGAGGGGTTAGGAGAAGGGGCAGGTGGGGAGTGTACATATACCCTTGTCCTTCTGCTATCCTCACCTGATGATGACTATGACTAGTCGAAACCGGTCGTGTGTGTGGTGGAATTAAAAAGTTGTGGAATTGAATACATTGTGTTTACTATTTCTAGTAATGGAATTCCACAAATTTACGGCTGTTACTATTGATTTTATCTAATAATTCCCTGCATTCTATCAACGACATCCCACGGTGTTAAAGGTGCATCGCAGTTCAATTTAAAAATTCAAACTTTGGCTGTAGCCTTTAAGACGTTTACAAAATTCATGGATTTTTCCATACGGAGTCGGATGAAAAATGTATATAATTTTTAAGAAAGGAAATAATAGCATATCTTATAAGCGTCTATACAAAAAATGGGGAATCCTGACAATACCCTCCGCATATATCTATGCATCTGCTGTCCACATTCATCAGAATGTGGGTAGGTACTCTAAACAGGAGGATCTGCACATTCATTTTACCAGAGGTACAGAAAATTTGAGAATCCCACCATACCGACTACGTCATACTGGAAGAAGTTTTGAAGCGATGGCCTTAAAAGTGTTTAAGAATCTACTTAGCTCTATCAAAAACAATAAAATGGTACATTTCTGCAAAAAATTTAAGAAATATCTTCCAACAAAGTCATAATATAGTGTTCCTGAATTTTTAAAAGTGGGGAACCATAATATGTTGTAGAGATGAAATGTGTTAAGTGTTTGTGAAAATTGATTGAGAACAACTTTTTTGCTGTGTCATTACTCTAATGTATGTTATAATGTGATTATAATGTAAAATTTGACTGTTATGTGCTAATTTTATTGATTATATATTATTGACATATCTTATACATGCATATGTATGTCGTTGGATAAATAAAAAATATTATTATTATATAATTTTATATTGGATTTCAAGAATCATTATAGTATACATAAAGTTGAATTTTATCCTATACGGTACTAACAAGAGCTCAATGTAGCAGGAATTAAATCTGGACATTTGTCAGTACTGCAAACTGTTCTATGTGTTACCTTGATCAAGTTGTCCATTGAGATAGTTCAAATTTTCAGAGCTTATAATTGTCTCAAGGTTAATTGCTACCTCACTATGCTCTGTGTAATTGTATTGAACGACTTCAACTTGTACTGATCTCGTGAAATCTCAACAAATATTACATTGAAATATTTATTCAAGATTTTCGTTCCCTGAGGTGTGAATACATTTCATTGGAAATGATAAACAAACTTGTTAATTTCCACAATAAAATTCTTGAAATTTATATTTGGAAAATACCAAGTTTTTATAATTTCTAATGTCGTTCCACGAAGTACGGCCAGAGATCTTAGATTAAATTTCATTGGTGTACTCTGTATAGTTGCATATATCTAATACATAACCCTGGTGCTGGACATGTTGTATCCGTGTCGCCATTATGTTGAAGTAATCTCACGAATACTTTATCACGCGTTAATCACATCCGTAACATTCACGGACGTGCACTTAAGAAACTCGGCTTCGTCAAGAGAATAATCGGTAGGAGAGAAGAGAAAGTCCGTGAGCGATGTTACTTTGGGTTAGTTAGGCCCTACCTTGAGTATTCATGTGGTGTGTCTGCCCACAAGTACTGTATTACTGAGTTAGGAAATGTGCGGCGAATGACTGCTCGTTTGGTCTTGAATTGTTACGGAAAATCAGGGAGCGTTACCCAGACGACTCAGAACGTTGGATGGGAATCTTTTAAAAATGTAAAGAAGGATTACAAAATGGCCTTATTTTCTCAATTAATTCAGAGAAGCTACGTTTTGGAAGATTTCGTGGATATTATGCGTCTCTGTTACATATACTGTTTTGATACTACGAGAAATATCTGGGAAAAAGAATGTTTTCTTTTTGAACGATACACGACAGCCAAACTATTAGGGTAACGATAAGCAAACGATTAGAGTCGGCTTGCAGAGTTTGTTATTCTTTTGTTAGTTATTCTAATTTTCCCAGCAATTAGGGCGAAGAGATAGAGATTTCAAGTTTCCAAGGTAACAGCTGTGAATTCTATTGTTCAATAATACTTGTGTATACTTCAAAATACAGGAGATATTATATATGTTTTGCGATCATCAGGTATTAAATATTTTTATTTTTAGACAAGGTTATCTTTCTTGGAACTTAAATGATCAATTTGTTTTATCAAAACTACTAATGAGATATTGTTTCCCCTGCTATACTCTACAACAGAGTTATAATTGTGAATTTATTTCCAAATAGTGTATAGACTGAATCAATTTATTTATTCAAATTTCGTAACTAAATGTTTATACTCATACACGAATGACATAGTACATAATAAATTTAAAGGGACGAAATATTGCATTGTACATATTACCTTCCACTTCTTAATCTCTGGGATACTATAAATTTCGATATTACACTACCTCGAATATGAAAGTGATAATTAGAGAATTAATCTCTTTAAAGGCAAGATGTAAAATCAGTTAAGATAAGATTTGCGATAATTTCCATTTCTGTTCGGTTCGATATTAAAGCAAATGATGTAGATAATACGAAAGACAAGATAAATTACAATTATTGAAATAGAAGGGGGAATATCGTGGCTCATAAACATAATGTAACATGTATGTTAATTCTATGCATTTTACCGTAGAGTAACTTCAGCTCCAACCATTGTGGTTTTCTAAAACTCTGTCTTATCCTTTACCCAGAATTCTGAGCCGCACAAAAATTATCCCCGCTTTTTATTAGTCTCGGTTAGGCCATTCATATAACAGTAGCCGTTTGCCAACTTCCCATCTAAGCCCGAGTAGGTTACTTAAACTCCATCCGCAGCTATTTTCGAGGTAACTCGCCCACGAGCAGTAATTCGCATGAGTATTTGTCGCCTAGATGGAGTCAAGGGAGTTAGGATTATGGAGCAGAATTGGGGGGTCTTTGGCGGTGGTCCAAGCGGAGGTCGTTGAACCCCCAAACTATCTTATCTTGCCTACTTTTCCAAGGATACGGTAACTGCGGCGGTGCCAGGCAACGAATTATAGCCCTTTGATGGAATCAACGCTGCCAAGGCTTTCGCTCTCTCCTTTCAATGCACTTCTTCAATTCCAACAAAAGCGGTTCGATTTTTGGAACGCTGCTGCATTTCTTCAAAAGGAATCAAATTCACAATCGATCTTTTTGGTCCATTCATCCTTCTCTCGTTGGCATCTCTTCGCTGTAATGCGAAGGAAGTGGATAAAAACGGCTGTGTTTGGATTCGCAGTTGTCATCGCGGCAATGGGATCGACAACACAGGCAAAAAGTGAATCGGGGTTTTTCGTTTACTTAAAAAACGATAAATTCCTTTTAATGAATGATTGAGCTTCTATAGAGAAAGAAATGTTATGAAGAGAGAGACTTACAGCTTGCTAGATTACATTAATATTTCTCGACTGCTTCGTTTTGACGATTTCATACGAATATACACGTTTCTGCTACCATATTATGATGAATGGCAGTTTCTTTCTTTGTAATTTTGTACAGGACAGAAAATATTATCTTACATTTACTTTGGTCACTGTCTTCTTTAAAGTTGCGATGATATGTTGATTACTGAGGTAATCTGCTTCCTTTCTCATAATATACGACTTATGCGTTAACAGCGACTGCAACAGAGAACTAGTTATAGCAAATGCACATCTTCGTCCCCAAAATTATTTCCACTTAAGGCAATGCACTCATTTCGTTTTCCAAGCCCAGCTATCACAATTTATTCATCCCGCACAAAATACGGACCACTTACGTATACCCTGCATCCAACAACGGGTTTTGCAAGTAGTACTTATCAACAAAATACAAACATACATACATATAAAGGTCTTTATTAGGGGAAATTGGGACTTTTTAGTCCCATCTTCCATTTAACTATAAACGGCAGTTAGATACAAGTTGAGAATTATAGACAATTGCTTTCTGAAGAGAAATTTAAAGAAAATCTACCTCATTAGTCATTATAATTTTTAAAAATCACTCATTTAAAATTTCAATGTTTCTTGTTCTTTATTTTCTTCTCTTTTTTAGTTCATCCTACTATTTTTGCAAATTACAAAAATTACCTTAATTTTCCCAAAAAATCGATCTGCACCCCGCGGTGAATAAATCTTACATCAATGCGGCCCGTCCCTCCTTGTAGGTTCTCCAGGCCTGCTATATATCAATTCCTTAGTCTCTTTTGCCCCCAATTTGTCTTCGAGGTGGCGTTCATTGAGGCGGTGACGCCATTTGAGACGACTGGAAGTTGGGCCGCACGCAAGGCAGAACTGTAACACACGCTGCGTCTGTAGTATTCCAAGGGGCAATTCGCCTCCGTATATTTTCGGTATCAATTCGCTGACAATGTGCAAAAGGTTATTAAATTATTATATTCATGGTAAATACTCATGAAAAAAGAATCTACGGAATAATTAAACCAAGAATTCCACCTCGTTGTTGACTAATACCTCCAACATCTTCAATAAGGAACGCTTTTTGACTGGAGAATTTAGCTACCTGTAATTTTCTATTACAAGGGTATCGTCTCTATCCTAAGGCTGTAGCGTAGGCTAATTAGTAGCCCGTAAGCCTTTGGTGGAAGTGGTCCCGTGTTTGATCCTGGTGGGAACCCAAATTCCCCGATGCGGCTTAGTGGCAGGCTGAGAACCCTTAAAAGATATGACGAAAACCGAATGCATTGTCATCGATAATCATGATAACCATCACCCGACCCCATGAGGTTAATTAGAATAGAGCTCGTGGTGTGCTGTGTGATATACTAGTTTAGCACTCTCTTCAAATTTATTTCACGTATCGTGTTTACGCTGAATATTTTTCTAGTGATGGTATTTAGAATAAAACGAAGCACCAGAAACCATCAAAGAATGAAATATTTTCGGTGCTAAATTTATTCTAATTTCAACTCTCTGTGGCCTTCCTTTCTTATTGTAATAGTATTTGTTTAGAGGGTTATTTTAAGTTATAATTTTCCTTATTAGTGTTTTAAATTTTGAATAGGAAAGAAATTGTTAAATTAAAGAATTAGTGCCGCCAGGCTGGTGGTACCTAGTGGTGTACCGCGGAAGACAAAAAGTTAGGAAGCGACGATTTGAAGAAAACGTTCATATTCAACCTTCTACATGTCTCGGGGGTAATTAAGTTGCTATACATTTCCTATATTACTGTATGGCTGTGAATCAAGGACGTGGAAAAAAGAATCCTTAGACTTATGGAAGAAATCTTAAAATAAGTTGGACAGACATAGGAACGAACATCGAGGCAATGAGAAGATTGAAGATAAATAAAGAAACTTTAAACACTAATAAAACAAGGAAACTACAATATTTTAGCCATTTTATTCTGAATGAAAAATATAGACTGCTTAAAATAATAACACAAGAAAGAAAAAGC
Organism: Sympetrum striolatum; assembly: GCA_947579665.1. Taxonomy (NCBI): domain Eukaryota; kingdom Metazoa; phylum Arthropoda; class Insecta; order Odonata; family Libellulidae; genus Sympetrum; species Sympetrum striolatum. Next base: position 75,732,478 of record OX388348.1, read on the forward strand.
CGAGATACCTATTTAAATCAGCATCTTCAGTAACAGACATTTCCGTAGGGGACGGCACCTAAAGAATAAGAACACTCGGTATGATCATAAATTGTAATTATACTATAATTTTGCGTGAAAGCCTTTGTTTGCGAGAGTTAGGGCTCGTCATCTGCACGCGAAAATTATGTTAGTTCTCGCTTTTAAGGAAGCGTCAAAGGATTAACTCCCGCGACAGCATAATCAGTGATTTCCAAATGTACGCAATGGAAAGTTGGTTGTGTGGCTCGAGGAATCCGTGTCAACTGTGTGACGCTCTTGAGCGGCTCTCCGTCGCACTAATTGGACTCCGCTGATTGGCTGGCCACGCTGGAGCACCACTCGCCTCCCTTCCTTTGAGAGAGGAAGTCCCAATCGTGCATCATTACACGTGAAAATGAAGAAAAGATGATCGAAGGATTGGGAGCAGTGACTCATGGTGCAGAATACGCGAAATAGTTGCTATAATGGGCACGAAACCATTCCGTGTTCTGGAAAAAACGCCGATTTTTTAAGAACCATAAACTCAACCTCATCTCTCGCAATAATCTTACATAATCAAGTTAGAAATGTAGAAGTGATAACACTAGCGAAGCCTGTATGTAAATAGGCAGTACAAAATGTTTGGCTAAGGTGCTTGATTTCAGAGATTGAAGAAAGATGAAACCTGACGGGAATTCATTATAGCAGCCGTCCATTGTGTGGTTGATCCAGAGTCGTGTCCCCGTTACGTTATACGTTTTGTTATCTGATTATCTCTCGTGCTTTGATGCAAATATATGAACTTAGAATGCGTGCTCAATTATATCTTGCAATTATACAAGGCGACAATGCTAAGCAACATTGTTGCAGTTATCGTAAAAATAAATGATTTATTATCTAAATAGTTTGAATTACATGAGATGTCTTGACAAATTCTTAAACGCGACAGTGAATCTTAGATAGAAATTTTCCTGAATGATACTGAATCTCCCCTTGAAGTTCGAAGATGCTATGAATACAAATCGATACATCTTTTAGACATCGAATGCTGTATCATATAGGCCCTCTAGGGAGGATTCTTGATACATGGACATTCAGTCTGTAGTATTTGAAGGTTGAAAAGTTGGAGGCATAATTTTTTTACTAAAACAAAGAGGCAAATTATATTAAGATGCCATCTTTACCAACTATGAAAATCGCTATGGATAGGAGTAGAAAATATACCAATAAAATTATACAAGATACTAAATATATTACTTCTGCCTTTACTTCGTAGAACCTTCTTTTATTATTCATGGTATAAAGCTGACGTATACTTTTCCACAAATTTATTTCAGAACATCCGGTTTCGAGTACATCGCCAACTTCAGGTTCATAGAAACCTTAATATTCCAACACAGAAATGGAACGATCACAACCGCCTCTTTATATTTAATTATTTTTGGTGTTTTGATACTTCGAAACATTTTGGTTTCCAGAGGAAAGAAAAGATATTTCACAGTATTTTTTCCCCATGAATAATAGGAGAAGATACTTTTCCAGAAAGAGTCTTTGATAAGAGCATTTTTCACAAACCGATCAGATGCTGCGAAGGAAAAAACTAAGGAAAAATAGACTGGGTGTTGCTTGCGGAAGATTTTTTTTCGAACGAGTGTCAGTAACAGACGAGGGAGATTGAACAAGGGGTGCCTAGACCTCTGAACCACACGCCAGAAGACCGCTATGTTGACATTTTCCAGGAATGGAATATGAGTATGTATAGATATAGATTTATAGAAGAAAATATGTATTTTAAATTTCTATTTTTGTTTTTCTCCGCAATTTCGTTATAGGTATTTTACGTAATGGTAGTTTACGAAACTTTTAGTACAAATTTTTAGTGGAAATGGTGAAAAGAATGCAAAATGTGGGCACAATTTACAGCTGACGTAAATTCTCGTTCCGTTGACATAGTCGTAGTGTTTATATAATCGTAATTTTGGAGGTGAAATTCACGTCCTAGTTCTCTGAACATATCATAGAAATATTGGCAGCATTGTGGCGAAAATCCCGTCTTGAAGTCAGAGCCCTATAATAGATCCGATGGAAGAATAGTTTGAGCGTGTCTTTCCTTACCTTGAGTTCGCTCTTTGTCGTGCCTCCATCTTTAATCCTTCCCTTTACACACGCACGCTTTTCACTTATCCTTCGCTCCGCGACTGTCAACTGTCATAGACCTCCAGCGCCGCCATTCCGAACCACTCATCTCCCGAGTGGTCGACGGTGCTGCCGCAACTTTCCTCCGTGGAGGATAAAGGAAGCTTTCTGGTTTTTTTTCGAACCCCTTGCTGAAAAGGGGATCCCAACTTCTTCCGTTATTTTTTTCCTCGAATGCGGTTCGGTGCGAGAGGATAGGTAAATATTTATGGCTAGAGGAAGAGGGGCTCAACTTCTCCCTTTTTTATCATATCCGGAAACTAGTTGCAAGTAAGAGAGTGGCGTGTGTCTCCATAATGAAAAGAAACGCACCGTTTGAAAGTTTTTCCAACGCACGGCCATTTTCCGAAGCCGACCATTTATTCCGAAGCCAAAATGGAAGCCCGTTAAGGTCGTTCCTAACGTGGAAATGCGTTATTCGATTGTTTTCCTCGTTTCCGAAGGGAAATTGATGAGAGTTTTGTCTTTTTTAAAATACCAAAGTTTGGAGGTGAAAGCACGTCTGCAAAGTTCAACTGCAAAATTCAGATACTTTTCATGGCGTAGTATCGCAGTATAATTTAACTCCGTAAATTCGGTGTCAATCTCACGATCACGGATTTAACTACGTGTGTAATAGTTATAAAAATTTAATATAAATCACTATAAATTGTTTTATGTGATAAATTGAAACCAAACTTAAAACAGAAACTGAAAATAATATTTTTTCGGAGAAAAAGCAATCTCGAAACGGAAAATTAAAATTCTATCACCTGAACCGAAAACAAAAACCAGTTCGAAAGTGGTTTTTATTGGTTCGGATGGGAGTCAATGAAAACATTTGGCATGTAGAAGTATTCTAAAACAATCAATTGGTGAAAATAAAACTTGCAAGTACATTACGAAAATAAATATTTTATATTTTCTGATACATCGATTTTAATTATTATTTTTGATTTTCTCATGTTTCAGAATTTACTGTCACAGAATTGAAAAATGTACCTTGCAAGTTAAACATCATGGGAATATTATTCGGTACCTTCATTTACTGAAATTATATTGATAACATTATAAATATGTACTGGTAACTATTTGGTTTCGTAACGATAACTATTTAAAATTCATTCTTTCTTATAATACTTGAAAATTGAGATACTGATGAATTACGAGACATGTATAAAAAATTAAAAGATTGGTTTAAATAAAAACGGATTTGTATTGATTATGATGCTTGCATTTACTGCTATTGCAGTGTTAGCCTCCACATCTTGCTTATATATTCTTTAATCTAAACACTCTTTTTAATACGATAGATTTTTCAACAGTAACATATTCGTCAATATTTATTTAATATTGAAAATAAGGTCGTTTGGACAGTAAATATAGTCATAATGTATAACATAGAGAATAAAGGTAAATAAGGAAGCCGACTCAAGCTATGAAAACCTTTGCTAGAAGCCATTATAGAACTGGTTCATCATTTTAATTTATGCACTATTTTTTAGATTGAGTTATTGTTTTTGCAGGTGTGTTAATGGTGACCTTTAAGGAAAATTCTCCAAGTGGTGGTTACAAGAAAAGATCCTTGATCAGTCTAGTTGATTCCTTAAAGTTCGTCCGTTGGCAGGTATTCAATTGATGTAGTTGAGCCTAGGAAAGCGTCCTTTCTTTGTTTTAGAAGGAAAGAATCCTTACGCGATTAATTTCCAGCCGCATCTCTCCGTTCTTTTGTTTTGGTGAGAGGCGCGCTCATTGGCCGTGTGATGGATGAGGATGGAGGAGGAAGAGAAAAGACGGTCGATATTTTGGAATTCTACTTTTTCAGAGCCAAATAACAGGAAATGAGAAATTCTCTCTCATCGGATTCATTTTGCGATGACGAAATACTTGTGAAAAGTAACCTTTTGAAAATACCGATTTCTTGATTAATACTTTTTGATGTATTAGCTCGTTTAAAAAATATATTACTTTACAGATTAAGTTTAAATTAATTTTTTATTTAAAATATTTTTTCTTTATTAATAACGTGTATATATTAATGTAACTACTTTAGTATCAATTTTCCCGTGTAACATGAATTGTAGGAATATATGTGTCAACGAATAATTAATTTTCTTGATAAAACCTTAAGGGATGCATTTTAATTTAAAAGTGCAAAACCATGTATTTGTCATTTATTATCCCTATGCGATTTGAATTATTAATTTAAATTAGAAACTGGTTTTATGAGAATAAAGCCCGGAAAATTGTGTATCATGACAAATAATTTACATATTGCTCACATAATAATATAACAATAATAATCGTCTTTATTTGGGCTAGATTGAATATAAAACAGCGAGCTTGAATTTAAAATTTATTATAATTGGAATTTGTTGCTGTTGATATTTATTTTCTGTGGAATCCATTCTGACATTATTATCAAAACATGGTGGGTTATTTGGCAATTAAACGGTGGCTTAAAAAGAAAAAAATATAATATCGCTATACAGTAATAATTATACAGACTGACGAATACATAACTAGTAATATAGTGATGAAGACTCAACAGTGTGTAATTATCAATAATTGATTAAATAATATGATTACCTAATTATTTCCACTAGATAATCCAGATGAATTAGAAATCAGTGAGATTATCTATTTGAATCTTACTGCAATGATTAATCAATTCCAATGATAATCAGGTTGAATTTTATAATTGTTTCTTTATTAAACTTGTCTAACTTGTTTTCGTAATATTGCAAAATTCATACCATTGAATTATTCTACCATATTTGGGGCGTATTGAACTGGTATAAATAGACATAGCATTAGGTTTAGGCGTTTATTTTCGATCATTTTACAATAGAATTGAAATATATTGTTTTGCTTTCCATTGCTGTAAGCATCAGATATAAATAATTGATTTTATTCTTATTAGTATAAAAACACTATTACCATGTAATGAGTCACCGTACTTGATCTGCGAGGGCTAATTCTAAACATTAGCTTGTAGAAGAATAGTGTATACATAGCTAATCCATAAGTAAAGGCTTTTCACAAAATTATCCTCCTTAATCAGTTTCTATATACCCAGTATATCCTATTCATGCATATTCATGCTATTTATTGGTCGACACTAACATAAGTAACATTAATTCTGATCTCTCTGACGTACTTTATGTCCGTATACAGACACTTTACTGACCTTGTCTACTCTGTAAGGGAGTTCCTTAGGGTATTCAGTAATTTAATGGACGCGTTTGATCCCGAGAGGTCAGCAGTGTAACATCTAAATCTATATGCATACATACTCAGAAAGCCGGGGCTGATGTGTGTTCCCCGTTTAGTACACCTCCCCAACTGCTTTCTATCACAGATCGTTCGCGGGAAAGATGTGTTTTTGAAACAAGTTGTCGTAGTTTATATTTCCCATGATAGTTCTTGCAATATCGGATCGACGCTCGTGAGATAGAGGACGAACTATCTCTCAATTGTGCGCAACAGTCCTTAGCAAAAAGTATTTTAGTCCAATCGACGTTTTCTGATCTTACCACCATATTGTGTAAATGGAATATTTTTTGATCGTCTTTTGTTACAGGGTAGAGAAAAATGTGTTTTTCACCTACTTTTGTCAAGGTATTTTTCATAGCTGCGATGATATGAAAGCAACCAAGGTATGAATCATTCTTCGGAAAGGCTCAAATTTTTATGTACATAAAATTAGCATGAAATACTTTACATCAATTGGAAATAAATTCCCCGTAATAGGTGAGTTTAAATTGGATAAAATTGAAGATGTCTACTGCTAGTTATCTAAATAATTAAATCCTGTTAGATATGAAATGCTCCATAAATTATTTCAAATTATAAATCTAACTATTTTTTTCTTCTTCTTTCCAGGTAAGCCCGTATTCCGTATGCATTTGCCGTTGCCTTATTAGATTATCAGCTTGGAGACTATCGCAGATCTGTGAGTTATTTGTTTATAATTAGTGATTGATATTTTGTGACATTACGTAGAATGTTACATTTTAAGTTTAGATCAATATTATTTTGTTCCTGCTACCATATTCTGATAAATGTCACATTTTCATTTGTCACTTGATACAGGGTAGAGAGGAATTTATCCTTCATTTAATTTTGTCACTTTCTTGATCATGGATGTGATTAAATTAAAGCTACCGAGGTATGAGTGAATGCTTGTACTGATCAAGGTTTCTCCGTATGGAATGTCACGAGATGTGTTCCTCGTAGTCTTTATTCTTCTCCTACGTGGACATGTTCTGTTTATGGAATTCTGGCTCTGTAAAGAAAGGGAAAAGGCAAACTAATTCTGCTTAGTAATCCTCATTCACCTTATTATCTATTTTCTTTAACATAAGAGGAGATGAGGTAACAACAAGTCCTTGAGCTGAATACTTCACAGACTTTACTTTTTCTAATTCTCAAATTTAACACGGTTCTCGGCAGGGCCCATATATCCTCTAGTAAAAGCAATGAGGCAAGGCATCTGCTTTCAAGAAACGGAATTTCTTGAAAAAATGGAAAACTCTACCTAGTTTCGATTTCTCTGTGTAGACTCTAATTAATTTTAGTTGCGGTATGCGGATGACAAGATTCTAACTTCCGCGTACAATATCAAAAGATCTTGCTTTCAGAGACGTAAGAATGCGTACGTCCTTTTTCTCCCTTGTGCGTCTTTTTACGGCAAATGTAAAAAGTGAGTTGATGAGAAGGAAGGAAAGAAAAGAGGATGCACTCGTATCTTAGCGGCAAAAAAATTTCCACGTCATCATCCCGGCGTCATTAATGAGATCTTTTTTTTCAATCCAGCCTTATTTCCTAATGACCCAGCGTTTGGATGAGAGACGTCACCGTTTAAGTGTTTTCCTTTCCTCCGAATGCAAATACCAACTTCTTCTTCCTTCGCTAATGACCGACTTCTCTCTTTTGGCAGCGTCGCTTTTTCTAATTGAATCTTTTTCTCCTCAGAAATCGATTCTGCGTCGATAGTTTGAGTTTTTGCGCGGAAACCGTGCGATTGGAACTAGAAAAGGTTAGCCATCGAGGATAAACGGAAAACCGATTCGGCTGATTGATTTCCAGTGCCTATCGACTGAGGAGTGCGTAGTAAAGCGGAGGGAAACCAGACGTAGAAGTGCACACTACACATTGAAGAGGCCTACACAAGCGTGTAATCTAGTAGAAAACTGGAGTATGAGTGTAGTGAAACGTGAAGTGTGTAGTGCTGTTTTGTTTGGGTGGAAAACTCGACTCGATTGAAAAGGTGCATTGGGCAGCTAAAATTAGTCTTTCCTTTCAACCGCTGTGCCGCGGCACATACTGCTACACCACCGCTACATTTTTTGGAGGATTTTGTTTTGAAGGATTGGAGAAGAAAGATGTTTATTAAAAAGCATCGCGAAAAGGAAAAAAGCATGGCCTGGACACGTATTAAGGAGGGACTATTTGCAGAGAAATATTATTGAGGGGAATATTAGGTGTAAAAGAGGGAGAGGAAGGCGAAGGACTAGTACTCTGTCAGACATGAAGAGAGGAAAGAGCTATGCACAGATGAAGGAAGATCCCCAGGACAGAGAGGGTTGGAGATGCAGTTGATACGTGTTTTTGGACAGTTCCACTGAAGAAGAAGACATATTAAAAATAAACTCAATTTGGGCGTAAATATAAGAATAATAATAAATAATCTTTATTTGGGTGAGATTGAGACTAAAAGTCTCTTCTTCCATCTAACCCATCGTCATTAATTATAAAATTAGAAGTAGAAACAATTAGAAGAATTTTAAACTAAATATAGTGGTAATAATCGCTATATTTGTCGATACTATATCGATTATAATAATCGATTATAACGATCGACTATATCGATTGATTAAATCGATTATATTAATCGATATAGCGATACTAAATATAGCCATAATAATCGCCTTATTGCTAAATATAGCGATAAGGTGTATTTTTCAGCTCTATGTTATAAAGTATTACCGTTGTATTATTTACTAGAACCATGTATGATATATAACCATTCTTTGCAGTATCTTATTAAATCTACATTAATACCCAGCCAGCCGACTTAAGGCGTGTGGCAGCGGGTGTAAACACTAGTTCACCGGACTGTTTTTTTCACACTGTTACTATCGCATCGTTTGCAGAAAGTATGAATTTTTTAAAAGACTTGTCCCAGCATCGATTTATCGTAATTTACGCTGAATATCGTACAGGCCGAAGTAGCAGGTGTAATTTCGGTTGTCTTCTTCCGCAAATTTATAGTTCCAGTATTTATCAATTAATAATTACAATTAATTTCATTGCAACAAAAGTATTACTAATTAAATTTATTTTGTTAAAACTGAACCGTTACCCTATCGCTTTCACAACACGGTTTAGATTAAATTACCCATTTTTATTAATTTACTCACATAGTTACCCATGTTTATGTAGTTTAAAACAATATTTCTTCTTCATTCCCCTTTTCCATTTGTTTTGTTTCTCTTCCCTTTATAATCACCAAACTATATGCATTCATCCATGTTAGATATTATTTTCATTGTATTTTAATGCATTTCTTTACAAATTGCAATACAAATGTATTTTAATGTATGCAAAATTGAATTCATCATAAAGTTGGATTATGGTTTTGCTTATTGAATTTTTATTCTTCTTTTTTCGTTATCTTTAATATCTTTTGGCGGATGCTCTTCATTCGTTTTTGTTGGGTTCTCACATCACTTTTATTCGCGGTTTTTTTCCTGTGTTGATCATTTTTCGTGGAAGATCTACTAGATTTATCGTGTCCTCATTCCTTGCAAATTTGTAAGTGTAGTTTTGAAATCAAAAATTCTGAAAACATAGCGATGGTTTATACAGAGAGAAGACGATTAGGTATTATACAGCCCGATTAAACATCTTCTATTTTTATTCTTGATATAACTTAGTGCTTTATCGAGTTCTTTCAGTAGACTATGTATAGACTTCGTATGTTTATTCTCTTCTTCGACCCCATTTGCATCTTCCTCCGCAATTCTTTCTCCCTATTGATTTAAGGTCGTCCTTTTGGTCTCCCTTCATTTTAAGGTGTCCGCGAAGTCTCCGTAGAGGGATCTCTCGTTATCTCGCTGTTTATCTCTGTGTTTTCCCGCCTTTGGCTCCCGACATGGGCTGATTATTCAGTCCTTTGAGCGAAAAGTTTGGAATCCCTCCAAAATCTTCGGCTCTGTATTCTTATACAATAAGGAACTTAAAAGTTCGACGTTTTATTTACGTTGGCCGGAGAAGCAGAAAGGAAAGTTTCGGCTTAAATACAGAAATAGACTTACGTAGAATGCCTCTGTTAAATAAGAATTGAGAATATTTTTGACTCGAGGCTCTCACGAACGCAAAGAATTATACGAAAATTCTACCTAATAGTAATGATATCTACAATTTAGTATGACTATTATTAAATGTTGGGATAGAATAATAGCATGGTAGACTAAGAGTAGGGATAGGATAATAGCATGATAGGATGATGTCTTATGAGGGGTTCGTGGTAGGTTTACGGTAGACGTAAAGCACCATTAAGGAATCAATAAAATCTCAAAATTTTTACAAAATAATTATTCAGTTATAATGGTTTCTTGCCGTTATTGATCACTCTTCACAAAAACAATAAAACTCGTTACTATGGGTTTGTTTACATGGAAAACAAAGCAATGCAATGCGTCTATCGCGGGGCTCCCGGATAGATGTGGACAGCGCATTTGCCTTTGGTGAAAGCGGTCCCGGGTTCGATTCCCGGTGGGAGCCAATGTGCGAAATGACCTAAGCTGTCGAAGCACTTTTAACAATACTACTACTACGACTGCGTCTATCGCTCAGTCTCTTGCTATAGATTAAGCTCTGGCTGATTGAAAATAATTAAAGGGTCTTCTTCTTTGTTTTTAACTCCATTTGTCTTCTTTATTAGCTTTATTTTATGTTTATTAATAATTTTCGTCATTCACTGTTACTTTTGAAGCTTCCACTGTTTAAATACGTTGTCTTTTCTTTTTAAATTGCATCTATAAAATACCTAAGAATTTCAGGGTCCAACATTTATCGGTGTTAAGCCATCATCCTGATGAGAGCACCTGAATTAATCAGTGGAGGGTCCGAGCGATCTAGAAAAGCAAGCGGCGTGGGAGTCGATGCGTTGACAACATGTCAACCGCGGGGAATCCCATCTGAAAAGGTCATATCACACTCAAGGATGCCCCGCCGGCGACTTAATACTTTATGCTACAGCTCACTTTTCAGGGCAATAACCTATTGGTGGTGGAAGCCTTTGCGTGATCCTGGCTTGCGTACTTTAACTGCTAAAGTGACTGGAACTTAATATTATCACAGATAGGTATATCAGTAGGAAGTGGCTGACGGATGGTAGTCCACGGGGCGTCTGTATCACATAGGGAAGCCATTATGAGTTGATGGCGTCAAACTTGAAAATACTTTTGAGGAAGGTAATAGGAGTTCACCTTGACTAATTTTGGACATGATGTACTAAAATAACGATATTGATAATGGCATGAACGGGATTTGGCGGGGACAGTGTCAGTTCCGTCAGTGATAATGGTAAGGTCATGTTTGTGGTGATTTTACGACATTAATGGTCATGGGACGGACGGGAAAAGAAGGTAGAGACTGGGAAACGTGGGTGGGAACAAAAGGAGGATGCTTATGAAAGTTAAGTTGGAAAATGCGTCGTTAGAAATGAAAGAATGGAATAACAATGTACTTGAGCTTACTTAATCACAGTGAAACAATTATCTTAAGGGAATCTGCAGTAATATTAGATAATAAATAGGAAAGACCGTAACTACTGCCAAGCTTATGAGCGACCCGGTTTTGGCAAAAGTAAAGGTTTAACCAGTAAGAACTATGGTAATTTAGGTGTCCTCGCCCAATAGTGATCATGGTGAGCATGAGCCAGACTAGCTATAAGTAGAAAAGTGATTTTTGCACGAGATTGCGTGCATCCAGGAAAAATCCCAAGGAAAATATACTTAAAAAAAGTCCGAGGTAGCCAGGAAGCGTCTAAAGACCGGGACAGAGCACCTGATCGGCAATCGAGAGACCCGAGTTCGGTTCGCGGTCCCGTCGGACTCTTTTCAAGTCTATTTTTTCTTGGGATTCTAGCTGTTAGAGTATTGGATGTGATAATTGATTTTATAAACATAGGGAAAACCTAATTTCAATGAGGGATTGGAATTGGGGAATATAAATACGTGGAAGACGTAGGAGAGTACAGATGAGGAAATAGAAATGACGTTATATTACCTCTCATCATTATAAATAGGTATCTTTCAGAATTATAAGAGACGGAGAAACACATGAAAAGAGTTGGGGATAAGGCTTGATACCTATCTATTTGGATATATTTTAGTTGGGAAATGATTTACAAATAGAGTAGAAACGAGAGTGAAGGGCGAGTGAGTTTCGATTGAAGTAATTAAGCAGTGGCGGAGGAAATGGAAGAGTCAAATATTGAGAAAATAGACGGAACAATACATTGGGAGATAAAAGTCAAATATGTTGAATATAATTAAATGGCGGGATAAATACGCAATAAATCCAGGAATAAAAGAGGAAATATTTGGGTACATGAGCCTACCGATATTGACGCTGGTAATGCTGTCTGCACAGTTAGTGATAGTTCCGAGAGTAGTGAGCCTCGACTAACATTCTGATAGAGATACAAAACTATATAATCACATATAATATTTGAGTGGTCTGCGATGTGATTGAATTCTTCTCGGGTATTCATTTTACATAGTGGAAGATACGAGAAGATTTCTTTCAATCTCCATAATCATTACTTTACTTAACCGCTTAACTTAACACTTTAGCATCTGATGATGACACTTCGTCGTCATTATCTAATTTAGTGTCTTAGTTACTTATAGCTATTATTATTATAGACATATCACTGCAAGTAGGTGCAAGACCTAGTGGCAGTGGTTACAGTACAATATATAAATACAGTTTACGTTATACACATTGTCAAAATTACATAAAATTACAAAGAAAATGGTCACTTGCATTAAAGGGAACGCTCATATGCCTGGCATTTGTCTTAGAATGGGGGGAAACCCCTCCAAAAACCTACCTCAGGCAGGAATTTATAAAACTTTCAATAAAAAAATATATCTCAAAAAAACTTTCAACCATTAAACATATGGTAATAATCACCCTTTTAACAATATTTTTCCAAAATATTAACATATCATAATGGATCTTTGAAAATTAAACAGCCTTATTTTGCACAAGTGGTTGACCAATTTTGAACAATTTTCGCGGAATTCGATGCTATGCCCAAGCAAAAAGCATCTGTTCGCATAGATGTTCGAAATAACAGAAGCTGTGCAATATTTACGAAGCGTAACGTGTGGTATTTAAACCTTCGAGCATTTCAATTTTGCGTTTTTTCTCCACTGAGTTCTCTCGCAGGCTTTAATATCTTGGATTACAATTTCCGGCCTCTTTTTATGACTACTTTTTTGGGTCAGAGGGCGTTGTTTATACGCGATGTTTGTTAGGAGATGCGCAAGGTTGAGCTATTATCGGATCCATGGCAACGCACGAAGGAAAAAATAAACGTAGTTATTTATGGCGATGGGAAATTGCATCGGAAAAGAAAGAAATTTCGGCGCTGATAAATGCTTCATTTCGCATTGGGCTAATCTGGATGGGTGCTGCTCCATCCGAAGCGAAAAATAAGAATTAATAATATGGGACATCGGGGTATTTAGCACAGCAAGCTAATGAGACAAGAGATCATTATCTCCGATATTCTCGTTAATTCACAGTTGGAGAGTTTTCTGCAATGGCAATCCCATTCTGTTTCAAAGGCTGGAAATTGTGCACCTATTTACGGAATAAATTTTCCTTTAATTCATAGAAACTCGCCCTCGACAAAAACGTTTCATTATCATTCGGCATTTGTAATGGAATATCTCTGTTTAAATCAAAGTGGAAATTGCATTGGACGGAATGTTTTCCCTTCTGATTTCGCGTGTTAACGTTGTTATCCGAGCTTGAGTGATATCTTTGCAGTTTTGAAAAGTGTTGGTATCCGAGGTGAGGTTTTGATAATCTATTGCTTTCGTCCATTATAAGGGAGGGGAGACCTTATTACAGACTCAGAATGTCTCCTCGATGTATTACTCTGAATTGATCATGGGGCAAGTATGACCCCATAAATTATTTTTTTTCAATGGAAAAAAATCTGTTGCGAATATCTCGGTACCTATCCGGAGTGAGTGCAAACGTGAGCGTGAGTATGGTTCGGTTGCAATTGTTTTTAATTAGAGTTACCCTCTTACTTTAATGTGAGGAGGTTGAAATTGTGTGATTTTGATTCGTGTTTCGATATGTATCGTACTCTGACATTAAGTTATGACATTTATTGTACCATTTATTATTTCTGTATAAAGATGTTTTTATTAATGTATAGATCATAGGGGTGATATTCTTTGCAGATGACTGATAAATTATTTTAATTTGTATTCATAAACCGTATCCAAAATTTTAATCAGGTAAGTAATGGAATTGTAATTTATTCTTGGCTAAACGTAAGTAGGAATGATGGTGTACAACATATAATTGAGACGGATGAAATGAAATTAAAATGTTGGATACTGTAATTTTTTCAATTTTATGTGCTAGTGAAACCAAATCATACTAAATCAACCTTAACCTAGCGTCTTGATCCTGAGCCTTAATATTTTTGCAGCGTTTTAAACCGTCCAATTGAATTGAAAAAATCTCTCATCATTTCTTGCGAAAATAATGTACTAATCCATCTTTTCCTACCTAAATCTCCCTATATGATTTATTTGTGACTTTCAGTACTTTCTTGTATCATCTTGTTCTGTCTTGTTTGTGTTTCCACTCTGTTGTTTCATTCATTGCCATCAATGTATCTCGGAGAAGTGTCTCTTTCCCTTTTGTCATTCTTGCACATCATTTTTCTTCGCAGCCCTGAAAAATAGCACTCCCTATATAGGTTATTATGAACCGTCCTCTCGCATCCGGCTTTGTGTATTGGCTGTCAACAGTTGTTTCTTCCTTCTCTCTTCGCTTGGCTTAATCCAATTATCAACTCTCTCTCACTGCCTACATTCCTTGTGCCATTGTTCCATCCAAAGGAGGGCACTCGTCTTTTTTTCTTGTACTGTGCCGTGGACTAAAGACAATTCACCACCACCGCTTCGAAATGTAAGTTATTTATTGTCATTTTTTAGAATGGAGTCCCATAAAGAATTAATGCGGGCTTCGAAACTCATCTTTGTCGTAAGACAAATTTAACCCTTAAAGGCACAACTTTTTTTGGTTACTCCGTTGACCAAGCGAGGGTAAAAAATTGTCCACTTTTGTTTTTTTCGATAAAATAATAATGAAACATAATATATCTTCAGCAATTTTCTTTTTGGATTTTTAAAAAACTTCTTACAATGATTTTTTTGCTAAAAATTGTACCACTGCGATAAAAATAATGATTTTTTTATTTTTTTAAACTCACCAAAGACGAGGATATGATAAAGCTTCTTCTCAGCGGTACCGGCTTTAAAGCTCTGATTCGGAAAATAAGTTTGTAAATCACTGTTAGTTAGGCTTATAAATCAACAACAAGGTGTAATTAAGAAAATTAAATTAAATTATTAAAATTAATTAAATACTATTTGTCAAAATATATGATTCCATTTTGTTCAAAAATATGTCGCAGGTTGGACCAAGGGAGGGTCATTTTGTGCCTATTTCCGCTCTCATTACATTGCTTGAAAAAACGTACAAATTGCATCAACATATAGTTATCTTTAACAACCCATATTTGACAATGTAACAAATTTATAAGACTGTATAACTCGATTAAGTTCTTAAAATATCGAAAAGAAAAGTGGTGGACATTTTTTAACCCTCCCTTGGTCTTTAGGGTTAAGAATGACCTTCTTAGAGCCAAACCCCAACAGCCCAGTGCACCAGTATCCATCCAACTCCGACCCAACTAAACAAATATACCTCTCCTTTTCTAAACAAAGCCCACGTTCATTGCATCTCAAGGAAATAATCTTCTTGTAGATTACTCGTATAGTTGTTATTTTAAAATTGCTTCGTCAGCGTAGATCATCGTGCACATGAGCTACCAGCGGGAACTGAACCCGAGCCCGCTTAAACCAAAGACGAACGCTGCCCTTTTGGCTATTAGAGTTTCCAATTACTCATATAAAATCTCCAGGACGCTATATATGTAATGGAAAGGAATATCCAAAATGTTCTCTAATTTCAATTAACATTTTAATTCTTAAAACCTCTTGGTGGCAAAACGGTGGTGTCGGAAAGTATGTCGTTGCTCTATGGTAGCGTCGAAATGTCTTCTATGCCGCAGAGGTGCCTTGTAGAAGTTGAGTAGCATAAAACATGACAGCGAAGTGTATATGTGTTTGTTGTAAATCTACTGAATGATTGACGATGATGTGGCATTTAACACTACCATTTAGAATTTAGTAGCCAAAATTATCTTTACGTATGTAAAATGGAGGAGGTTATTGTCTTAAATCGCTTACTTTGTATATTTCTAGATCTGCTACTGACTGCTTACATTGTGCAACAGTGAATTTTTAAACTTTTATTAATAATGCTTGTATTTCTAGTCAAGTATGATAAAATTACTTTTACGTTTCCTTAAATATTTTTATGTATTTTTCAAGTCTGTTTTCCTTGGGATTTAACCTCGATGGAGTATTAACCCTTAAGGGATTAACCCTTATAAGGAGTAAAAAGGGCTAAAGGTAATTTGCGCATTTATGTGCAAATTACCTTTACCCCTTTTCCCACTATAATTGGTCGTCAGGGGGACGGAATATCGACGACCGCAAAATGTCACAAGATTTTCGTTTTTTTTAGTAAATTTCTTTTAACTTTTATTCAAGCAAGATTTTCCAATAGCAATATAAAATCCTACTTGTGATAATTACCTTGATTTACTAGGACCACTATTTTGAGTTTCGTTTTGCAACAGATGTAATGCCTGCAGGATATGATAGCAAGCTGTACGTGCATTTCTTTTTGAGGGAATTCCATGCAAAGTGGTCTCAAAGCTAGCATTATTACGTGTATGAAACTTCCTCGACCTTATTTTCCATTTATCAAAGAGAATGCATGCAAAGCTCTGTTGAAATCGATATAATAGCAGAAATAAAGATAAAAAAGTAGTTTTGCGGGTATATATATACCGGCTGACAGGAACTATGTAATCTTTTCATATGATTCTTTTCTAAATTGATGGGCTGATATGAGAGTCGGGGCAAGAATGGGACCTGAAGTTTGTTGCCTGATTTTTTTTCTATTGTGTATCTATTTTCCGCAATTAAGTCACTCAGCAACTACAGAGAGTATCCTTTAAGATGTTCTTAAAAAAAGTTCAGAAGTAATGGCAGAGCTTTCTAAATAGAAATTTCACGTTAAAGGCTTCCGAATCCAGGGTAAGAGGGACTCCTGAAAGGAAGCTCAAGTGAGAGGAATTGAGGGCACTCCTCATCCCTTTTATACTCACCTCTTTTATCCGCACCTCAATTTCTGTAAGCAGCTGACGAAATACTCCCTCATCTGGTTATCATCTAAAGATGCTAATCCGCCTGATTTATCAATATCGACGCAAGTCACCTGTTTCGAGAGCTGAAAATGCCCAAAAGAGCAAACAATTCTGTCTCTTTGTTAACCCTCGGGCGCTATCCTTCGGGGACTCTCATAATCTGATCGATGAGGAAAAGTCCTAAGATAACATTTTTATTTCTTCTTTTCTCCAGTGATGAATACGCACATGAGCATCGTGTTGGTACCAAATATCTAATAAATAAGTTTGTTACCATAGTTGTCTCTGTGGTGATAGTTTATGTAATTGCCATATAATATTTGCGTACTAAATAGATAACATTATGAATAAATTATTTACGGACTATTTCCTGCGTATCATTCAGGAATTTATGTTTTATGGTTTATTTCAACTTATTCAGCATACGTCAACGACATCACTATGTATTCTCTACGAGATACCTGGGGGTATTTGCACCGTTTCCATTTCATATCGTTGTGTATCCTGAAAAAAATGAGCCTTCACAACCACCTAGGCCTGCATCTATTTCTGTAATATTTATGCTGTTACTAATAGACAAATGTAACATGTTGGGTGCATAATATCTATCACGTCATCTGAGAATGTACATACTGTCTCTAAATTCATTGTTCAAGTTTAGCCCAAAACATATTCTCTTTTCTGCTATCTATTCCCAACGTATAATATATACATATATCGAGGGAGATAGATCTCATATCAGCTCCTAATCAATGCCAGATCAACATTTGTGTTGGAGAGTTTTTAGTACCAAGTCCTACAATTGCAATACGAAACTTTTATCACCGTAATGTTAAATATTTGTCTCATATTTTCTGCTGCTTAGACATCCTTCAAAAACGTTTTAATATATATTTTACATATGGCATGTCATTTTGTTTGTCAAATACTGAAAACCGCGCTATATTTTTAATGCCTACAAAATCTGAACTATTGACATAATTATAAAAGTGAATTGATGTTAGCAAGTGAAGTTAAAAGGCAGACTATGTTTAACTGCGATATTTGACGAAGTTTCTTATCCAACTTTCAGGGATGAAAGACATTTTAAAACACGAATTCGCAATCCGAAACGACAGTTTGCTGACTCCCAAGATTCCGCAAGTATTTATTCAGCATCCTTGCTCTTCCAAGATTTAATCTATAAATTTATGTAAAAATGTACCCATTCTTCCCTTTTCAGCCCTAATTGCTGGACCCGAAATTCCCTTGTTTCGCCTATTTCTCTTTTTTCCGTTTAACTCGTTTTTACTTCTCCCGACCCAATTAACGCCTCGCCGTGACCCTGCCGGCCATTTTGCATCCCCCGCTGATGAATGGAGATTAGAAATTCAAAACGCGCTCTCTCCGGATTATTTAACATCTTTTTTCACAGAAAAGGAACTCCCTCTTTCGCAGCACTCCCGAATCCCTTGAGGAAATCCCTTCCACGCAAACTCTTTTATCTGCACCTCTGTATACGCCTCACAATGCACCTTCTTATTCTGCCCTCTTTTCATTTTCGCTGTATAAAAACACAAAGAGGGCTTTGGAGGCGACGCCGTGGCGAGGAAGCGAACTAAGTCTGAATGATTAGGTTTCCTCAACAAAATGGTCGGCTGAAGAGAGAGAGTGCCTGCGAAGAGGCCCGGATTAAAGTGCCTCCTTACGGTTCAATCCGTACCCGTATCTCCGCGTATTTTCCAGTGCACAAAGCCTCGTTAAAAACAAGCGAGGCGATACATTATTCCCTGCAAAGTCGCTCGCGGGATGTGACTTTTAAATGTAGAAGTCAGCCAATGAGGGCTTTGATTAGACGTATCGATTGTGAGCTGAATTTCGCGATTGATTGGACCTCCCGGGATCAGAGAATTGCACCGACACCTCCGCCAATCCGCGAAATAACGCGTTGGTGGAAATGCATTCGAACATTCGTATCATTGCGACGTCATTTGCGTGATACACCAGGACTGGAAAGTTGATAGTACCGATTGGTTGAATTTTTAACCGTATATATTCCTAAACTGCCTTATCTCATTATTCCATCGAATTTGCTGCAATCAATTTCCACGCTATCTGCATCCCAGTCCGGATGATCTCTCATTTTAGTAGTGTGTTATCGAGCAATATAACACTGGAATCGTGATAGAAAAGTGCAATTTCAGAGGGAATCCGTAACAGGATACTGAGGTAGAACTTCCCAACTGATTTTCCGTGGCAGTTTGGTGTGCAGTAAGAAAGTTTTGCTTGTGCTGAATCGTATCCGAAGGTATTATTTGCCCCTACTTAACCTACTTAACATTATGAAATACCGAAATTCCATTCTACACGTAATTTTTTATTACTGATAAATCTGGAATTGGAAAAGCAATAACCTATGGATCGTTGAGGATGCTACTAAAGCTTCTAGGGCCCTTGTATATCCAAATATCTGCTCCTTTCCTTTACTGCATTTTCTGTAAATGGCAAAATGGTGATACGCAGTAGGAATTTATGATTTGTTCTATTTAAATCGGCACAAAAAGACGTAAATTTGTGGAAATCCCTAAATAAATAGAGTAATTTTGTATTTTCAACAGTCATTTCCATGGAATTTACTGTGAGAATTATAAATTTGCTTTCCATATTATAATTTCCCCTCAGTTACCTAAATATAAGAAAAATATTGGTTTACATACAGCGAAAATATTGCCTTTCATAGTCACATCTAATCGGCACAATATTATTCTTAGGAAGCCCTTGAATTTTGCCACGATAAGTTATTGGAGAACTCAGTGCTACGAAGCTTGAGCTGTTACGGAAGCGAACCTTGGAGGATAACACATGGGGAATGACGATAAATCAAAATTAAAAGTTATCAGGGATGCCGTGATGAAAGATTGTTTAGAGCACCAATACATCGAACGTTATTGCTTACACAAAGATCTTATTAACGGCATTTCTATGTGCCACGGCTCCCAGTTGGCACTGAGCAGAGAAAATGAGAAGCGAAGGGTAAGTACAAATAAAACTTCACGTTTTCAAGACTCCGATCTTGTTAAGCGTTTCCATCAAGTTTCCTCTTTCAATTTCAGGGAGAAATAAGCTAGGATTTAGAGACAATGCACGGATCTAATTGAGCTGTTTATCTCAACTTTAGTTCATCCCTTCGAAGAAGTCACTTGGGTATTTTCCTTAAGAAAAAAGCGAGGGATTTCTTCGCTCGGTCTGAGTTTGTCTCGTAAATGAGAAGTGATTTCGAGGAGATGCTGAGGGAAAGGGCGTGATCTTATCTTTGGAAGAGATGAGTGAGAGGAAGGAAAAAGAAGATGATATGGAAGCTTTTATTTGGGTGATTGAGTAAGTCTTCTGGGAAGTGGTCCTCTATGAGGCAGACGAAAGAATGAGCAGATCACTCATTTCCCAGGGTGCAATTCTGGAAAGAGAGTAATGATCCGAACTTAAATACACAGGGTATAATTAACTGCCTTATCTACCTAAGTATGGACCAGTGATTCGTAATTTTTTCTTGAAAATGAGTAAGTTATTTTAATTGAATATCGAAATGAATCTGAAAGCCTTGGGCAGATATACTCTCTTATATAAAATCGATAATTTTTGCACAGGATTCTCTTCTCCGATATAAATTTCTCTCCTTTGCAATCAACTCCTCTTTCTGTCTAGTACGCCTCATTTCCATCTACTAGCTAGTTTTAGAGGGGGTGAGGTTCCAAGCGACCTTCAATGTGAATACTTTTTCTTTGATGTTTCGGTTTTGATTAAAGTTTCATTCGATTTTTAATAGAATGTAACTTTAATTATATCGCTGAATTTGACCGTCATTTATCATGCTTAGCTGATGGAATAAATTGGATGAAATAATTTTTATTTTATTTAGAAATGATTTGCTTGTTCGTGTGTGCTTAATTAGTTTCTTTTATAACACCTATAAAATCGATTAATAAAATTAATGTATAAATAACTATTTTAAGAAATTATTTTAGGCCAGCTTATCTTATTTAAATCTAATATAATCAATCGATTCGGCCGAGATGTTGTGGAAATACATAATTGAAAATAGATTTTTACTTTTCCACAAAGGTGGAAAATTAAAAATCTATTTTCAAATATTTAAATCTAAATCATTCATTGAATAAGTTAGGTGGTCACGAGTCGAACCATTTCTATTTCAAAAATCATTCTGTCGCTTGAATCGCTATACCAGCAACTATTATTCCTTTTTCTATAAAATTTACTGCAGTTTAGATCAGATAACATAGATTGTGGCACATTATTTACAGAAAATGGTATAGTATTTCAATAAAAAAATTTGTTGGTAATATTTACCATAGTACCGTTTACCCATGATTAATTTTTGAACAAAAATTAGAATTGTTACATACATTTTATTACAAAATAAATCTGTTTGATAATCATTCGCCTTTATATTGCTGTATGAGAATCAACGAGGCATAAACATATTTCTAACAAAAAAAATTGGGCATTAGCAATGGTATCAATAAACGTTTTTCATTTATAGATAAATAATAATTCCTAAATTGGATGTATTTTCGCAAAATAAATCTGTATCCTTACTCTAAATTGACAATAGAATTTAGAATGTCGAAAATTGGCAGATTCCTTATGAATAAGAAATTGCATGAGTAGAATCCATGCTTTTCTTGGTGAAGTAGTCACATTTCTTCTCAATAAAACTCCTGAATTGGTCTGATATGTTTCTAACGTAATCAATTACAGTAGTTCGTATGTATGCTCCTGCAGACAAATCCAACATTCGAAATGGCAAACGCATATGCATCATTCTCTCGTCAGTTCCTCAAGTGGGAAAGACCGCACCGTTTCCAGTGCATCAAACGGCTCCTAATTTCCGCGTAGATTCCATCAGAGGGGAGTGCAGAAAGGAAGGACTTTATTTTGGGGAAGGTGCCAATGGTTTTCGGGCAATTAGGGGAGATGTAGGAGGGAGAGTATTGATCGGCCGTCCACCTAAAGACGTTTCGGTGAAGATTCGTTCGCAGGAAATTCCATCCTCTCATTCTGATAGCCGACTCCTTCACACATAGAGTTTTGCGATTGTCTGCATCGTGCCTTGTTATATTCTATCGCGCATTTCCTTTCTGGAGATTAATCTTGTTCGGTGTAAACTTTCCTCGTCCCTGACCATGGAGATTGGTGAAATATTTTACATCTCGCAATGGTTTGTTTTTTTATTAACAATACCCGAGTAAAGAAAGCAAATTAGGAAAACGACTGTCAATGAATTAGAGGTCTTAAATCTCCAATAGCCGTCTTTGTCGGCGTTTCTCGTCTTATTATTCTGTATTCGGAGATAATAAAAAAATAATGCCGCACTTTAAAGACACCAAATGCGCTTTTCAAGAGGTAAACTCTCGTCTTCAGGGGTAATAAAGATTGAGATGAAGAACGCCAACATAGACGGCTATTGGGGATTTAAAACCTCTTAAATATTACATGAGCTGAATATTGTCTTTATAATCAGGGAAAGGAAACTTATAGGTGTTCCCCTAAAAAAACAAAGAAAAAAAGAAGTAAAACATTTTCTACGTAGCTAGGACTCGAAACCAGGTATCCCAGGTTTACTTCCATTTACTTGTATACGGAATACCGCATTTTTAAGACACCAAAAGCGCTTTTCAAGAGGTAAGATCTCGTCTTTAGGGGTAGTAAAGATTGAGATGAAGAACGCCGACAAAGACGGCTATTGGGGATTTTAAATCTCTTGAACATCACATGAGCTGAGTATTTTATTAATGATCAGGGAAAGGAAGCGTATAGGTGTGCTCCTAAGAAAAACAAACCGAAGTAAAACATTTTCTACGGGACTCGAAACCAGGATTCCCAGTTTATTTGTATTACGAATACCGACCCGATAAGTGGGAGATCTGAATTTAAGTCCCAGTCATTTCATTATTTTTTCACTTCACTTAGCCCTTCGGAATATTTTCCTTTTACTTTTCGGTAAATGATTGAGAAAAGTATAACTTAAAAAAATTCCATTTCAGTCTTGTTCCTTCCTGTAAACAAACGAACGTTTGTGAGGTATGAGTAATGCTTAATTCATCTTGGTTACTGAATTCCATAAATGTTGATCATGTCAAACGGAATTTGGTGAAATTCCATGCTTTAAGGAGCTAATTATATCTTTTGATGCTGTAATCCAGAGCCAATGCCATGGTCGTTGTAAAAAAACTCTAGACTGCATGTATTTATTTATTTGATGCGTTGGGTTTGTAGTGCACTTTGTTATTCGTTGGACTGTTGACTAAATGAATTTAGTTAGTGGGACAAGGGCAAATTACTACACTCCTCATCTTGTCTGGTCAGCGTCATTCCCTTTGTGTTATTTTCAGAGGAAAAAGAATGGGGAGTTAAGGGTGAGATTTTACATGCGTGCATATCATTATTTGCTTCCCAATCAGCCTACTTTCATATCCCCAGATTCACTAATGTGTTCCGAATGATAAGTACTACTTTTGCCCCTGGATTGATAACTCACTTCCGTTTTAGACTAACGGTGCCCCTAAGAGAAAGGATTGTTATGTTGGGTGTAGTCATAGATATAGATTGAGGTATGAGTTTTATAAATCTGTCAGAGAAGTAAATGAATTTGCTATTTCCGCGAGAAATTTTGTGTAAGACTACATTGATAGGCGGTAATCTTCGGTGCAGTCACGGGCAAGTGAGATGTCGACCGGGATACGATCCCGTGGTCTCTGAATCGCAAGGTTAACGCAGATTCATGGTATGTCTTTCTTGAAAGGGCACCATAATCATGATCTTAAAGTAAGCATAGGTCTGAATTTCATAGTTGTCGTAAACATACATCCCGATCTCTTTAATTCCCTTTTCAAAATTGTCTGTCACCTCCATTGCTGCTTCGTTGTAGTAAAGACTCATTATTTCCGAAGATTCTGCAAGAAGTTGGAAGGAAGCGTAAAAATCTTGTAAATGCGCCTCTTTCGTTGCGTGACCCAATTTAGCTCTAAATGAGTTCTTCTGAGGAGCAAAACTTTGAGACGTATAACCGAATATTCCCATAATTTGCTACTTTGGTCTTCCCAATAATGTGACTTTTCTTTGATATTTTCCCTCTTTATCAGCAAAATAACCATCTGTACTCCTATAAAGGTCAATCCTATGTTATCGTCGACGCACCGAATTCTCACAATTTCTGATTTGTGTGTACGTATTTCGTATTTAAAATCTACGGAGGTAACCGAGAAATCCATAGCAAAGTGTAAGAAATAATTAAACACTTTTCTGCTAAAGTTATTATTGCTTTGAAACCGATTTTGGCAGTTCGACGAAGAAAACTCAACGTCGAAACTGGTTCTCCAGCAAATTTTATATTTTCAGGAAAACTCTAATGGTTTCTGATTTGTCGTTTAATCCTGATATCTTCTTCGTATTAATTGAATACCTTTCATTTGGTACAGGATAAAGACAAATGTATCTTTCATATACTTTTGCCACAGTCGTCTTGGCTGTGATGACGTGAAAGTCTCTGAGGTATCTGAATCAATTAAGGTCTCTCCTTATGGAATAATATGTTTCTTATTTCCGAACAGCTCCTTAATCTCTCTCTGTAACAACCATGATAGTAAGGATGACAAAGCAACTTTATTTGGGCTGGATTAAGATGAATAAGTCTCTTCATTTCTATAACCCTTCGTAATATAAATTTCAAATAAAGTGGTAGCTCGGAAAAGAAAGTACGCAGAATAAAACTACCTTGCGGTTTTAAACACCGAGGGTTTCGCTTAGGAAACATGTATATCCATAAGAAGGGAAGTGTGAAAAACATATGAAACCCACGGTTATTTAAGTAAAATGTCAAGGATAGAGCAGATTAAGATAGATCTGAAAACAAAGCAATATGTCTATGTAAGAACCCTGAAATCCACCTTTGGGCGTGTGGCAGGGGGTGCAAGCACCTTGACTCTATTTTCCTAAACGGTTGCTTTCGCGTATAGTTCGCGGAAAGAATGAATTTTTGAAGCGATTCGTTCTAGCATCTATTTCTAATCTTTCGGGCAGTATCAGCACGGCCCATATAACAGGGGGGTCGCATTATATTGGTTACATCATCTGAGAACGCAATTTCTCTAGATATACGTATTTACGATACATAGTAAAATCAATAGAAATGTTTTCTAGGTAATATTTGCTCTTGCTTTTAAGTATAAATAATCCATTATTATAGATTATTTCATCAGATCATTACGTCATGTACAATTTACAAAGTATCAAGTTTATTGAAGAATTTCAAAAAACCCAAGGCTATTTACTTCATCATCACTCGACTTGAATAAGCGATCAGAAGAGATACCATGACAAATACTACTCCTCATAATCTAAAAATCATGCAGTTTCGTACTTGGGGTGATTTTCGATGTATTCTGGACTATTACGAATTATATCTGTATAACCTGAAATCACCCATCAAATCTCTAGAAATGGAATACTAAATAATGCTAGTGTGGCGTAGGTAAGAAACATTTGATTTGATTTGGTTGTCTTAGAATTCCAAGCCCATTCCTCGGTGAGGAAATGTCAGTGGAATTGGGATTTGAAAGGAGGCCGATTGGTTGGTGCTAATCAAACGCCATCTGAAGGGTGGTGCGCATACTAACAAGGGAGTGAAATCCCGCCTCCGCAGAATGCAGATAATTGCTTCTTGAAGACGTCTGAAGAATCGCACGGCTCTAATTATCCTCAGAAGCATCGCCAAATCCACTCTTTCCAAAGGGACACATTTACTTTGCGAACGGTGCTGACATTTGGCGAACGAGGCGGACGTGTTTGACCCTGAATTTGCGAATACATTTCACGCACGCCATTAAAGTCATTCAAGAGATTGTTATTTATCGTGTCTATTTATAACTACCTTCCAAACCATCTTATACTTGTATCTATAATTTTATGAATTTATTAATAATATTAATTTATTTATAAGATTATTATTTTAATAATAATATAATTGTTTATCTTTAATTTTATTGTTTTACTTATAATTTTATAAATCAATTTTTTATTACACTTGTGTCTAAAATTTATATGACTGTTAATCTGATGTTTATTCCACAACTAGGTAATTAACTTTCTTCAAGTTCAACTAGCTACGACAAAGTACCTTTTTTCTGCTGTTTATTATATCTGTAAATACCTTACCCAATTTTCATTTCATGTTGTGATCTTTCTCTACCTTTCTTTCAAACTTTCCTACCAAATTTCTTAGACCTTCACACTTAATTCTCTTTGTTGGTGTTTTCCAGCAGTGGAAATTTTTTCTGTGATGATAATTAACACATTTTTTAATTTGATCCGCGAAAACATCCTTTCTTTCCGTATTTCTCCTCTGTTTCCAGATAAGTGTTTAACAATTATACATATATTATTAGGCGTAATAATTTTATAATCATGGTCATACCAGATAATAATGGTTAAATCGTTAAATGGTTAATGGTTAAATGCAACATGGGACTTCCTAGTATGCTAGTGATATCCCATTTATGTTATTATTTATGCATTCATCTTTCACTACATCTTCTTGTATACAGAAGACTCTCCTCCATCCGCCTCGCGACTATCCGCCCTAGTTAAAAAAATGTTCGTAGTAAAATGATGATTTATTTTGCGGAGGTGTTGAAAGCGGGCGTCTGCTATAGATTCCCAACGCTCTGTATAACATAATTTGAGGAATGTGTGGCAAGATTTTCATCTTGCGTCCTGCTCTTCACTTCTTTAGTTGTTCATTTGTTCTCAACATCATCATTGTTGTTTTTATTTTTACATTTTCTTTATTTGGATGTTATATATATTCATGATGTATTTTGTTCATGATTTTATGTCTCCTGAAATTAAGCAAGTCATTAGGGATTTATCCTAATATGTGAACATTATTTTATATTTGACTTCTTATTCTGTAGTAATTAAGTTTTTTAATTCACAATCCATAAAGGCGTTTATAAAGTGCTGGCCTATTGTAAGAGGTCATAAAATATGAAAACATACGTATGAAATGTATATAAATAAATATATATTTATTTTTACTTTAAAAAGTAAAACAAGAAAAGAAACACAAGTAAAGTTTTATAATGTGATGGCAGTTTCTACCTTACTGTATGGGTCAGAATGTTGGACACCAAAAAAATGAATTGAGGAAGATGGAATCATCTGAAATGAAATTTTTAAGATCAGTTAAAGGTTGCGCAAGAATTGATAGAGTACAGAATACTTATATAAGAGATGATCTAAATGTCCAGACAATCACTGATAGATTAGAGCGGTACAAGAATAGATGGAAAAATTATTACGGATGCCAAATTGGAGAATTCCCAAACAGGCGATGGAATATCAACCAAATTGCAAAAGAAGAAAACTGAGAGAAATATGGTAAAGTTCCACGGAACAAGTGAAGCCGGAACAGGCATAATGCCTAATCATGGAAGGATGATGATGGTGATGCAATATACAGATAAAAGAATGAAAAATTTGATCGAGAAACTCTCAAATTGATACATTATAAAATTCAATTTATCGAATTCTCATTATTTAACCTCTTGATTGATTTGCTTATTTATATAACTCTAAAAAAATATATGACAAACAATACATGTAATTGGGGAATTTTTTGGCATTAACGAATGTTTATCTCTGTTCTTTATTTATGTCGTGAGTACAAATAGACAGCAGAAGCCCGTCGTATTAATCAATCAAATAATATACATTGAAAACCATTTACAGAGATAAGTTTATGAGCACATTTAACTATACAATTAATGATATTGTAAATATATACTATTTATTACAATAATCACATTTGGGCCAATTTATAAAATCCTTTTAATTCTATTTAAAAGGTCATCGCAGAAAGAAGTCAAAGGTTCAAAAACTTCTTCGGGTAAATAGTTCCATTTGGGAAATAGTCTTTTTTTTCAATCGAGGCTTAGCTCGCTGAAAAGTTAATCAAAAGGCAGAACTTCTTCTCTGCAAATAGCTAAAGTCATCATCGCTCTTCCTCCTCCTTCCCTGTTTTCTTTTAAACATCCAACTTCGCTTTATTATCCTTGCCCAGTGAAAAGTTCGGTATGCAAAAATTGCCTTCGTAGTTTGAATATTTGAATTATTTTTGAAAGGTTGTCCGAATTCCAAAGCGTTGAGCCAATCACGGCGTTGCCTTCCGTCCACTTCCCTCTTGTGTTTCCCATCCAAGTTAGTTTGGAAGTTGGATGGTCGTGTAATTACGGAGATGAGTGGTCCGAGGTTATCGACAATGGATTAGAGAGGTCGTCTCCAAAGTAACCGATTCACACGTATTATGGAATGTCCTGCGACGAGATAACATTTGCATGGGCTTCTTACAGATGTTACTTGATAGGACAATTCGTCCCGGACAGCTGTCACCGTAGAAGCTTTACTTCCGCATAGCATTAAAGTATCAGTCCTTATAAAAGGTGTAATTTCATGTTTAAACTTATAATTATACTCTATTATATCTAAGAATTCTCGCAATATTAGTCAGTACAACTTACCGTATTATTTATTTAAACTACTTTGTTAGGTAGTAAACCTTACTTATTCTAGAAAAGTATGACGAGAATGCTTTTTAGTTTAGATTAAGCTTAAAATAAATCTAATATCCAAGGAAAAGAGGGTGTAAATAAATTGCAGGATTTGAACCTGGATCTTACATTTACTGAGGGCTGCTGTAACCGGTCTTCTCAGACTTTCTCATCTCTGTATTTCCTTAGGATTAATCCCAGGTGCATGCCTTTAAGTGCCAAATTTCCTTTTCCTTGTTCTATCATGAAAGGAGGTACTCATTTCGTCCTCTTTGTTTAAAAGTTTCCTCTCATAGACTTATAGAAGAATCCGCTCATTCCAATATATATACCTTTATCTCCCAAAAAGTGTCGCAATATACTAAGAAGATAGCTTAATTAGATACAGCAGCTGCACTTAGAAGATCCGGACTTGAGTCCCAATCCCGTCGGATGTTCTTAATACTTAAAAACTTACATCTACATAAATACCCTGTGTGTCAGCGATTGTAAACACCAGGTGTTTCAACTACTTCTTTTGTTTGTTATCACCGCGTAGGTTCGTGAAAAGTAGGAATAAAATAACGACCGGTATTAGGTAATTTACGCTCATTATTGAGTTGGCCGAAGTAACAATATTCTTTCTTGGTAAAAAGTATGAGTTAAGCCTTTGAAATATAAATGGGTACGTTTTTAAATTCAGCAATCTGATGAGCGATGAATTACAAATCAGACAAACATCATCGATGTTTGTCTGATTACTTCGATGAGTTATCGATTCTTGATGAATTTAAGAACAGTCCGTTGGTTTGTCTGCTGATTGACAAGGTGGCTACTGTTGCATTTACAATTTGTTCCATCTCCACAATTCTTTACACTCTGTTGCAACGTAATTCATTGCATCGTTTATGTTCGTCGATTGATGCATTATGAATACGTTATATTTCCCATTGTAAGTTGCCTTTTACTGGCTTTTTATGAGGTTATTGATATTAACATTTGAATAACCTGCTACTGTTATCAGTACCATCGTCTTTTCATCGGGAATCAATCTCGATGGAAGCGATGGACATCGGTGGAAAGCATCGTAAATCCATCGGTAATATTAAAAAGGGTTTGATGGATCCATCGATGAATTTAAAAACGTGCCCAATGCCAACGAGTTAGTTGCACAATTGTTCCTGATCAATATTCACACACATTGTTACGCTTAATTAGAATGCGATACGAGCAGTAATCAACTGTGACCTGTTTTTAGCATTTAAGGATTTTAATATTTAGATTCTGGTTCCGTTTTGTAAATAGTAGAACGACATTCTTTTGTTCGATTCCCAATCAATTCCTTCTTGTAGCTCTATCATCTCATTTGCTTAATTTGGAGTATTTTTTTTTTAATAAGAGAAAACTGTGTCAATTTAGAGGAATACTCAATTTATCTGGAAAATGGCGAAGCTAATGAAGGGAAAGAGAGGCGATTAACCTCGAGATGGTATTACATTCTGCGGAATTAGAAGAAATTAATTATTCAGATGGAAGCAGATGGAATCCGAGGAGCAATTAAAAAACTATATCCAAAATGAAATGGAGCGAGCAGCGGTCGCCTTTCCGAGCCATATCATCTTCCCTCCAATCTCACAATCAGATTTTGTCTCTTAATTCCCGATAATCAATGGAGCGGACTGTTTCGTTCTTCCATTGGGAGTGTGTGTTCTCAGTGAACGATCCAAGCGCCGTCATTGAATCCGTGAGAGATGAAGAAATGCAATGTTGCGTATTTCGTTCTTGGGATGTTCAATTTTATCTGACTTCGTCAGGGTCTGGAACGCCCTAACCAAAATACATCTTGATTTTTTCCGAAATCGAAGAAATTCTTTAAAGCGAACAAATACAAGACGGTTTTTCCGTAGGTTACAAAAATGCCAGTCTACGTACTTGTAAATGTGGGAAGCTTCGCTACCAAAATACAACTGATACTTCCTACGGTGACAAATCAATGCTTATACTCATGGGAAAATTAAATTACTATCTTTTAAACAGTACAAATTAAAATTTCAAACTTGATTTTTTCCTATCTTGCTAAAAGAAATCTTTATAAAATTAGATTGGGATCATGGCGAAAAATGCTTCGGTACGAATTTCCACCAAGTCAAGTTTGAAACTAGTTTCGGAATGTTTACTGGCGGTCATTGGCAGACAAAGCAAAATCATAAGTAACCTAAACTCAGTTATTTCAATTGACCGAATCTGTTCCAGTTACCACTATTCTTCTCCATACCTATAAATCCAATCCGAACGGGAATATGCCCAAATAGTGAAATTTAAAATATACCGGTATTTTGCAGTAGTAAAAGTCGTAAACCGTAATTTTTTCTACTCTATTCGATATTAATTTTTATCTAGTGAAGAAGTAACTACAACATATAATTATAGCAACTCATTAATTAACGTTTAAATTTTCACCACTTAAGTAATTCCTTCGTATTTATACAGTAAATCGAGTAAAATGCTGCTTGCATACTGCAAGCAAATGGTTTAATTTTGAGTAAGAATAAATTTATCATTACCAAGCAAAACAACCATCTATATATCCTTTGATCTGCCTCTTTACTACAAGCACATATGTTAATTAGTTAGTTGAATTTGGCATGGATACATATAATTTAATAAGAAAGTTTACAGAATCTTAAGTGGATCATATTTCTTAGGAGGATGTTATCGCAATATCAAGAAGATTAGGGAAGTTGTGAAATACTCCGAAAGAATTATGAGAAATCAACCAATATGTTTTAAATGGGAGATATATTTACCGTCTGGCATCGAACCCGGGTCTTCCTGGTGAACATACTATGCAGCACAATAGAAGATCACCATCTCTATGTGAGAAAACTCAAGCAGAAATATTGGCAGCAACTGCCTCAAACGACATCCTACTTTTTCCTTATATTCTTTAAGTGAGAAATATTAATGTGCTCTGGCATCGAACCCAGGAACAGCATGGGCTTATCTAATTTTTTTTCTTAAACCGAGTCTAATATACATTTTCTAAAAAGCAAGAAACTTCTATCATTTCAAAAAGTGCATAAAAAATGAAAAACTACCCCAATGTATTTTTAAATGAGAGATTTTTGCATCGTCATAGCATCGAACCCAGGACATTTTTTTAAAGTCATTAATGTTTTCGATAGATCATTACCATTTTCAGTTTCCAATTTCAGGTTAGATGGAAGAGGAGACTTTTTAGTCTCAATCTCGCCTAATAAAGACCCTAATAATAGTAATAATAATACTATATCTGTACGCTCCTTGAGTTTTGATTCTCTATATATCCGGAGAGTGTTTTTTATAAATTCCCGAAAATCAAAGCAATGCATATAAATTGAAAAAAAATCGTGACTCTGGGGCCTTCTAGCATCAAACCCATGACACTGAGGATAAAAGCGGCCTTTATCCTGGGGGTTTCATTTTAGGGCCATCACTCTGTAAAAATTTCAAGTCAATGACGCTTGGGGTTTAGCCTGTGAATTAGTATCCTATCTATATATAGATACGAGTAAAATGTTGCTTGCATACTGCAAGCACATCGATAACACAATTTATTTGTCGGCATCACATATAGTGAGTCCTCAAAAGAAAAAAAAATGGTTAGAAAATATCCTTAATTTCCGCTGCAATTTATTCGTCTGGCATCGAACCCAGGTCTTCCCGGTCATACTTACTATGCAGAACCATAGAAGATCTCCATCTGTAACTATGTGTGAAAAATCAAGCAGAAATATTGGCTTCAACTGCCTCAAACGATGACTTACTTTTCCCTTATATTCCTTATGAGAGTAATGTTAATGTGCTCTGGCATCGAACCCAGAAATAGTACGGGCCTATGAAATTTTTTTTCTTAAACCAATTCATCATATATATCTTCTAGCTGAGCGAAAAGTTCCTTACATTCCGGTAAGTGCATCAAAAAAATTAATGAAAAACTTTCCCCATGCATTTTAAATGCGGGATTTTTGCATCGTCCTAGCATCGAACCCAGGATGTTCTCTTTAGTAGTAATTAATGTTTTTTATAGTTCTTGACCATATCTGTGAGCTCCTTGAATTTAGATTCTTTACCTATCCGGGAAGTATTATTTTAAATATTTTGAAAATCGCCACCATGTATCCTTATGGAGAAAATTGGGACTTTGGGACCTTCTGGAATCGAACCCATGGCACCGAGGTTCAATGTCGGCTTTTTCCTGGAGGTTACACATCATGGCCATAACGTCGTAAAAATTTCAAGTCGGTGGCACTTGTGGAACATGGTTAGACTTTTGATCCCCAGTGTATCTATTATATATAGATGCTTCTCCGGATTCATTCATATATATAGATAGGTATATAGATAGGTATATAGATAGGTATATAGATAGGTATATAGATAGATAGGATACAAATTCACAGCCTAAACCACAAGCGTGATTGAGTTCAAATTTTTACTGCGTATTGGCCATAACAATTAACCGCCAGAAAAATTGTGATTTTGATCCTCAGTGTCATGGGTTCGATTCCAGAGGGCCCCAAAATCCCGATTTTTCCGTTAAAATGCATTTCTTAGATTGTCGGGAATTTTAAAAAAATACTTCCCGGATAGGTAGAGAATCGAAACATAAGAAATACATTGAGGAATGTAAATGGCCCTCTGGGATCGAACCAACGACCATTAGCGAATATGTAAAATTTGATTATGAAATAAATTTATGATCTCTAACTCCATGCCGAATTTCAGGTTTCCATGCCATCGGGAAGGGGTCCAAAAAAAATCTTAAAAATCGCCACAATGCATTTTAAACGGCCGATTTTTGCCTCGACCTAGCATCGAACCCAGGATATTTTTAGTAAAAATCATTTATGGTTTCGATAGATCATGACCATATATATCGGCTCCTTGAGTTTCAAGTCTCTACCTATCCGGCAAGTATTTTTTAAAAATTCCCGAAAATCAAAGCAATGCATTTAAACGGGAAAAATCGGGACTTTGGGGCCCTCTGGAATCGAACCCATGACACTGAGGTCCAAAATAGCAATTTTTCTGGTGGTTACACGTTATGGCCAATATGTCGTAAAAATTTCAAGTCAATGACGCTTGTGGTTTGGCCTGTGAGTTTGTATCCTCTCTATATATATATATATATGGATACATGAATGAATCCGGAGAAGCATCTATATATAATAGATATTTGATCTAGATTCATATATATATACAGTTCCTTACTCTCGAATTCAACCTATATAAATTATATTAAAGGGTTGTCCATGATATATACTCGTCGGAGAATAAAAAAACGGTCTGTAGGTTACTGCCGGAAGGAAACCGGAACAGAACTGACATTTGGCGTTTTCTTTGAACCGTAGCGAAAATAATAACGGTTCTCTGCACCGGAAGAATGCAGTGGATGAAGTGGTGCGTGATGAATGCGAGGAAGAATTGAGAAAGAAATCAAAGACGAAAAGGAAGAGCAAAAGATGAAGAACTTCTTTGCCATCGGAAGGGAATGATGAAGATGGTGGGGAAGATTTAAAAGATGGCAAATGGAAGAAGAAAGATAGGAAAGAGCTTAGAGTGTGGGTTGGAATGAAATTGGAGGTGTTTCCGGGAAGACTCCGGTTGGAGATTATATCCGGGAGGGAATAGCAACGGTAGTGGACTGATTGGAGGTGGGAAAGGCCTCCTATGGGCGACTCTATGAACTATCTCATCTAAAAAGGCATTTCTGAACGAAGGATTGGGTGTCCAAAGCATCCGTCCCTGTGACCGATACGGCCTAGATATTGTTGCCTCCCGAAGTTTTTGTACGAATTTCTATACACCCACCGACTAATGCAGAATAAAGCACATACCTGCTGACAACTATCTGAAAAATCTGATGTGGCCAGCGCATGACTTTCTCCATGTATAAGATGTAAATATTTATCTACGACAGTATTTTCGAACTCTATATTCAATCAAAACTTGGGAGATGAGTGATTAATTTATATCATATTATCTTTTACCTCACAAACATTATAAATAATGTTTTTCGGGACATGCTCGATGAAATACGATGAATTTGGTCTTTCGCCCATAGAGCCCAGAGCGCCCGCAAGGTACACAATCAGCAACTTCCAGTTTATCAGTATTTCATGAATAACTCATAAAAAATCAATGATACAAAAATATGTTTCATACAAAAGTTATAGGAAATTACATTTTCTAAAGCATTTATAAATAATAGTATATACCTAAATAACATATTTACGGAGATATTTTGAAAACCGGAAATGAGCTTTGAAGAATGAAGCTCAACTTCCGGTTAACCGATTCACTCCAAAAACTAATCAACTCTAACGACTGTAATAAAAGTACTATATGGGTCATTCCACGCCAATTCGACAAGGAAATCGGCAAAATTGACCCTTGAGGAAACCGATTTTGATCAAATTTAGCAGATCGCTTTGATTTGATAACAAAATGAAAACCCTCAAGCCGTTTTGTAATTAACGCTATTGTTTACGAAATATTGCAATGTTTAAAAATTGAAATTTTACAAAAGTGCCTTCGCATTCGAAGCCATATCTCCGGTAATATAGAAGGTAAAACTACACAACATAGCTTAATTTAAATGTCTTGTATTATAAAAGATAATGATAGGAAGTTTTTATAAAATTTAAACAATTTAATAATGTTTATAACAATTTAAAATTTTCAAATCGATTTTTGACGATGTAACCACCCCTTCGATTTTTCTCATTTTTTAATATGTTGTACATACAACCCTCCTCTACAATTTAAAAAAATTTGGCGAGGGTAATATTTCATTTAAGAAAGAAAAAAATTT
This sequence comes from Sympetrum striolatum, assembly GCA_947579665.1. Lineage (NCBI taxonomy): Eukaryota > Metazoa > Arthropoda > Insecta > Odonata > Libellulidae > Sympetrum > Sympetrum striolatum. Next base: position 75,767,705 of record OX388348.1, read on the forward strand.
TTGAGTATAGGCGTGACGCTCGCCGCGGCTCCGCGCCGTCCGGCTCGCGCGCTGAACGTTCGGAAGTGTGGCGTCTCATATCTCAGCACGCTTATTCTTCCATCTGATTTTCACCAATTTCAACTGTTCTACCAATATTAACCGACCCTTTAATTCCCTTCACCCTTGCCGACTGATTTAACCAATGGGAGTCATTACACTCCGTGAAAAGAGAGTAAGGCACACTGAACGAGACGTTACAATCCCTAGATCAAACACCTATTTCAAGCAAAAAATGCATAAATCAAGGAAATATCAAGCGAGGTAATTGAAAAACACTCTCAAAGGGATGGTTCACCTCAAAGTTCCAGCATTGCTCCCTCTGATTTGACTACCGTTACTTCTAATTCTCATAGCTTTGTTAGAAATCTTTCATCTACTTCTTTTTCTGCTGAAGAACTTGACATATTAAACCTGGGTCTGAAATTCGCCTTTCCACCAAAAGTTTCACTGTTAGATAAATTAGTGGCCATTATAGAAAGTGGTATTCAATATTTGGATAACAAAACCAAAACTTCAATCAGGCTATCTTGTAGGAGAACTTTATCCAAGAATCTTAATTCATTACACTTACCTAACTCATCCAATTACTATAGTATTATAAAAGAATTAAGATCTAAAGATTGCTTTTATTTAAAAGCAGATAAAGGCAATTTAGTAGTGATTTTAGATAAAATACAGTATTTTCAGAATTCTCAGTCTTCATTAGATGGTGGCCCATACACAACCTTGACAAAATCTCCTCTAAATAGTTATGTTTTACAAATTAAAAATACTTTAAACAGGTGTCCTAATTTAGTATCATCCTCTTTGAAATATAAATTATCTGTGTCTAACCCTGTAATTCCTAAATTATACTGTTTACCAAAAATTCACAAGAATAATGCAGCTATGAGACCTATAGCTTCTGCCATTAATTCTCCTACTTACTATATGGCAAAATGGCTCAATTCACAATTTAATAACCTACCCTTTTCGTTCAATCATTCAATAGTGAATTGTTTGATTTTATCAACAAGATTTCCAAAATTGAATTAAAAGACTCTGATCTGAAAGAGTTTCTTTTGATGTTTGCAGTTTATTTCCCAGTGTTCCTGTTGATGATACTCTAAATATTTGACATACTTATCTTACTGATTTTGGTTTTTCTGATGTGATTATTGCTGAGTATCTTTCACTTACTACAATTTGTATGTACCAGAATTGCTTTCAGTTTAATAACAAATATTATACACAAACTTTTGGTACAGCCATGGGAAATCCTCTTTCTCCTTTCTTTGCTAATATTTTTATGAATCATTTTGAAAATGTATGTAAACAAACCTTTGACTACTTCCCTAATGTTTCGTTAAGATACGTGGATGATGTTTTTGCTGTTTTTGACACCTCTATTATGCGCATAGATTCCTTCTTATCAAAACTGAATAGCTTGTTCCCTTCAATTAAATTTACATTTGAAGTTGAACAGAACAATTGTTTACCCTTCCTTGATGTAATGGTCTCATTTTTTCCGCGAAGTATACGCGAAAGCAACCGTTTAGGAAAATAGAGATAATCTCGCTTAGCTACCTTCTTTTGTTTTTTCCTCCTTCTGCTCGCTGTTTTCAGGTTAATTTCAGTCTCGAGGTTTCTTCTGAAGATGCTACACGTAGTAGCGAAACGTTCGTCAAGACCTTCTGTGTTTTTCTTTGACAGCATAAGGTATATCGTGACTCCCTTTATTAACATTGCTGTCAGTGGTGTTTTCATATTATTGGTAGAACAGTTGAAATTGGTGAAAAGCAGATGGAAGAATAAGCGTGCTGAGATATGAGACGCCACACTTCCGAACGTTCAGCGCGCGAGCCGGACGGCGCGGAGCCGCGGCGAGCGTCACGCCTATACTCAAAAATTTTTTTCTTTCTTAAATGAAATATTACCCTCGCCAATTTTTTTTAAATTGTAGAGGAGGGTTGTATGTACAACATATTAAAAAATGAGAAAAATCGAAGGGGTGGTTACATCGTCAAAAATCGATTTGAAAATTTTAAATTGTTATAAACATTATTAAATTGTTTAAATTTTATAAAAACTTCCTATCATTATCTTTTATAATACAATAAATTTAAATTAAGCTATGTTGTGTATTTTTACCTTCTATATTACCGGAGATATGGCTTCGAATGCGAAGGCACTTTTGTAAAATTTCAATTTTTAAACATTGCAATATTTCGTAAACAATAGCGTTAATTACAAAACGGCTTGAGGGTTTTCATTTTGTTATCAAATCAAAGCGATCTGCTAAATTTGATCAAAATCGGTCACCTCAAGGGACATCACCTTGTCGATTTGGCGTGGAATGACCCATATATGAAATTTGGTGTTGATCCGACAAATAGTTTTCATGTTAGAGCGCCCACAAAGTACATAATCATCTTCTTCCGGTTTATCAGTATTTCACGAATAACTCCTAATCAACCGGTGATACAAAAATATGTTAAATACAAAAGTTATAGTACATTTAATTATCAAAAACTTTTTTAGGGTATACAATATACCTATATATCATATTTATGGAGATATTTTGAAAACCGGAAATGAGCTTTAATGAATAAAGACTTCCACTTCGACTTCCGGTTGATCGATTTACTCCAAAAACTAATCAACTCTGACAGCACAAACCACAGTACTATATATGAATTTTGGTATTGATACGACTAATAGTTTTCATGTTAGAGCGCCCACTATCACACACACACATACACACACACACACACACATACACACAGACATCATTCCGAAAATGGTCAAAACGTGTTCTAGGGACCCCAAAACATGTATTTCCGTTGAAATCTCGAAGTCGATTTTTTTCATGAAAACAATACTTTCTGTATACTTCGTATATGGAGAAAGTAAAAAGTACTGTGCTAACTGCACTCACTGTACATATTATGTTAGTAAAATGATAAATCCAACGGTATTAGTTGACAGGTAAATTGAAATCACAATGTAAAATTCCACTGAGGTACTTAATTACGACGACCGGTTTTAAACAGAGTAAGTTCATCTTCAGGTAAAGAACCACAAGTATACGCACTCACTGTTGTCTGCTTGTGGTTCTTTGCCTGATGATGCGCTAACTCTGTTCTAAACCGGTTGTCGTATTAAAGTACCTCTGTGGAATTTTACATTCTGATTTTATTTTACCTGTAAATGGAATTCCACATAGTAAAGGCTTCCTCCACTGATGATATTAGAGGAATAATTAATGAGTTTATACAAAAGGGAAGTACACCCACACCAAATACTGCGATCTTCTAAACAAATTTGAAATGTTGGGTATAGCAGTTTGGATATTCGTTATTTGCATGGTTAGTTAATTTCAGATTTCAGTGTGGTCCTGTTGAGTGTAAAACACTACGGCAAGGCTTAAGAAAATAATCAAATTATACGAGGTAAATTAATAATAGAGATAAGTATCTTCAATAAAATCCGGTGATAAAGCATATTGTTTTAATGAAGAAGAACAATTTCTAAATTTTCCACAGTAAAAAGTACAAATTTTTCTTCTTCATCACGACATATTTCCACAATACATCGCCAGAGACTGTGAATTTTAATTCATATCGTTATAGTTAAGGTAATTGATAACTTAATTAATACAAAATACAGTATATTAATTCTTAATTATAAATTTAAATGGAAGTATTTTACTGAGACTTGGAAAGAAATTTCTAGTTAAGAAAAAATGCACGCATATAATGTTGTAAAAATGTCCGTAACTATTAGCGCAGATTATATGCCTAATTCCTGTTAGTGCCAACGACGTAATTAGTACTGATACTGAGTTAAGGATGAGATGATGTAAATAGCGATAAACCTCGCAAATTTAAATGGGAAAACAGTTCAATTCTGAAGAGAAAAGCTTGTTTATAAATGTCTTTTATTGTGTTATTGTATAAAGTCATATAAAATGGTCGCAAAAAGGGTGTTTAAAGATGAGAAAATGCATTTAACGTTTAACAGAAACACAATGAACAAAGTGTGCCTCAAAATGCTTAGTCTATTTTTGATAGAGATGAAAATTATACTCTACTTGTTTAACTGTGAAAATTGCATGAATTTCAAAATATATGCAGCAAAAATTGCTTTTGGTAGCCTTATTTGGCCTTTCCTATGAAACTGCCATCAAATTTGTTAATTATTTACTCGTATTTCATGCCTATTATTGCCATTTTACCACTAAAAAGCGTTCTTCAATATTCATTATTATTTTATGGAGCTTGAAATACGAATTCGAACTAATTATGCATATCATAGCGACAGATCCCTGATAAATGCTCTGTTAACAATTGCTCCAAAACAATTGCTTCCCAACGATTACTTACCAAGAATTGCCCAGAATAAAATGCTCATCAACAATTGTTCTCTGTAAATAACCACTTATTATCTATTTACTCGTTATGAAGGTATAGGGTTTCAAGGAAAATAGGATCTAATTGCAGCAACTTTTTAGATACACTGTAGGATTTAACCTACATTTTATAAGAGGTAATAGATGGAAGTACGATTATTTACGGTACATAATGAATGATTATTTAAAGATGTAATTCAATGGAAAATAGAAAGAAGATTCATGTTTTACCGAATGATTTAAAAGGAGTTAGTTAACCAAAAGTTAAGGGAATTTCGTTGGGAATTCGAGAGGGGATGAAAATTCATGCATGCCTCATTTTTCATTCACCCCGAGATGATTTTGGGTCGATTTTCACATTTTAATCAAGCTCTCCCGCCGTATGGATGTCCTCCGTATATGGGTTGAGAGGGGCATAAAATTCAGTTATGGGCTTATTTCCGATAAAATGAATGCGGACCCATCTCGGGGTCATCCTGAAAACCTGGCCATTCAACGTGGAATGTCATATGGTATCGAGATAAGAAGCCCTTGGAAATTTCCGATCTCTTATTTGGCATATCTAGATTACTGTGTAACGAAAGGAAACAACATTCAATCTAAAAGATTTAGCCGTACTTAGGGAAACAGAATGAATTATAAAATGATTTGCAGTTTTCAAAACAAATCTTATCTTCAACGATATTAAATTCTCAGGAGTTAATGATAACGACAAAAATGAAGTAATTATGGAAATTATCAACTGTTTTGTGGAAAACACTGATTATTTTTAATTCTTTTCCTGATAATTCGTGTTTATTTAATAGGAAACTTATTTTAATCGTTACCGCCAAATCTGAAGGTTGAAGTTTTTGAATTTTTCTTCGCTAACTGACTATATTTTGATCATCGTGAATTTGAAATTACAATGATGATATTTTTTTTTCAATGTTGTGTTCTAGTCTTTTTATTGTTTGAAATAATGAATTGCTTCTGTAATTTTGTTATTTCGTTGTATTGCAAATAGGGATGTTTGAGAAGGGCATCCAGACTCTCATTAACACGAGCATGATTTTTTTATCGTTTATATATTGTTATATCCATTCTCTGTACCGGATCTAACTGTAAGGCTGCTCCGTAACTTCATTTGTAGTAACTACATACATAAATAATCCTAAAACATAGAAATGCTATCCTCTTTATTAATATTAGTTCATATTGTCGCAAAAACTCTCGTAAATAAGCCGTTTCTGAATTTGTTTATTTTGAATTTTCGTATATACCTGTATGCACCATAAGTAAAATTTGAATGCCAATAAAAAAAATTTAGGGTTTTAAAGTATTTCTGAACTTATGATGATAAGCAGTTTTCCTTACTTAGCCCATATAATCAGTAGAAGTATCATACATTCAGTTATTTTTATACTTTAGAAATTCCCTTAAAAAAACTTAGTTCTTTGGGTTTTTTTAAGTTTGATTCCTTGGTGGTGGTAATGGTGATAAAATGAAAGGTTTTCTGATATCATTATCTCGTATGAAACTAGCCGCAGTAGCTAATTTTAGCCACACCTGGCAACCTTGCAAGACAGAGGAGAAGACAAAGGGGCAAGGGATGAAATAAAGGGTGCGATAAAGAAGTGAAGGAGAAGGCGATAAGCCGGAATTTTAGGGCCAATAAATCCACCAAGATGTGGGGGGGAATCGAGTTCGTTCGAAGGTGTTCCGGAAAAGTATATTAAAAATAACAATATTCTCCACTCGATTTATTTAGGATTGATACATGAGTTTGGAATTAACCTTTAAAGACCGAGTTGGCGATTGATGTTCGGAGCGTAAAGTGGCATTCGGACGATGAAAAGACAGGTATCGTATTGATTCATAATGTTTTCCCCTGAGGGCGAATCGGTGGAGATTCCGCCGTATTCATTCCCCGCTTAGCTGAGGAAGTCGGGTAGTTGTTGAGTATCCCGAGGCGAATATTCTTTCCTGAGAAATCGATGAGACGGTGAAAGTGTCTCTCTCAACGCACACCCAACGCTGTTGATTCTCTCCTCGGCTGCCTGTTTAAATTGACTTTTCTTTGGGCTCCTGCGATAGCCATTCGCCATCCATCGCAGTGGCGGCTGCACTACTCAAGTCTATCACTCTCGTGCAAACTCTTAACGTCAATGCCATTCACAGCTTCCATCGTATGAGTGTTTCTATTGGTTACCACCAGGATAATGCCAAATTGAAGTAAATTACATGCGTGTGTTTATTAGGTAAAATCGGTACTAATATGTTCCGCCTACCTTTTAAAGCCTTGCAAAATCAGCAAATTTATTAATGTGCTAATAAGCTAAACAATTTAAAATACAAAAAAATGTGAGAGTAGTGAAAGATGGAATGTTATTTGAGGGAAAAAATCTCGACTTTGTGTGAACACGGATTATATATATGTGGTTATTCATAAAAGCCAATACATGTTTAATAAATAAAAATATATAAAACCCTTACTCCATTTTATCCTATTTTGTATTACTTTCATGAAAGCTATTTAAAACCACGAATTTTTGTGCCTAATAATTTTCTCGCGTATTTATATCGATTATTGCATTTATATAATCAATAAAACCTTTTTATGAATAGAATTTCGCTTGAAATAGTTTATTTTGCTAAATTTATTATTTAATGAATTTGGAATATTTTACGAATTCTTCTCTTCCAATATTTTCAAGGGGTAAGAATTTAATCACGCAATGCACGATGAGTTAATCATTCAAAATAATGAATAATTAGAGAAGATTAGAATTGAACGTTGAAATTCGCGGAATCCACTAGCATATATAATACAGCATAGTCATCATAAAGTAATACTAAACGATAAATTAAGTAGAATAATGATTGTTATACTAAAGTGATCCATGTCTTGAGTACGGATCTGTTGATCGCCAAAGATCAAAACTGTGAAGTCAAAAGATGTTCTCCGAAATAAGTTTGGTGGAACGAATCAAATAGAATATGATAAAGAAGGCGGGAGTGAGATGAGAAAGAAGGGTGTTGGGTGATATTAAGGAAGGCGTCAGTTGTCAAGGAGACAAGGAAATGGCATTGAATGGGTTTTTGTTTTCGAGGCGGAATTTGATCCATTCTCTCGTGTTTTCCAATATATTGAAACGAATCGCTTATGATCGACTGGGGATGAGTGAGGATAAAGGGAAACCCGGTCTCATTTAATATGTCTCTCATTCAATCCGGAGTTCTCTTCCGTCAAAATCGATTCCTCGAAATTCCGGCATCCGAGCACACGTGAGTGTGTGCGGAGATGATTTCCTCTGACATAATGCTTTCTTAGTCTCCGCGTTAAAGATGCTCATCTTTCTTAGAAGATATCATCTTCATGTCCATCATTTATTCATTTAAAGAAAGGCAACTTAATGCTTCATTTCTAAGTGCTTTGAAAGCAGGTAAAAATTCGGTTTTTGGATACATTCTGAAGCTTTTTTGTTGCATTTGATTTAACGTTCAACACCCAGGTCCATTTTAAGTTAATGGCAAATGGGATGCTGTGCATAAGTAGCCGACTTTATTGTATGCTCAAGTAAAACTAGTTACTAAGGAAATGGTTCCTTGCTGGAACATATTTATTTATTTATTCAATCAATCATCATATACAAAAATACAATTCACAAAAAAATACATATCAAATAAACATAAAACAGTATTTATAATGCCTGAGATAGCCAAAAGATTACATAATTTAATCTTGTCCGACTATCTATAGTTAAAATTTACATTCAATAATTACTTATGAAAGACATTACATAAAATAAAAAACAAAAAGCAGTCCATACATAACAATGGGTTATACTTTTGGATTGCTGTCTTGTGATTTACAAATAGTTTGATATGATTAAGAAAAATACATAATTCATACAGATAACAATGCAATATATTTTTGATATTTTTATAGATTATTTAAATATTTCACCATTTTTTAAATAAATATAAATAATAATATGTGCTTAAATATTTTAATAATTTTGCTATAACTTCAATTCTTTTATATTTGTTTGAAGAATTCGAAAATTCATCAAATAATATTTACGGCGCTGCCTTATTTATTGACTTCAAAAAAGTCAAGATTTGAATCATTTAAATATTTTATTAGAAGGAAAATATTCAATAAATAAATACTTTCAATTCACCTATCCAATACACTCAATATCGTACTCTGGCAGCTATTGCAATTAGTTACTGCCTTATTCAAACAAATCTGAGACGAAATTCTTTCTCTGTGGGAAATGTTCGACGTATTCGCATCAATTTTTCTCGATGTTTGAAGCTTAAACTACTTTACCACTATGAGCTTTGATGGCTATATCGATTTTTTTTCTTCATTTCTTAATCCATACTCAATCATGTGATCACGTACGAGTTTCCAATATTAGCTGTTTTTCTTCTCCCTTTAATAACTTATCGTCTTCTATAGTATCTCTTCGTTGCTGAATGCATGTTTCCAGGCTAGGTGGAACTTTGTTCTTGGAAAGGTCACTCGTGGGTCACCCAGATAGGTCAATAGGTGGGGGCCAGACGAAAGGTAATTCACGCAGTGGGGTGGGGAGGAGGCCATTGTGGGTGATGGAGACGCTTTAAAAACGATGTTGAAGAGGAGAACATCTCCTAATTATGCAAGGCATATGATGCGCCAGAGTAGGGCACATTGAAGTCTACTTTTTATATGTACACATGGTTTATAAAGTGTATCGTATATGTCTCCACTATTTTATTTTTATTTTTGTCATTGATTAAATTGATTAAAATTAATTTATTTTCCTTCCCTCCTAGAAATTTTCGTTGGAACATATTGATTAATTGTTGGTCTCTGTTCGTTCTTATTGGTTACTGTAGGTTTTAATTTATGAAACTTTTCTTACTTTAGTACCTCAAAAGAGCTTTTACCTTTCAATATGGTAGTACAGTGTTTAACAACCTTTTTTCTTCAGGACAAACGTATGTACTGACTTAAATCTCGTGGCAAAGTAAACAGATATTACCATTATAGTAATCAGGTTTTATTCCCTTTAAAAACTGAGAATTATATTTATTTAGATTATCAATCTTACAAATAGAATAAAATTCAGGTGGAAGATTCAGAAGATTTATCAGACACTAAAACATTATAATTCCTTATAGTAATTTAAAACATATATTCCCAAAGTCTTTTCTGCTTCTCGGGTAGGATTTGAGGGCCTTTTCAGGTAACATATTCCAGTCTTTTATCCCCCAATTTATAAAAGAGTACTTCGCGATATCTGTTCGTTGTTTCCTAAGCTTAAACTTATGTTTATGGTCTCTTCGAGCTACATATAGGTGTACATTCATTATCAATGGTTTAATAATTATTGGTTTTAATAGCAACCATTACAAGTCTTGTTGATTTTTCTTAGTGGTAATGGAATATTCCGTCAGAAACCAATGGGAATTTCCAACTGGGTATTTGAGTTTCAAAGAAAGGAGTTCGCATTTTAAGTGCTCAGATTCGTGCAAATGAATGTCCGTTTTGCAATTCATCGAATTATTAAACATCATTAGGTACGCACTTGCGGTTCTGTTCTTAGAGATGCAGCCCACGAACCGTCCGTCCGATTTGAATGTTGGGCAAACCGGTGTCGTCAAAAGGAGGCAATTCGAGCAAACGCGCCCTCGGTGGTCAACTCCGCTTCGTTTCGCATACAAATCACGCTGACCTCGATAAATTGCCTCGTCTTTGAATCGCAGATGTAAGTGCCGCTGCTTGAGTGCGCCGCTGTCACCAAGTTCGGAATTTGCGTCACCCACTTCGCGAACGAAAACTTCGCAAATAGGTCACTCGATGGCAATGCCATTGCGAGTTCGCGGGGGTCGCCGCCAAATCATCTGCTTCGTTCATATCCTTGTGTGCTTTGTCTCTGAGGATGCGTATCGGAAAATCGATGATCTTCTGCTGCGAAAGGATTCGGAACATGTACGCATTCATTTTTAGAAAAAGATGCTTAAATTGGAAGTAGGCTGATTCGTTTAATTGAAAAATTACTACATAAAATTTAATCTCAATTAATTTTTAGCATAATTTATGCTATATGAATGGGTTTCTAAAGGTAATGACAACCCCTATCGATGGAATGTAATTCTAGCAAAATGCGTAGGATGTGAAGTGAGACTTGACATAATTTTTGATTGTGAGGTTTATCTTCAATTTTTTTCACATTTACCTTATTCATCTCGAGAAAACGACATTTAAAATTCAGCAGGTTAGAGTTCATTTGGAAATTCCGTTAAAACTGACAAGTTTATAGATTAACCCCTGTAATTTTCCTTAGTTTCCGTTAGCGGGTTTAAAGAAAATTACTTAATACTTGTTTCCAACGGCAATCAATACTTTATTAAAAAATTCCAGTTTGTGTATTGCCTACCATCCCTTAATTTGTGCTACTTTAGCTCGAATATATTTTGAAACATGAAGGTTTGTGTGAATCTGGTAAATTTTGTTGAAGGCACAATATATATTCAAGTAGTGTCGTTAAATTTTCAAAATATATAAATACACACATATAACTGTAGTAACATTTGTTATTTTGTCGGAAGGTAAATATCTTTAGCCACAAATTTTGTGAACTGTTGGGGAAAAACACCTGAATACGAACACTGGATATACTATTAAAAGCCGCAGCTTGATTTTGGTGTGATTGAGCTGATATTTGCGATATTTAAAATAATACCACCTCAAACCTAAATTAGCATCATATCGATAGGCTATGTACAATCATGGCCAAAATTAACGCAGCACCTCCCTAGCGATCCTTACGGCCGGTGCTGCGTTAATTTTGGCCAGGACTGTACATACAAACGTAATACACTTTACTTTACTTTACTATTCACAACTAATATACTTTATGAGCCCAAAATATCTGGAATTAGTTTATTTTTTGGAAAACGTTCATCTTCTGATGCCATGTTTCCCCCCCGCGAAAATTTTTAAGGGTCGATAGACGCACGCCTGGTCCTATTTCAGACTTAGGGAATTCATAAGTCTCTGATGCTCTCCTCGGCAGTTATTTAAGAAAGGTAAGTAATTGGTTTCGCTACTTTTCCTTGTAGTATTCGAAAAGTTTCCATGTTGAAATTTCTCGGATGGGGTGCTGTTTGTGAAACAGTGAACAATTAATGCGGTACACATAGTTAGAGGCAATTTCTAGGAGTTCACTAATTTAAGTGCCGTCATTCACCCATGTGCCTATTCCATTAGGCGTTTCTAAGTGCCCGAAACTTTGTCAACTCCCCCAGCGGACTTTCTCATTCGATTACAAGTACTCTGCTTTCAGATTTGCAACAATTCCAAGTGATGCTTCGTGATTACGTTCTTGATACACATGTCGAATAAATCTTATCTCAGGCATCTTTCGTAAGTGTCAGCTAAATTTTTCAAGATTTATTTAAAAGAAAGAAACGGAACGGAAAACGTCTGATTCAGCCGGAACTCGAACTCGGAACCCCAATCTCAAGAGCGGTTGCTGCTAGACATTGAGTCTCCACAGTTGAAAAATATCTCATTCAGAGTCTGGGGCTTTTGGTTGGGCTGGGTGTGTTCCGGAGGATCCATAAAAGATGGCACTCGTGTGCACATACAAGGAGCCACCTCAACATCAAAGCAGACTTCCAAAGGCCAGGGATGGCGAAGTAAATATGCAATAAGAAGTGTTCACATGCTTGATTTGAGAGAGAATACGGAAGGAGAAATAGGAGATACAGGCTTTAGTCTCAGCTACGTCAGACTTTTTCCCTTTCAATTTTTTCTCCCTTAAGGGGATAATAAAGACCCCTAATAATAATGTAGGATAAACTTTGCTCGATTCAACTTATACATGTTAGGGAAACCCAAAGGAATAACGGAAACAAGTAAAACCATGCCGACTTGGACTCGAAACCGAATTTTCCTAGTAGAAACCAATTCAACGGAGCCACACTACTCCTAATACGTACCTCAAGGGTATGGTCTGAATTAGAAATTTTACTACAATATCAAAGGGGCTGGTGTGGGATTTTGACAAACCAAGTAACACTTCAGTCGGCGGAATTTTGGGGGCGATAAACCTGGTTTTTAAAACAATACCTTGATTCTGTAGCTCTGAGGATTGAGAAGGAATTGCAACAAATTAATATAATAAAGATTGGAAGACATATAAGAACTTCGCCATATTTTGAGGATATACACATAAGTGTACTTACCTTAAGATGAGTTCAAGTGCGTCAATATATCCTATAAAATGCCTTTCCTGACTTTTTTGTAAACTTAACCTGTCCTTTTTTATATCTTATAATAAATTTTGCCGTTTGTCTTCCTCTTAGTCATTATTTTAAGGATTTCGGTATGAAAAAGCGAAACTGAAATGAGGTGTACTGAATCTGTGAGTAAGTCGCGAGTTTTTCTTGCCTAGAGTACCTATCAAATGTTTCAATTCTCAAATATGGCTGTGCTGTGAGCCTTAATTTTACACTCTTTTATCTTTTTACAACTGGTTGATACTCAATTATGAATATTTAGTCACGTTAGAAAAATTTATATGCTTATGGATACAGAAGAATACTTCGTCTATTTAGAAATCAGCTCTATCAATATATTCAGCGGAGGGTTAACAGAACCCTAGTTTGGGATGTCAAAATTTCTCTGGCTGTTCCTGGTTTCGAGTCCAAGTCATGTACGTTTTTATCCATTCCTTTTTTCTTGTATCTTCAATAGTTCATTAAAACATCTCCTAATCTATCAAGTTTTTCAACTTCCTTTTTTATTCAAATTCCTTTATCCTTCTAATCCTCTATGAATTAATTGCTCCATGGGAGGTCAGCTCTTAAATGTTTACAACGTGGGAATTGCGTTCGATGCGAAATTTCCGCCAAAGACTAACCCCGTGACATCGGCTTTAAAAATCGTGACACGAGGGCATAAAATTTGGAAGAGGGAAAGGCGAGCGAAATTCGAGATTCATTATGTGAAGATTAGTGACGTTGATAATCTCCCGTGACGTGTCGGCGTCCGTATTCAAGGCACGTCTTGGGCACGGCAAACTCATTTCCTCGTGACTGTAAACTGCTTTTCTAAAGCCTCGATCGAATCGATACAATGCATTGTGTGTCCACTTTCTCTCCAAGCGCTTTCACAAACACCTCTCATCCATTTTTATCGCTCCTATTCAGCGTTGTAATCAGTGACCTTCAATTGCGAGCTCCTCTTTATGTCATACTATCCATTAGCGATTCGATTATGTCTAGCAACTAATGAATCCTCTTTTCATGATTAAATTTATATGATAAAGCAGAGGCAAGAAGCGCAGTCAATACATACAAGTAAAAGTATACATTGACTACGCAAGAATTTTGCGAAAGTATAAACTCGGAATGAGATCCTTAGATCCTAAATATCCTAAAATAAAAAATCGAAAGGTATATTATTCCTGTTTATTGTATACAATCACTAAAGATAAATATATATAAATACTGTGGAAAAAGTACAAATTTTGTTATTTTCATCATGACTTTTCTTTTTCATTTTGACATTTCCACGAGACGTGGCCTGAGACTGATGATTTTAATCATTTATAAAGATTAATAAAGCTACGAATAAAATAATGAGATGTGACAAAGAGGATAAACAAAGAAACGCAAGTTCTCATCCCAATGCCGAAAATTCCAAACAATTTAAAAAGAAAATCCCTAGTAATAGCTTATAAATCCTTTGTATATATTCAGCAATGGTTTTACCTATATTCTGTTTACTGCTTACATATATTATCTCTCGTTTAGTTATAATTGCTTGTAATATTATAGGCAGTATTGTAACTTTTAATTTTATAAGTTTTTAATTGCATTATTGTGTATAGTAATTACTCGTATGCTTTAATTGTATGGATTTAATTATAAATTATATGAAGTACTGCTTTTGGGAGGTTTTTGGGGGTTTTCCTCTCAACTTGGGTGAATACCAGGCTGGGTAATGTATTTTCTTCCCCTAAGAAAACATGGCTAACACCTGGCCTAGAGCCTACTTGCAATCCTTATAAATAAATAATGCTACCATAATAATGAATGAGGAAACGCAGGAAGAGATTGATGAATAAACTTGTTTAGGAAATATTATAACTGAAGATGGTTGAAGCAAGAGGGAGATAAGAAGTAGAATATGAATACCAAAGATAGCTTTTAACAAGAAAAAACGTCTCTTTACTTCAAACAATTGGGTGTGAAACATGGACAGTGGGGAAATAAGAGAGAATGAGTCGTTCGAAAATTTGTGCTACAGAAGGATGCTCAAGATTAGCTGGAAAGATAAAATAAAAAATGAAGAAGTTATCAGAAAATAGGAGAAAAAAATGATATATGGAGGAATTTAGAGAACAGGAGGACAGGACTTGTGGGGCACATTCTGAGGCACGACAGTATGATAAAGACAATACTAGAAGGAATGGCGGAAGGAAAAAGATGTAAAGGAAGACCTCGACTTGATTATACGAAGCAGTTATTGGAGAATTCTGAACTTCATCATCTATCAAGAACTGAAAATAAAAGCTGAAAAGAGAGCCGGCTGGAGGACTGCTGTAGACGAATCCAAAAAGGATTTAATACCTAAGAAGAAGTATCACTAGAAAATGCATACACTCGCTACAGCAAATAATTAAAATTATGAATTAGAATTTAGATTG
Organism: Sympetrum striolatum; assembly: GCA_947579665.1. Classification (NCBI taxonomy): domain Eukaryota; kingdom Metazoa; phylum Arthropoda; class Insecta; order Odonata; family Libellulidae; genus Sympetrum; species Sympetrum striolatum. The sequence goes on from OX388348.1 coordinate 75,782,831, forward strand.
TTTATAATTTTTCAGCTTATTTGTATACTAATAAAAGCTTCGGTTATTGATCTTTTTTATATTAGCGCAGCAATACTTTTCCTTTGAAATAGTAATTTATGGATGGTTTTGTGCAGTTCAAAAAACACGTACATCTGGTGAAATAGTAGAAATAAATTGCTGATAGTGCCAATCAAGAAATTTAAAATATATGGAATGCATGTATGGAAAAAGTGCAGTATTGTAATTGGACAAAGGGGGATGGGTGGATCGTCGCTTTTTCCTTTTAAATTTAATTTAATTTAAATAGCACCCATTTCGACCCTGAGACCATTCTTTTACTGAAATCTTACGTCAATGTATACACTGACTAGTTAATTCAAACATTTGCTGAGTTCGCGCTTTAATTGTGACGTACACATTAATAGAAAAACCAAATAATTATTTTCTCTGATTGAACCTCTCCTAGAACATCATTGACCAATTTAGAATCCTCAGGGAGTAGATAAATGGAATTAAAGTTGGTTAGAGCAGTTACTTTTGTTGTAAAAGATTTCAGGTTCGACAGCAGTGTTTTAGCTATGATAGTCCCTCGGGTGTGATTCGCTTAAAGAGAGAAGACTGGCTTACAGACGAAGACAATCCGAAAACTTTCTCAGTACAAATCCTCGCCGACGGGATACTCGATTTTGTTGTTCCTTTTCGTTTGTGAACTCCGAGAGAAAAAGAGGATAGCAAGAAAATAGTAATCGCCAGCACGGACAGTTGGAGCTTGTGTATTTCCGTGGAGCATTAGAGAAGCTAATAGACTTCATATGGATTAAGGTGCTCGTATACCCCTATACCCCCTATTGCACGCCACTCGCGGCTTTTAGAAGCAACATGCAAATGTAAAATAAACAATGGAATTCATAGGTCACTATTTTCATAAGATTATGAAAGATCATGGTGTATTAAGTAACGTCCGCAAATCCTTGCACATACAGGATGCATAGTAGATATAGAACATTAATAGTCTGTCATTTCGAGCAACTTGTGTGAGAGGCAGTAGATTTAGACTACTAACATTTGAGGTAAGGAATGACGACAATGTGGCCCGAAGTACATTTATACCACCTAAGATTAGTCAGAGCTTTGAGTTTGGTACCGTAATTAAACTATGGAAATAGCATGATGGAAATCATTTAGGGAATATCAAAAGCGAAGAGGACATTTTGTGAAGAAACAGTGGTAACTCAATCGTAGATTTCAATAATAATAATTCATGTTTTGTCTTTTAGCCTGGCAGTGAAAATGACACAATGTAGTAGCAGGGAAATATCAGATTCAGTAATATTTTACGTCTTAGTATGTGCTTACATATTTTAAATCGTTTATGTGAGAATTTCTCTATCTTTATGTGAGAATTCATCAATTTGGAGATTTTTCATTGTTATTGTTTACCATTTTGGGTATTTATCATTTTTGGGATTTTCGCAACATGTATTAATATCTGTGAGGATTTTTCAGTTAGGATTTTTTGTGTGCTGATTTGTCTTGTTGGTAAATTTCATGGAACAGATTCTGTATGGAACTAAGGACTTTTTACCGCCTTGCTTTGAATTACCTGCATTTCTTATATAAACGGTTGTAATAAACACAAATATGACGCAGTACATCCCCCTGATGTAAACTCTGTTTCTTTTTCCGAATGTTGGCCATCGTTGAGCAATAGCTTGTTTTCCTCCGATCTGTTTTCCTGAAATGTTTTGGAGCAACTTTTTCTTGACATTTTCCATTCCTTCGGAGATTTACTTTCCGTCAGAAGAACTGGAATTAGGCCAGAGATCCCGCGGATCATTTTTTCGGCATTTTCTTCCTGTTTAACTTGGTTTAGGGAACATTGGAAGCGCCTTCGAAGGGAAGGGCAATTTTCAGACGGACGCTCAGAAAACTTTTAAAGTTTTCCGCCAAACAAGTCGAAACTACGGTTCTTTTATGAAGAGGACGCGATTTCTTTTGTCCTCGTAAAGTGGGTCGCGTCTTTGCCCCATAACTTGCGATTCTTCGGGAAATTGTCCTTATAATCATGAGGCGACCCTTACTGTAGATGGAACGAATGGTGGTACGTAAATGGAGAGATTTTGGGACCTCAGTTATTTCTCGTGAAAGCATAAATAAATAGACAGGGAAAAACCAACGCCCGGCAAAAGGTGCTTAGGTTCAGAATCTGCGGACTTATCAATGGCTGCGAGTATAAATGTGCTTGTTCAAATCTTATATAAAGGATAAAGACCTTGGAGGTGCTTATAATAAATCTAAATGCTGTTGTAGAAGTCAAAATCTTATTCACTCCATTAAAATACCGATGTGGACTTTCCTAAATTTGGATAAATAAACGTTTTGATTAATACATCTTCAACATGGATTTCTAGGACAATAATTTTTATATTTTGAGCATTTTCTGAACCTTTTCTCATTCAATAATATAATAATAGAATATTTTAATTAAGGATGTCTCTATGGAGTTCCAGTGCCTGAGAATTAGGGACAGCGCAGGCTTTCAGCTCCCTCAGCCCTTCTTATGCCTTATTCATTCTGAGCTGTTTCATAATAAGTCTTTCTTTATATTCAAAACCAACAGATATTTGCCAATTATCAGTCATCCCTTTCATCTATTTCGCTTCCTGCTTAAAACCAGCCTTTCTGAAAATACATCGCCCGGTAAACGTGGGTTTAAGTCCCAGTAATGTTTTTCACTTATCTTTAATCTTTGGTTTTCCGAGGTGCACATCTGAAAATTTTATCCTGTATTTAATTTTTATTCGTTTCTATTTTTCAATATTCAGTTTTTTTGCTTCATTTATAATTCAGGATGTTTTAAAAGTTTCATTCGGTTTATTTAGATATTTACTCGTACCGCTAAATTTCTTTTCCAATGAAATTTCCCTATGGTAATTTTCTATCAGCATATAACGGATAGATATTTCACCGAAATTGAACCTAATGATTTATTCTGGAAATTTTTATGAATAGTGAAACTCCCGCGTTATCGAAAACAAAATCTCTGGATTAAATCATTGCCTTTCTCGGCCTTATTTTTCAATTACTTCGCGTTGTTTTCCTTTTCGAAAAAATTGAGCGCAATGCGATTTCGCTCCATTAAAATCCTATGACGCCTCGGCAAAGAGTGTATTTTGCACGTGGAGAAGGCTATGGTTATGGTAGCCTTTGTACTCGATTCAACGGCGGGGTAATGTAGTTAGCAAATCATAGGCGTGTTGCATATGTGGAATTGATCATTTATTCCTCAAACGGCGCAATAAGTCGTTCCTCGGCACCGGCCATTTAAAAATAGAAAGTTGGAAGATGCGTGCTGCCCCTTCTCGACATATTGCTTTCCTCTCAGCCATAAATCCTTCGCAGCAATCACTTGGTCCTCACCCCTGCAATTACTCCCCCTTTTGTCTGAGCCCCTTCGCGTCTCAAGTGCTCGTATCTCGACCATTTTCACGGCCGTGCATTAATATTTCGAATCGACCGATGCAATACACATGTTGCGGTGGAGATGCGGCATTGCATGCTGCAAATCTAATATATGCACTATTATTCCCTCGCGAGTTAACCAGCCCGATCTGCTCTGTGGTCCACCATTCTCGTCATACCTTCATAACCCCGTGCACTACTTTCCCGTTTACAATATCCTGATGATTTAAATGTTTCTCACTTGCCGTATGGTATAGTATCAAGGAATACATAAGGTCACCAAACACTACGCGAAAGTAAGTGACACGTAATAATTGCATTTATTTTTGTCACTTCACATTGTTTATAAGCCCATGGTGTAGCGAAACGATAATTTTGTTAATATTTTGCTATAGAACTCAATGGAAATGTCTCTCCATTGTAATAATTTGCTATTTTTCTGAGCCATTAGGTTATTTATATCAATTCAGTGCTGTGTTTAAATGATAAATTTTATGATACTCTGAATTATTAGACAATACAATTTTAACTATCCTCTGCGTACAAAGTTGATGTTGTGGATAAATTGTAGTGACCAATATGGCTTATTTCATGTTTAAATCATGCAATCCTGATCAAAGGGAGCAACCTTTAACAAATTTAGAAATAGTAAAAGCATAAAACAGTCAAATGAATTACTTTCGTGTTGACATTTATTCATTTATTTATCCTGTGTCAGTAATATATTAGGATATTAAATTTCGATATAGCGAAAGCGCATAACAGCAAAGTGAATTACTTTCATGGGTGCATTTTTTAATTTATTTCTCCTATGCGAGTAATTTATTAAGATATACTACAAAGTTTATTTATCGCTCCATTGCAGGAGTTCTTTCTTTCGTGAAATTAAATATTTAATTAGGGTCATACGAAACCGGTACCATACCAGGGACTATAAGAAATATTATTTAACAGCCATCATTATATTTTGTTTTCCTGTTGTTTTCTACAATTTTCAAATGTAGAGCAGTTTTTTCATAGAAACGTTTGCCGTAATCCAACGAAATTGACTTCAGGTTTTGAAATAAACTTTTCGTAAGAATCGAATTAAAAATTTAACAAATCGCGAGATTTAGAGAGACAGGAGTTATGTCGGAGCATATTTGAAGGGGTTTGATTCTTTTTTAAGTATTTTAAAAGCGAAAGAAGCAATGGACGAGGGTAGAGTGCGAGCAAATCAATTCGGGCGTTGATTTTTATGATGTAATACTCGTATAAATGCCGTGGGATTTATGGAGATGGTGTATATTTACGAGTGTATAGACAGCCATTATTTTGCACACTCCTCTCCCGATATTCGTCACGGATCGCCATGAAAAGGCGCCTTTGAGAGGATTGCAATAAGAGGTGTTGGGAAGGGAAACTGCCCCTTGCGCCATCTGTCATCTCCGTTTACCATTGTGCCTCGGCGGGGGGTAACATGTGCGACTGCAAAAGGGAGAGTTTTGCTGGAAATGGCCGCGGTGCGTGCAGGGGAGCGGCTGGAATTGGCCGTGCCTTCGAAGGCCCACAATGGGCCCATTGTTCTTTGAGGCCCTCTCAGTCTCGCCAGAGCAATTGTGTCGCCTTATGCTTCCGAGGAGTAGCGGCGACAACTCCTTGTTCCTCAGCCGCCAAGACACGTAAAATACGATCTCGTGCGTGGCCTCGAAAGACGCCAACTTGTTAGGAACTGTTCTGCCCGAACAGTGGAACTACATTTGCATATCTTCCCCGCAAGCTGTCAGGGGTGTATGGCAGGGGGTGTATTACCCCCTAACGCCCGTATTATTGTGTTTGCTTCCCCAATACCTTACGGAAAAAGCGGTCGTAAGTAACGATTTGTTTTAGCGATTTATTGCTCGTAATGCTTTTTCGATTTCTCTCGGGCCTTGCGCTCGTTGTTTGCTGGGATTGAGACGTCATCTGCTTCGTCAAAACGTTTTGAATCGATGATTTTTTTTCGAAAAGCTTCCGTCGGTAATCTGACACCCTCACTTGGAAAGCATTCCACCTGAGGGATTTGATCATGGCCGTGACGTGCTCTTGTATCTGTAATCTCCGATAACGGAACTAACTGCTCTACGCTGGGCCATTTTTATATCCGAGACCAACCCATCTTTAGCTTACGGTAGATTGGGGATACGTAAATACCTCTACCCGAAGCCTGGGAGAGGTATATTTCTTCCCCATCCAGTAAGAAATATTCATTATTGAAACCAAATGATCGTATGAATAAAATTATAAGATGCAATCAACTACGAATGATCAGGGATAGTATAATTATTCAGCCTTATGTATGCCTCAATGCCAGTAGCTTCCATACTATAGTCGGTTCACCATCATGAAGGCAAAAATTCTCCCCATTTAAAATGCATAGGCCCATATATTTTAAACGGGAGAAATTTGTGCGACGTTGCTAACTTTGCGAAAAATTATGGAGTTGGTCGAAATTGTTTCAATTTTTTTCAGTGTTTAGCATCAATGATACCACACATAACACCGTGATTATTTTTTGTTTATTTGCAACATATTGGCAAAAAACAACAAAAATGTTACATCTCAAAGAAATACGGCGTTTTGTTCCGTTTCTTTTGGAACGGGTGCCATTGATTCTCTAATTCGAGAAACATGGGATTTTTTTACATCAATATCAGCTTCAAACCTTTCTCTTTTCTTTAGTGTTAATACTTAGGCAGGTGAATAAATTTTAGGGAAAATTTCAACAGAAATTAATAAGAAAGTCGAGAATTTCTCGCAAAATGCATTGAAAAAAGTAGTCGCCTGCCACTTTTCGTCCAATTCGCCCACGGAAAAACATCCAGCGAGAAAGTTTCTTAGAAAATAGTTAATTTATTTTCTGTGCAAGTCCGAACCCTTTAAGTTCATAAACAACTTAAGAAATACAATTTTTCTTACGGCGTACCGCATTACGCGACGCCGGCCGCGATCGTTCGTGCGGCTATTCCGTTGTATTCAGTGTTTCCCCTTTTGATCACTTTTTAAGATATCTAACAGTTAGTAATCAATAAACACACAAACAGCTGAACATTATTGATAGAAACTAGATGTAAAGGTCAACTACATCATGAGCGTCATTTTACATTTTCAACATAAGCTTAAGTGTACTGTTAGCCAAAAATAATATCAGCTATATAAAATACGTATTTAAAAGCAAAATACATTTCCAAGTATCTTGATGCCGTAAAACCTAGCTATCATCAGAATCTGGGAGCTCCTGTATTCCTTCAAGAAAATGTTGACTTGCTCTCGATGGACCTGGCTGTAAAGATTCTTCGTCGCTGCCAGACTGGCCACTCTGGCTGCCCGATGTGCTGCTGTTACTCGTCAGCCTTATGGTGAATGGCTCCACATTATCTTGAAGGCTTTCCACATCTCTTCCTCAACCTTTTGAGTGTGGCTATCATAGCTTGCCCAGTTCGCCACTGTGATTTCCTCAAATGCGTTGTCGATAAGAGATGATATCTCTTTGGCCGCAAACGATACATTATGAGAGGCTATATGTCTCTTCAACTGGCTCCACACTAACTCAATGGCATTGAGTTCACAATGATATGTTGGACAATCTGCACACAATTATATTCTTTTCCTTAGCAACCTCGTCTAACTCGTAGGAAGTGTATTTGCTTCGGACAGAGTTTATAATTTGTAGAAGTTCGACCTTCAGACTATTCTCATGATAGGGAATTTCTTTCGATTCAAGCCTCTGTTGCAATTCCAATTTATTTCTCGAAGAAGTTAGGATCTTTTCTCGTCTCCGACTATGGTACGAAGCATTGTCCATAACTATTACCGAACCATCCCTCAGATTTGGTATCAACTGGTTTTTGAGCCATTCTTCGAATCTTCTACTGTCCATTTCCTCTTGGTAATCCCCCGAACTTTTCTTTGCTTAGAAGACCAGTTTGGCATTTGCAATAAATCCACGAGTACTTCCTGCATGTAAAATCACGTACCGAGGTCCTCTTCCTCTTGGTGGCTTTAATCCAGTAGAAAGCCCTGCTAATTGCGCATGTTTTTTCGTTTTAATATTAGTGTCTTTCCACTCTCTTGATACTGTGTGTCCTGCATTTACCCATGTTTCGTCAAGGTAAATTATTTCTCGGTCTTCTTCGCGAAACCTTCTTATTTTTCTCAAATATGCATGTCGCATGGCTACAATCTCATTATTTTCGATGATTAAGGCTTTGCCGCTCCTTTTCTCGAATTGAAACCCAATTTCCTTCAGCAATTTCCAAAATGTTACTCTTTTAAAATTTGGAAGTGTTTCGTCATCATTTACGACTCGAAACACTGATTTGACTGTCGGAGGAATGTTTTAAAAAAAGAATGAATGAAAATGCCGGCGAATTGCACTTCTTACTGGTTCATCGTACTTAATTTCTCGACTATTGGTGTATGTAAGGCCAGTTTCACGTACTTTTCGTGCGGTCACCAGTTGTCCTTCAGCACTTTCTTTCTTAATTCGATAAAGGTCCTTTAGCTAACCCCCAGTAGCCTCACAAATTTTCTCTATAACATTCATTTCACTTTCTTCAGGGAAATATTTCTTGAAGTATTTGTACACCATTAAAACGGTTTGTCTCTCACCACTTTTAAGGATTTTCCCTTTTTTTCTGCTCTCCATCTCTGAAAATGCGGTAGAGATTCCATAAAGGTATCCATCCTACAATGTTACATTAAGAAACAAATACCGTAGACTTTATCAAACAGCGCTGAGTACATTTAACAACATGTATAGAGGAAATATTTTATATTTCATCAATATACTATAAATTTCAAATGAAAAAGGGGCAATGAAGTAATAAAACAACTTACCAGTAATATTTCCTCAACTCAACTTACCAGTAATATTTCCTCAATTCATTAACTCAAACAGGAAATGCGGCAGGAAACTCCTTAAATACACTATTAAAGGAAGGTAAAGAGCTGCAGAAAGAGCACAAGATTACAAGTTTCCATCTCCACAGGCAAAGTAAAGCAGAAACTCTCGTAGTTAGCGAAAATTTGAAATCTTTAGACAACACGAAAATACAACGATATGTAATCTAATTCTAATCTAATCCTAACGGTAACCGATAATCCCTAAGAAGGAAGCAGCACATCGTAAAATAAATCCTTTAAACATGGGGAATACACCGCAAACGCCCATGTGTGGGTTAGTTTTCAAAGACAAACGGTCTGACAGAGAAAACATGCCAAAAAACATCAAGAACAACTTTGATAGGATTCTATAATGTAAAAAATTAATAAAATCATAATAGAAATTACTGATTACTAATTGTTAGATATCTTAAAAAGTGATCGAAACAGGGGGAACACTGAATACAACGGAATAGCCGCACGAACGATCGCGGCCGGCGTCGCGTAATGCGGTACGCCGTAAGAAAAATTGTATTTCTTAAGTTGTTTATGAACTTAAAGGGTTCGGACTTGCACAGAAAATAAATTAACTATTTTCTAAGAAACTTTCTCGCTGGATGTTTTTCCGTGGGCGAATTGGACGAAAAGTGGCAGGCGACTACTTTTTTCAATGCATTTTGCGAGAAATTCTCGACTTTCTTATTAATTTCTGTTGAAATTTTCCCTAAAATTTATTCACCTGCCTAAGTATTAACACTAAAGAAAAGAGAAAGGTTTGAAGCTGATATTGATGTAAAAAAATCCCATGTTTCTCGAATTAGAGAATCAATGGCACCCGTTCCAAAAGAAACGGAACAAAACGCCGTATTTCTTTGAGATGTAACATTTTTGTTGTTTTTTGCCAATATGTTGCAAATAAACAAAAAATAATCACGGTGTTATGTGTGGTATCATTGATGCTAAACACTGAAAAAAATTGAAACAATTTCGACCAACTCCATAATTTTTCGCAAAGTTAGCAACGTCGCACAAATTTCTCCCGTTTAAAATATATGGGCCTATGCATTTTAAATGGGGAGAATTTTTGCCTTCATGATGGTGAACCGACTATAGTACACCAGGGACGTCGCAACGAAATTGTTCATGGGGGCAAACCCAAAGGAGAAAATTTAGAATTGCTAAAAAAAAGAGAGAATTCATACGAACATTTTGGTATGGGGCAATGAGAATGCACTATATTTAGTGTATTTATATTTTGATTAACAAAACTGACTTCCGATTGGGGGGGGCAAAATGAGCATATTGCCCCCCCCCGGTGAAATTTCTGGGGGGGCAGCTGTCCCCGCTGACCCCCCGACTGCGACGGCCCTGTAGTACACAGCGAAGGTAAATATATGAAAATTAAGCGTTTTCCACTATTTACATAAATATGCTACAGACATCCTTTTCTCGAGTGGCTGTGATTGTATGCATAGTAACTCTACTTCCTTAATATGTTTCTACCGCTTATTCTTCGAAGAAAATTACATGCTTGAAGTACTTACACACTTTTTTCTCTGTCTATTATTCTCCTAAGATCAAATCGATAAATATAGCATGGAGGACGCATAATATCTTCGGATAAGTCTTTCAAAAGCGTAATTCTCCTGAATATAACTAGCAAGTCAATCCTTATTTTAAATCGTATTCCCTCTACAGATTCCCATCCAACGTTCAGAAGCATTAAGATAAAGCATATTGCTCTGTCGCCACAAATATTAGCAGAAAGTTCTGCCTGAAGCTGTACCTTTCCAAAACAAATCAAAACATTAGTCTGTTGGATATCATACACTACGTGCATACTCAAGATAAGACCTAAGTAACGAAAAGTTACATTGCTCATGAACTTTAAATTCCGTGAAGTCGAGGGAATATTCGGTAGGAACGAATAAATTCCTTCTTCCCCAAGCGAGTATGCTTCTGACAAAGCCGAGTTACTGCCCATCCACATATGTTGTCGATGTGGGTACCGCGCGATAAATTATTCGTAAGGGGTACTCCTAGATATGTCTACCGTTACTAGGGTTTTCTCTCGAAGAAGGGGTTTCTTTATTTCGCATAAAATTAATATTTCTATATTTCTTGATGTTTAATGGAGGAAAAAATAGTCATTGTAATAGGAAAATCAAAAAAAAAATGTATTACCATTTTCACCCGTTATTTTATATTTTGATAAGACTTGATATAAAGAAAACAACTTGGTCATTTCGCATAACTTAATAGTAAAGGATACTTTAAACGCATTTTTCAAAACTAAAGGTCAATTATTCAAATCTTTGAATATTAATAAGGGCTTAATAGATTATACTTAAAAGATGTTATTCCAAAACCTCTATATATTTGGCTTTATACTCTTCTTTAAGGTATGAAGGATTATTCTTTGTCAGATTTTTCTCACACATCTCAACTTATTGCGTCTGGATTACTTTTCTTTGTGCAAACCCCGAGATCTTAAGATAGCTTGCCCCACCCATCGTTAAAGTCGGCCATCTGGACTATGGGAAATACCAAAAATTCTTATAACCTGTCAGACATATTTTAATTCATCTTTCCAAGTTGTTTCACATGACTGGTGCTACAAAGTTGCTCTTTTTTCCTTTGAGGAAACGAAGCTTTCTCTTTCCTGCAGTTTGGCTCTTGTTTTCGAACTGTGAGTAATGTGGTGGAAGAATATGTGTTCTGTACTTCCATTCGCCGTAGACACTTTGCTTATGAATTCTCCTATAACAGAAAAAATAAATTGCCGGAGACAATACACATGTTTGAAATATACCATCTAACGAGTAATAAAGATCGTAGTTACCTCGGAAAAGACACTGTAACATCGTGAAGTCTGATTTTTAAGAAGATTCTAGATGCGAAGTTATAAAATAAGATATTTTCTCAACATGAGGGACACGTTAATTTAAATAGTTGTTAAGGATAAGATTTAACTCGTAATTGATTATTATTGTTATTGCTTCAAACTATAAAATATTTTTTGTAAAATTGTAATGTTTTCTTACACAAAGATAGATTCAGTATGCATTAGCCGAAATTGTGCTTTAGTGAACATAATTAGCTGTTCTGCCTTCAGAAAATCTATTCGGGCAGTGGGTATTCACTGCATAGTGTATATTTGTTTTTTTCCTTAAAAAAGATTAAAATATCAAATGTATTCTATACTAAATATGCCTTGCTCCTGATTACTATAATTATGAACAATTTTTTGATAACTACGTAAGATATGTCATTAGTTAAACTGATTTTTTTCTTATAAAGTAGTGTTTATTATGCTTTATGGTGAAATTGGTAAATTGCAAATAATTTCGTCTAGAAGAATGCAGTGTAAGTATGAGTAAAATGTAGTACAATCGTTGTGCTTTTTTCAACATTACCCGGCAGAGACATTGTAAAACAGTACTGGAGTTCAATGAAATGTTTTATCGTGTAATTTCTCAATTCATGAAGATTGTATCTTTTGTAAAATCATTTCATACCACTAATGTGACAGCTATTAAGCCTTAAAAGACCAAGGGAGGGCTAAAAAATGTCCACTAATTCTCTTTTCCAATATTTTAAGAACTTAATCGTGTTATACAGTCTTATAAATTCATTACGTTGTCTAATATACGTTGTTAAAGATAACTATATGTTGATGCATTTTGTACGTTTATTTTAAGCAATGTAATGAGAGCGGAAATAGGCGGTGGACACAAAATGACCCTCCCTTGGTCCAACCTGCGACATATTTTTGAACCAAATGGAGTCATTTATTTTGACAAATAGTTTTTAAATAATTTTAATAATTTAATTATTTTTTAATTAAACCTTGTTTTTGATTTATAAGCATAACGAACGGTGATTTACAAACTTTTTTCCGAATTATAGCTTTAGAACCGATACCATTGAGAAGAAGCTTTATCATATCCACGTTTTTGATGAGTTTTTCAAATAAAAATTTCATTATTTTTATCGCATTAGTACAATTTTTTGCAACATAAATCATTGTAAGAAGTTTTTAAAAATCCAAGAAGGCGATTTCTAAAGAGATATTATGTTTCATTATTATTTATTGAAAAAAACAGAAGTGGAAAATTTTTTACCCTCCCTTGGTCCACGGAGTAACCAAAAAAGGTTGGACCTTTAAGGGTTAATGTTTAAAATTGTATCGCTTCTCATTGGGTGTAAAGATACGGTTCTCTGTCAAACTATTCTCTTCAATTGTGAATTACCTCCCTGTTCCCAGTACACTTCACAGATTGAGAAGTGAGTGAAGATGTTTTTCGTCGGATTGAAATCGCTTCGATAAAATTCCACGTCAAAGTCAGCGGAGCGAAGATTTTACACTTTATTCATCGAACTTTATTTCGGACACAATCGGATTCTTTTCCGAATGCTAGAAATGGAATTTCTCGAGTAAGGTGACACCTCGATGGAGTAAAAGACGCTTTTTCGGGAATGTTTTGACGTTTCTGTCAAAATGGTGTCGTGTTTTTCTGCGGCGAAGCTTTGTTTACCCGTAAATATTTTCCGAAGAAAGAACTCTTAAAGTTCACGTTGAATAAGTTCAATTTGGGCTGAGGCGAGGACTTTTGAGGACGACGAAACTTCTTGTTTATTCAGAGCGATTTTCATCCTTTATATAGTGAAAAAGTAAATATAATTGACTGAAGGTTCTCTTGGTAGCCTTATCTACATATTCTGCTTAAATAAGTAATTGATAAATTCTTTAAAAACCTCTTGGAACTGGTTTAAATATTTTATAAATGCCAATTTAATATACATTATAATGCATAGTTCAGCCTAGCCGTTGTCACGGCAATGTAATTTCCGGTTGAGCACAAAAAAATAGAGAATTTGAGATAAAAAGTAAACGACAGAATTTCTTTCTGTTTACGTTTCTGCACGTTGAGTTTTCACGAGAAAATAGAATCTAAAATTGAATTTTGCATAGTATATTATAGCTACAGATTTAACCGGAGCTTATCTCCGGCGTTATTTATGTTATCAAAAACCTCCATGCATATTTAGCCGTCGTATAATTGCATATTTATCAAATAATTTAGCTTCGTTACTCTCTGGCCACCTTTTGATATCCTTTATTTTGTACATGCTTCAGGATGTAACGTTTCTTTTTATTTCATTTGCTTACTTCAATCGTTGTGATTAACAGATAATTTAGAACATTGAAATCGAAGTATTTATATGTATTTAGTCATTTTTCTTGATAGATGCATAGATTAAATTTAATTGGGAATGTATTAGTACTGTTCCCGTATTGGAAACCGTACCACATTGCAGCAATTTACAATTAAATAAATCCTACCTCGGTGGCCGAATGTTTAATATCTCAGCTTTCCTACACTCAGGTCCCGGCTAAACTGGTTGATTTTTCCGAACTATGGAGTGGGTGTTTTTATCCGTCGTGTGTGTGTATGTCATGCTTAAATTTTAAAATTTGTCTGTATGACTAAAAGTTGTCCTAATAAATTCGATTTTTATCGTAAATAGATATCTTGCAACAAGCTGATATTTTTCTATTGTCATGAAAGTATAATCATAACAGATGGGTAGGTCTCGATCTGGTATTTGCATCTTAGTCTTCTGATTGTACAAATTCTAATGTAAATTTTAAATACGCTTCTCAGTATAATTCCTAGTTGTTTATCTCCTTGCCCAATAACGAAGGCAAATGTACTTTTACTAATGGGAGGCCAAGTGCACGGGGCGGTTCGTACCACAATACTGTAGCTCAGTGGCCGGGCGATAGGTATTTCCTCCTCGTTGAATTCGTGTCATTAAGTTTTTGCCCAAATGGACGCGGTTGTTGTCGAAGGGATAAGTTGCGGACGAAAAGGCTACGTCAAGCTGAGGAGAGGCATCTGGGACCTTGTGGTCGATTGTGTCGGAGAGCCCTCTCGTCCCTTCTTTCTCTTCTTCTTCCTTCCTCCCTCTCTTTCCCTTCTCTCTTCCCTTTTAGGCCGAACGCTTTAGCGAATTTCACTGTGCGATAGCAGATGTCTGGGTGTACGTGATCGCAAGCGGAAAAGGTCATTTTTTAATTTAATGCGAGGGTTGTTCCGGATTCAAACTTCGCCGCCTCGGGGATAATTTCAAAACCGAGCGATGCGGCGTGTCGTAGTCTTCTAAGTATCCAATTATGGCAAGTGTTAAGTGATACATGTTCGGATTACATTTTTACCACCTCAAATGTGACATACGACAATATTTTACTTTAATAAATATTAAGACTAAGGGAATATGCTATCACTGATTGATTTGCATCCTCTTAATTGTTTTATTTAGCCGGTTCATATAGTGGAAATTGGAAGATTATTTATGTTGAATATTTAGTTGGGAATGTGTACTATATATAAAGTAAGAAAGAAATGAATTAAAAACCTCCTTTTAAAGTTTTGTTTTACTGTAATTTTCCTCTTTCTTAACGATCAATTTTAGTATATTTTACTGGCGACAAGGAATCTGCAATCATATAATCTTTGCAAAAATGTATGAACTACGTTACTTATTATTTAAACGGGATTTATATTCGCAAAATGGACAAAAACTTTAATGTAAGAATTATATCTAAAGCATCTACCATTAATTTGCATTTACGGCATTGGCGCATAATAATAATTTCTCTTGCAATGATGAGCGTTGAATTCTTAAAGCTTTTCAAGTCTAACTCAAGATATCTCTTCATTAAATTAGTCGTTATTAAAATGTCCTGCAAATGCTCCCTGGTGGTGGAAATTCCATGTTTTATTCCGTTTAGTTAAATTATTGCTTTTGAATTGCTACTAACAATTTAATTTATGCTAATTTTACATTCAGCAATTGGTAAAATTTTCTTTAAATAGATATTCCCTGAATCATTATAAAGATTACTCGTGAAACAGTGATTAGACTCATGAAAGGTAGTTTATCGTTTAGAATATCTGCCCAAAAAGTATATGTATTCAAGCCACATTAGTCTTCTTTTCATCCTAGATAAAAGAATTCGCTTCAAACATACTCAGGTGTGGATAATAGCTGTAGTCGTATTGTTGTATGACTTTTAATCCAAATCTAGTTATCCTTTTTTTATATCTATTAACGGAAAATTATTATCAAAAGCCAGTTACGTAAAAAATGCTTAAAAGTCGGGGAGGTGTCCCTTACTAAATATTGGAAACATTCAACCGAGAAACATGGCTCGAGGGGTGTCAAACTCCTGTTGGGCAGAATAAACTTTTTGTTTTCGTTGAAAGGCGGAGAGCTTATTTCCCTGAGTTGGTCCGGTGGGATACTCGGGCAGAACGAAACTTTTTTGACGTTCCAATTTCACAGTTGGCAGCACTGATAACACTCGGCACCGCTGAGAATATTCTGTGCGAGTTTTGATGGTTTTTAAAATCTAGTACAGCAATGTTTATTCTCAAATGCGTCCTCGCGCTGTGATATCTACGAGTCAAATGATTAATCCACTTCAAAGAATCTGAATGTTAGCAAAACAAAATTCATTAGTCCTTGTAAAAATAGATATTAATATCAGTGATACATTTTTATACCAAAACCATTCGCAACTAAGTCCAGAGAAAGTTCCATGATTGCGGAAAGTTTTTAAGTTACTATTACAAAAATATTACACGTAATAGCTTGCAAAACTTATATTAAATAATTACTTTTAACTTAAGCGAATTTACTTGTGTAATATGCAAATAGATACTCTTCCATTAACACGCACCTAGAGTTACATAATAAAATTTGCATGTGTTTTATTCGCAAATTCGCTAATACTACTTACTTCAACGTACTTAAAAAAGAAAATGAATTTTTATTTATTTACAAATTTGATGTTATTTTAGTAATTTAAGAGGTAGTTAATCATTTCACTTCAATGCCATTTAATTCAAATCGCGCTTATTCTTTTAAGTTGAATATAACACATTGAAATATATTCTACATCATTGTTTTCTCATATTAAATTTCTTTTTTCAGAATCAAAATCCCTCTCGTAAAATATTGCAACCGAACAACCGATCTGGAACAAATTTATCCAGAGAGCACTTTGAAACTCAATATTTTAATTATCGATTATCTGAAGCTTCAAAGAGGGAGTGAGGTAATGAAGCGAGGTGTGGATTGAGGTAATTTATCCTAAGTTTCCTCTCTGTGGGTTAGAAACTTCCTCTGTAATGGAATATTACATTGGTAGACTTTTTCTACCTTTGAGTAAGCCTGGATTAGTTTAGCATTAATTAGTAGATTCCTATTGCCACAGCCATAAACAAGAGAAATATGACGGTAAATGAGTTTTTCCTCTCTTCCGCACAAGTTAACAAATATTCCATTGATCAACATTTTCTTGTGAATCTTGAAATAATCTACCACAAAAAATAAATTATAAAGACATTTAATTGATACTTGACCACGAAAAGTTTGCAAGATGTGCAACCTAGGTTTCAGAGGTAAAATATCTTTATAGTTAATTATTTTAGTATGGATTGCCGCTATATTAAGTCCTCTACCATCCAACGAAATCTTTCTGAGTCATTATGAAACATTGAAAATGATTGGCTGTGAAGAAATATTTGTAGTGAATGAGAAGTATTTTTGGCGGATATCTCTTTGGTTACAACCTCGATTGGTTAACATCTCCATGGCTACAGAGAGGCGTGAGGAAGTGAACTAGCTTCCGCTATTCTTCCTCTTCCATTTTCGTGGGGTCTCCTCCACTTGAAGAGGCAAAAATGAGATTCCCTTCGAATGGGAGGCGAAAGCGATTGAGGGGAAATTCGCAGAAAATGGAAAGAAACGCTTCCCTTTTGCCTGCGGAAGATATGCAAACACGCGATTGCTTCGTTCCTATTTCTGCTCCGTCATTTCAACTCTATTTCTGCTGCTGCATCTTGAATATTTCTCGTTTGTCATTTGGTACAGGATGGAATAAAATGTAACCTTCGTTTACGTTTCTTGTTCCTGGCTTTGATGATGTGAAACCAACCCTCTTATGAATGATGCAAAATAACACTACTTGATCACTCGCAATTGGATGCTACGAGAATATGGTCGTTCTTTTCCACTAAATGAATATATTTTCTATCATATAGCCTTCCGAATAAGTAGGGTGGGTGCTCCTAAGATGGAATATGGTCCTAATGTGGAATACCTCAGTATCTGATCAGCCAAGTGCTCAGTTTTCAAGTTCGCGTAATTCAAACGCATTCTTAAACAACTATTTTAGTATTCCATATTAGGTGAACGGTCTATTTCATATTAGAACCTCCATTACCTCAATATGGAATAAGTAAATAAGGACATCTAGCATTTTCTTAAAAGCTTAAATATATTTATTTAATCTATAAATTTCATTGTGGTAAGATAGCTGAGAGGTCATAGATTTAGTAAATATTATCAAAATACAATTTTAAACAAATATTATGGGCAATAAGGTGTAAGTCAAATTGGTATTTTCAAAAAGTATTCCTTATTTGGTATCTTTGCTATACTTTAATGAAATTTCGCTTCTATCCTGATTATGATCCTTAAAAATATCTGCCCTTATTTATTGGAAAATATGAAAATATGCTAACGGAGGTAAAGATTGTTCATCGATCCCCGGTCTCCCGCTTGCCGGATGCGCATCTAGGTCATTTAGTTAATACTGTGGTAGGGCCATCCACCTGGTAAATAGAAGATACAGGTTCGAATCCAAGTCTTGATGGACATATTTAACCCTCATCTCTCCCATGGTTTGTATACGCCTTAAATTTCAAAATCCTTCCCTTTAAGTTCGAAGGATATTCAATACTCCTGGTTCTTGTTCGAAAATAACATTGTCATTATTTGATAAAATCTATTGTTGTTTTGGACAATAAGAAAGGATGATGATTTAAGAATAACTGAATGCAATATGCATACAAATGATATATTTTACATTCTGAATATTCCGCTTATGTCATTAGTATAATAAACGTGCACCGTATAATCGTGATCTCAAAAGAAAAGAGCATAACTAATCAGACTAAAAACGTTGGTGTTACCAAGGGAAAATATTGGTATTAATGCTGACAAGGATATCTGGCTCATTTTAAAGGCATTGGTTAATTTATCAGAACCTAAGTGACAGGTTTTTTATGGGTATAGAAAACCCGATTTTGCCGAAGTAAAGTATATTAGTTATATAGCCTTTAACTTTATCACCACTTTCATAATTTGTGGCTTTTTGAGAAGCGTATACCAATCATGATTTTTTAATGCTGGGTGAAATATCGTCATTTATGCGGGAAAGTTGAATTTAGGATGAGGCAGCGTGAAACTTCTTTAAATATTCCACATCTCTAAATTCTGCGCGGTTCGCCTGAAATGTCAGTTGAAAGGTTTGAATGCACTTTCATAAATGGCGCACATTCGTGAGTCTATTTATTTCATCTCCCATCTGAACTTAAAGAAAGTGGAGCTTACATTATGAAAGTGCCAACAGAGAAGGTCATTTATGGGTAAAAGGTTTCACAAGTTTGCAGAGAAAACGAGGTTGCCAAAAGTTTCCCTTCGCCGAACCCTTATTGATGGAAACGAAACGAAAGATTAAGGTACATGGAAAGTGAAGTGACACTCACTTGCCCTTAAGCAAAGACGAAGGTTATGACTCAAAAAATTGTACATAGTCGTAAGGGACGAAATTTGTTATTTTAGTGTTTTTGAGGATGTAAGGAATTTACTTTATTAACGGTGGAAACAACAAAAGGTTAAGTTTGATCTGTTCTCAAAATAAGCTGAAAATATCTATGTATTTTTTCTCTCTAGCACATTGTAAATTTTTGAGTCTTTTTTAAGAGTTTCTTATAATAGGTGTTTTTTTCGATTTAAATAATTTCTAATCACAATATAAAATTTTGTGTAATATAGTAATTTAATTAAATAATAATTTATGATCGTAATTGTACATTTTGTACTATATAATGATATCTATATTTATACCTTATAAATTTAAGTTTCTGTTCGTATTCTCAATTGTTTAAATATTATTGTATTTATTATATATTTATCTTTAAGATTAACATTTTAGATATATCTTACTGTAATCGTAAAACAATAATTATTATAATGAAAACGAATATTTGTAGTAACCATACCTACATTAGAGATACTGCTTTCACCTTTCCTTGTTGCAAGTTATTTGGGAATCCTTGAAAAGGGCCCTCATTCTTTGACCTTTCATCCCCCTTCGCCCGCACACTTAAATAATTCCATTATTCTTTTATTTCAGGTCAGTGATTCAGAATCGGCTGATGGAAATGGTTACGGCATTACGCGTCGCTACGCTGTGAGTAAAATTTCTTGACTTCTCGAAGACCAAAACGCCGTTTTAGCTTCGGTCTACGTCGTT
Source organism: Sympetrum striolatum (assembly GCA_947579665.1). Lineage (NCBI taxonomy): Eukaryota > Metazoa > Arthropoda > Insecta > Odonata > Libellulidae > Sympetrum > Sympetrum striolatum. The sequence continues at coordinate 75,802,572 of OX388348.1, forward strand.
GGAGGAATGCCCGAATGAAGATTGGATACATACATCTAAAATTAAGGGAAAGGAAATTATATTTTTCAGAATCAGTTTCAAGCATTATTGTGTGAATATTCTCGATTTATATCATTATTATATTATATCTATAATCTCCCTTAGTATCATTTTATACACTCTCGAGTAGTATTTTATACTGCAAAATGAATATCCGAAAATTCTGTGGTAAAGCAATAAAAAGCATTCCGTTAATAAAACAATGAGTCAGTAGGTTCTATGAAAAGATGAACTAGGAGTGAAAAGTTGTGACATGACTGGGACCCGAACCCAGGTCTCCCACTTTCTGGGCAGGTGTTGCCCGGAAAGTCTTGGGTTCGAGTCCTAGTCATCTCAAATTTTTTCACTCTTCGTTCAACTTTGGATTTAAAGTGCACGCTTCCTCGTGCTAAGTAAAATGTCATCATTAAGTTCGTTCTATGAAAGGGTAGAGTAATACTTCTTCTTCACTTTGGTTTTATCTAAAATGTATTTTCCTTGTGTTGTCAGAATGTTCCTCCCCTGTTTGTCCTTCGGGCTGAGTATATGAAAAACCCCTTGTGACCTCAGACTCCCATTGGTGATTACGTTTGCCCTCAAGGCTCTGAGGAGAATCTTTTTCCTTGATCACATGACGAGGAAATATGCCGAAAGATCTCCAAACCACGCTTAACAGTTAGCTACTCTGATCTACGTAGCCAAAAATAGAGAAATTCCTTTTTCGATTTACAAATTCAGTGCTAACGTAGTGCATTCAATTCCCTTCAAGATAACATAGCGCTTGAGCCATTGATATAATAAATCTGCCGAAATAGCAAGTTGGACGTAGTTTTTTGATTCAGGCGGTATTCTTTCGGAAGACACTTCTATTGCTGTACTTAACACGGCGTTGAATCGAGGATGCTTTCTCAGCTCTTACGTCGGAGAGCATGTTCTCGTAACGGCGACAAGCAAAAGGCGGATCCCTCTTTGAGACGAAAGGTAACATTCTTGAAGTCACGCCATAAAAGCAACGTGCATTGAAATACCTCACATAGAATTCGGCGCCATCCGAGGAAGCACACCGATGAGTCGAGACTCGGTTTGGAGCCCCGATTGGAATCGATTGTTCTGAAAAAATTGTTTTTATTCACAGAATTTTTAAACTCGATTAAATTTTCAAGTCTTTTTCATTTTAAATGCATTAATTGTATATTCTTGTTTGATGCACATTCAAGTTTGCATTTTTGTTGCTGTGTCAATTTTGCCAATTTCACGAATTTTCCACTGTCAATTTCCAAAAATTACAAAGTTTTATTTCTTCATTACTTCAATAGCTTTCCACGAAGTAACGCCTGGACATTTATAATTCTATGTTCTTATACCCGTATCCCTTTTAGTTTTTCGTAAACCCTCTTTGAAATCAATATCTGAACCAAAACTGTCTATGAATTAGATGAAACGGACTCTCATTGTTTAAATTTAGATATAATATTTGTTTTTTATTATTATGCTAAGTAAATTTTCAATGTATTCCTAAAGATAATGAAAAAATAGGATAATTTGAAGCATTGCGCAGTATATCTGATTAACATTGAATTAATAAAAGAGATTTAAACCCCTGGTTGGGAGTGGTTATTGGCTTTGTGATTCTTACAAAGATCTAAATTTGGTCAACTATCCTCTGATGTAATGGACCTCTTTATTTTATCGGTATTTTTTATTGTATGTCATAAGATTAGGTCGTTTACCGCATAAAACCTTTGGGACGATAAGTCTATGAACACGAGCCATTCTTTTACCTTTTTTGGTCCCCAATACTAGTAATTCCAGCATAAATATTTGATTCACCAGGAAAGCCTTTTTAGATAGTATTACTTCCTTCTTGCAACAAAATATGTAAAATTTATTTACGTTCTCTTTAACTGCGTACTCGACGAATAGAATTTCATTCTCACTATTTCTTATTACCTTATTTTTCTCGTATTTTTACTTAATAGAATTAGGTATTGAAATTACGCTGAAATCGTTAGTGAATGCATGTCTTAGCCGTTGTAGCCCCGTGAGTTAAAATACTGCCGGTAAAATGTAAAGAATTAGCAAACATAGATTTATCTATATTTCAAGTTTTAAGTAAATGAAATATTATTAATATCATAATGTGAATAGAATATAATTGAGTTAAATATTTGGGATACTTTAATAGTAGCTTCAGTCCGCCTTTAGTAAAGAATAACGTTGAATGGTATCATTACCGTTTTACACTCGTTTATATGTTATTAATAACATTATCCATACTTTTACACATATAAAATGACGTTTCTCGCACATTGTTTCTTTATTAATAATGTTGATTTCACGTACATACATGTATTTCACGAATTTCTCTAAATGAAAGTTGTTAATGACAGAATCTGATTTAGGAAGCATGGTGAAAATGAGGTAGTATAAGCCCCACATAAAAATATTAATTGCAAAAAATATTTCAACAATAAATATTTTATTATTGACTTTTGCGATTTTTTGTCTTTACCATGTTTCTTATTACGAAGTTCCACCAATTCAAGATATTTACGCTAGAATTAATTTACAATCTGATTTTTATGTTTCCCCTACTTTTTCAATTGTAACTCCTAAACCATTGGTGTTTTTCGAATCTCTCAATTGAATTTGAAAGCTCAATCACTTATTTTAGAGTATTCACTTGGATGTCTGTGAAGTACTCATAACAAATACTTTAGGGATCTCGTGTCCCATCTTTAATATTCACCACCACAAAGCGCCATGTAAATCGCTGTGTAAATGTGCATCACAGTTTGACGTGGTTCAGCCCGTTCCACTTGGCAAGTATTCCTTAAAGCTTTCCTTTTGACTTTGAACATTGCTTGCGCTGCACACCACGCCTTTTTTATTTCAAGGGCGAAACGCCGTTCGTGAAACTTTGATGCCGTTTCCCCGAGATGGCGGACATATTCGCGCTTCCGAAAACGTCCGCTAGGGGCGGTCACGTCGTCAATTCCGGTCCTTCCAATTCTCTTATTATTACTCAAAGCCCTTTAAACCAGATGTGGATTCCATTTGGACCCCCCGCGATTTCATCGAGAATTCAGCTTATTCTTATGATCTGTCCAACTGTATAAACTGTCCACGCTTTAATCCAAGAAAAGGATATTAATGAAGCTTATCTTTTCAACCAACAACACTTTTAAGTCTTTCGTATTTTCATATTTTCAATTTCATTATTGAATATAAGTATAGATTTTTCTGCAAGGTTATCCTTGATGCTTTTCTGTTCTCAACGACTCACTACATCGCAAAGTTAAACGAAGTTGCTACTTATGCAGGTCTTGTGGTTCTCCTAAACATTGGGGAGGATCTATAAAAGCAAAGGAAAGAGCAAGATGAAAGAGTAAAGAAAGAGAAAGGCCGAGGAGATAAGGAATGGAGTAAAGTGGGTAAACCTAGAAATAGGTCAGGGCCCTTGAGGAGGCCATGTTGTTTCCACCGAGAATGCTTCTTCTTCTGAATTACTGTTATCAGTCTTTAACCCAGCCATCGGAATATCGAACCAATTTGGTTATTCTATTTCCATTTTCTAATGCTGTTACTGTATGCTGTTTTAATGCTATTCCATTACTGTTACTTTGCTGTCGTTTCCTTGAAGTTTTGAGTTCTTTCTTTTCCTATTTTCACGGATTATCTAGTACTCTTTTGCCTTTTTTATCCTTCTACATTTTCGTCTTACACTATTTCCTCTCCTGAAATAAACATGTTTACTAAGCCATGTATGTAAGTACCTTGGTTAATTACTTCTACTGCAATCTTTATTTTTCCCTCGTATATGATTTTTATATGCATAGTTTGTGCTTATGCTAATAACGTAATCTTGCTACTTATTGCAATTATCTTCACAGATTTATAAAAATTTAGCATAACTACCAATCAAAGTATTTCCTTCTGTAATAATTTCAACCAGATTTCCCTCGGCCGTAAGTCTTGCTGTTGATCCTTCGAAGGAAGTATTTTAATCTGTCAATTTCTCATAATATTTCTTTTTATGTATGAATTTTTTTTTTCATCACAATTAATTTAGATTATAACATATATTAAGCTAGTGACATCTTTATTTCTATGGTTGTAATAATTGTAGCATTAAAACTTAAAATAATTGAGTCCAATTATAGAAAGCGAGTGCACGCTAAGATTGGATAATTATTGGTTGTGATCGATCAGTTAATGCAACATCTTCTCTCAAATTTGCTAAAAATTTTTTCGTAAAACAATCCACTAGAATATTACTCAATACGGCTGGAGAAATTTCCCACTGCGATTGCTTTAGCGATTTTTACTTACCAATGTCTTCTCATTTTGCTTTTTGCCTTCGCAGACAATCGTTTGTTTGTTTTTTTATGCTCCGAATTTTATAGCCCATATTTGTTTGCAGCGAAGGAATGGCGATTATAATGCATAGAGTAGTGAAACAGTTTTGAGGAAGGGTTCATTTGGCAAAATATATCTAACGATATGAAGTGGGAGACAGGGGTTCAAGTCCTGGTCTGCGGAGGATAATAAATACGTTTTCCCTTCGAGATCTTTTTAAATGTAGCCTTATATACTACTATGTTAAAAAAATTGCCGAATGTATTTTTCCCGCGAAAACGCCTAGCAGGAGAAGAGTAAAATTATTGGGGCAGATAGCGCCACATGTTGTGGGTAGAGCTATTAAGTACTTACGCACCTACCGACTAATCTACCACTACAATTTTACATTTCTCCTGCTAGGCGTTTTCAGGGAAAAATATAAGTTCAGCGTCTTTTTGAACGTAATAGTATGAAGAAGAAATGCTTACAAATTATTTTAATTATGTTGGTGTAAAGTAAAAGATTTCTTCAGAAGGTCGAAAAAGATCAACTCTTAAAACATAAGGTTAAGAATGAGGCTTACTAGGAAAGATGAGGAGTGAGCTAGTTTTCTTATTTCTCTTCACCGAGATAAAACCCGTTGAATGAGAAACGTTTGCTAAATTGCAACAGCACCACGTTCATAGCATTCAACAAGCTGTGACCAGGATGCACCGTACTTCAGCGGCTTTCATAGCCGTGAACAACGCTGAAAAACGCTGAACGAAAGGTACCTCTAGCACCGAAAGAACAAAAGGAAAATATTTCACCGTCGAAGGTATTCCCCTAACCTTGTGTTCCACTTCCATTATGGCAGGTGAGCTGAGCGATTCTTGTCCTACGAGAGTCCCTCGAGATGTTCCCACTCAACCCTTACAATCCCTTTTCAATCCCTCTCTTTCGTTGATACTTCTTCTCCGCTTTATCGCTAACGTCGTCTTCGGTCACTCTTAGCTAATATCTCGGCGATTCCTCCAACGTCGCTCTTCTATTTGGAGGAGATGGACGCTCTCCGTTAATTGACGTGATATTTCAGGATAATGGAAGAGTAACATTTCCACTCCTTGAAAGATTGTTATTATTTCGATGGAAGGCAAAAAGAGTTATTTAGCGAGATTACTTCTACATCCACCTATGTGGTACATACTGCTTACGCATATTGACCTATATATAAAAATAATACATTTAATGTATTGATAAAATTTCTAATATAGTGATATTTAAATACAATTTTAATTTAATAAATAATAGTAGTAGTACTGCTAAAAGTGCTTCGACAGCTTAGGTCATTTCGCACATTGGCTCCCACCGGGATTCGAACCCGGGACCGCTTTCACCAAAGGCAAACGCGCTGTCCACATAACTATCCGGGAGCCTTTAAATAAATAACATTTACCAATAATTATAATGATATTTTAATGTAATCATAATATTTAAATACAGTAAAATATTTAATTCTATAATATTTAATATCTGAAATAGCCTTTCTTAAAGCAAGAGCTAGTACTATGGAATAGGTTTATTGTGAAAATAAAAAAATAAAAAGTGTATAAAATTTAATAAATATAATATATTGATTGTACTATTATTTTTTAAAATTCTGCCAGAGTCTAACCGTTTCAATAATAGTTAATCGTAAATATCTTTACATGCAGTTTTATATGGGTCCTTATAGTTGTTATTTGTAATTATTTACACACGAAAGAACTTGATAAGGTGCATTATTAATAAAAGAGGTAATAGATTCGGTACATATTTACAAGGCTATGTTTCCCAAACGCTATTCTTCCAGCGATGTATTAATACAATAATTAACATATTAACTCAAAAATATTGGCAATTGTGTCAGTTATCGCGTAAATTAAAATTTAAAAGAAGAGAATACCAACTTCGGAACTAAATACCTGAGTGTAATGTTCATGATCTCCCTTTAAGGTGTAAGACTTATCGCAGGAAACTGAGCGTCTTTAATGGTAGGTTTCTAAATGCATCCCAGTCTATCCCATCACGCGGTAGTAAAGCAGTGATGCACGAGGCGGGTGCTGGAGTTGACTCGTGTATCGGTGGTGTTTCTCTTTAGCAAAAAACTCTCCCTGGGAAATAGATAGCTGCAGTTATCTGGAGGAGGAAATGGAAATGAATCTAAAATGAAACCGTTCCGCGTCACATCGTAGGAAAATGGCGTCTTTCAGTGCTGCTCAGTCACGACGGAATGCGCGCCCTCTTTTTTTCTTCGGAGAAGACGATCTTAAAAACAAAAGAGAGTGGCACTCATTCTCACGTGGAAACGGCTCCTTGGAGTTGCAGGTGTTTTGTTTAGGGACGCACTTTTGCAAATTTCGCCGTCGCGTCGCTTATTGGCTTCCAATAAGTGCGTCCCGAGCAACTTCTTTCTTCCGCCCGAGAAAATGGATTTTGAAGAGGCATTTTATTATGGAATGCTCGAGACGTAATTTATGGAGAAATTTGCTCGGAAGAAATTTCTCAGCGGCCAGATGTGCCGCTATAGCAAATGGGGTGCGATTTAATGCTTTCGCCACTGCGGCAAACGATGGATTAATTATATTGCTCATCCGACGGGTTTTGCTGTGAAGATGCTCCATTTCTTTATCCTATTTACTGATTGTTATAGCTTTAAAATAGCGGTAAGGGAGCTTACTTTCTTTATATTGGACGTCACAATTTATAATTAGATTCCCCGTTTTGTTTATATAAAATTACTAGTTCATAACTTCTGATTGAGATGCTGGTGTACCTTTTTCGTTTTGTTGCATACCTGTTTTATTTCCCAAAATTTCATTTAAAATCGGTTGAATAAAATTTGGAGAGTTACCATAAGATAACAATCATAGTTTTTAAATGTCATCATCGAAAACTGTGGACTATATGATGTAGGAAAAACAATAATAGAACATAAAGATTTTCAGGTGTTACTAACAAGCCAATTATGTACTTGTTTACGCTGCATCCAATAAAATTTTGGTGCTACAGCATATTGTGTGGATGTAAGAAGGGACTAAATAGTCTCTATCTAATTAAAGACGTTTATTATTATCATTATTGTCCGATGCTGCTGAATTTTTTTTAAAATTAACTTCCCCGTAAATAAATTTGGATAAAGTTAACAAAAGTTGAATATATATTTAGAAATAAATGAAAATATGGTTTCATTTTCAACCGAATTTGCCCAAGCAACTTAAGAATAACATTTATTTCAGTTTTTACCGAAAACTAAACCAAAATGTACAGAAATTCGTTCTTTTTGCGTGTATTAATAGTTAATACTCCGATGTTTTCTTGCCTATCAGTAACATAGAACTTTCCTAAGAAGCACACTCATTAAGAACTAAAGTCGTAAGATTGACGCAGCAATATATTTATGGTAACTACGAGTGCTTGAATCACAGGAAATTGCCTCTTCCTCTTAAAGAACCTTCCTCTCCACCGTTAACTTTCCATGGGCTTAAATTACCTCTGATTTCTTTTGGGAAAATGCATGAGCTCGAGTTCAACGACCTCCGTGGTCGTAAAGGAGATGGAATGTTTAAAATGTGGAATTATACATAAATATCGTGAATATCATAGCAGTTTTCGGAATTTAAATAAAATTATTGTACGGCCAAAATAACAATCTTGATTAACTTTCAATTCAGCAATCGCCTTGTTCGTTAGGAAGACTGGTTGTTTATAATTAACAAGTTTATTTGATCTTATTTCTCCCAATTTGGAACTGTAAGCAATATTGCACGATCAAAATAATTATCCTTATTCGACTTCCGTTCTTCAGGGACTTTTCATAATTTCATAGAACTGTTATTCTAAATTCTAATATTCAGTATTTACCGTAATTGGGAGTTTTTGGTTTTTCTACTATGTAATATCCATTGGTTTTAGTTATGGTCAACTCCATATTATCACCAAAAAATAATTTTTAATCATTTCGAGACTCCTTTTAAAATTCAAATTTAATTTCAATTTTGCGTAATAAAATCAACTTTGCTTTCCTCAAAGTTATTTAGTAAGTAATACATTTATGTTTATAGTCATCCTATCCTATAATTTTGTTTTCGTTAATTTACAGATTTTGTAGTTCCCTTATCAACATACTTTACTGATATATTTCTAGTTATTGTTCATAATTTCATATATAGGCATTATATGCGGACATGTTTATGGTATATATGGAAGGTGTATGTGGATACAAGTAGATTAGATGTATAAACTGTATTGGCATATGTATATCTGACCGTAATTTATAAATAAATGATTCTTTCTCATAGCCAGCAAGAGAATAAAACAAACTTTAAATGCAATTCTAATGGATTTAGTTCGGAAGGAGCTGAATTCGAACCTGACACATTAGAAACATGATAACAAAAATTATCCTTCCGAATCTTTCTGATACGGCTAAATACGCAAAATTTGGTTTAAATCAAGGGAGAATTATTGGGTTAAAAATCACTGAATATTTATTTACAGACATATTCACTGAAAGAAAGTAATTAATTATTCTAATTTTAATAGTAATTGTTAATAATTAATATTATTAATAATTATAATAAATATTTAATTACTTTTTGAATACATATTTTATAAATAATGCATTTTGTTCTCAATTAAGAGCGGCATCCTTTTTTATATCCGTCACTTGTCAGGATTAACAGGAAATCCATAAATTAGCACTCATCGCGCGCATATCGGAGCCTCCTTTGATGTAAACCACTCCCTCGAGCATATAGTTTTCTTCTCGAGCGAGGATATCGATTTTCTCTTCGTCCTCTTTAAATAACAAAGCAAAAATCTGCCATTTTTTATTGTGTTTTCGCCGCGAACTTGAGCAGAAGCGATTTGGGTTCGATTTTTGGCCAAAGTGTGAAGGAAACAAAGCCCCTTTTGTTCAGCAGTCACTTGTTGACGGTGACCCCTTGTATTTCCCACCGCCCTTTTGAACGGTTTTCCGATTTTGGCCGCTAGGTGCCTCTGCGAGGGGTTTTTTCCTCCGGTCATCGGCCTATTCACACCTTCTTAACCACGGCTCAGCCGCCATGAATAATAAAAGGAGAGAAAGGGAATTGGGGAGACATAGAGAGAGGTTTAGGGGAGGAAACAACGGTTATCTGCAGGGGCCGAAGTATCTTTCGATGTGTAGGCCGAATCATGATGGATAAAAGGGTTCTTTCACCTGTCGTGCCCTCGATCCGGGAATCGCGTTATCGAAATCCCTCATTGGTCGAATTGCTCAGGGGAGATACTTGTGCTGATAAATTCATCCGCTACGGTTGTTCCCAGCCTGTTGACCCCATCACAAAGTTAGATCTGTGCAATGCCAAATTATGTATGCGCCTTACTTCTCTTTCCATGTCCTGAACTATGAAATTAATTTGTCTTTTGGTATAGAATACAGTAAATTATCGTTCATCTACTTTTATAGCAGTCTTTATCATGGCGAAGATGAGATGAAAGCTTGAGTATGTGTACTATGTGCAAATGAACAAACCAACTGGCATATGAGTGATGCTGGATGGTGGGACTAATTAGGGTCTTATGGAATGCCATGAAAAGTGTTAATTGCAGAGTCATTGCGCTTCAATTCATCATCAGAGGTATACCGTTTCCATAATTATGACGTTTTGGAGAATGAACAAGCATAATACTTCAATCCTCATTTGCCTGGTAAGCCTCATTCCACTTTACTTAAGCTCTTGTTAGCTTATGTTATAGAGGGTGAGGTATGTATGTACATGTATGTACCAACTGGACATAAGGCGAAATAATTTTCTGACAGACTTTAGGAATACGTTTTTTTCTAGACGAGGGAGTCTGAATACCTAATATAGACCTTATTTTTTAGTACATATTTTTGTTTATCACATCTTACGACGAATTTGGCAATCAGTGATGACATGTTAAAACAACTTTTACTTTACCACAAACAAACATAAATTACAAGGAAAAACGGACTTGAAAAAAGTCTGAGTGTGTCTGGTCGATCACCTGATTATGCAGCCTCGCTGCGAAACCGGTCGGTTTTTATGAATATTTTTTGTGGTAAAGTAAAAGTTGTTTTAACATCTCATCACTGAGTGTCTGTCAATACCACCAAGTGAAGCCTGAATTAGTTTCTTATATTTTTGAATTGTCTATGTTTACTTTTAAGAACAAATGAAAAGATTAACTTTTACAATCTATTTGAAATTTAATGTTGAAATAACCAATGTTTAGAGACTCCATCCTCTAATTCTGAATTCTTTACTTGAGGATGACTCCATGAGTTGAAGCCATGGTAGTTTGAAAATGAAATTTATTGTGGTTTGTAAAAGTTAGTGTTTTCATTTGTTTCTGATGGAGATATCCCACAAAAAAATCAAGGTCCTAGCACTGGAATCTTACTTGTGTTTACTATTATTCACCATATGTATTTATTTACTCTTTTTTTCATGAATCGATACTTGGTAGTAACCGTATCACAGTTATATCACACTTATTAACCTGAAATACTCATGTTCTTAAATGAAATCAAGATAGAAACTTTCGCATCAGTGCAAAAAACCTGTATTCCACCGAACGTGAATGTGATTGCAAAACGAAACTTATTTTGCAAGTCATTTAGAAGGACGTTTAACGTTTGCCTCAATATGTATTTCGAGTTGTGTTGCACTTAATTGAAACCTGATTCACCGTGCTAATCGAAGTTTAGGTGTATTTCACTCTTAGAAATTATACTCCACCGAGCCTGGATCTGCGTAGAATTAATTCGCCGAGATGCTCTCTCCGAAGAATAAATCATCTCTGCTTCCATTATAACTTTCCATTGGATGCGTCCATTCCACTGATTGCAATCGTCCCTTCTCCCCTTTGTCTCTCGGAGTCCTTTTCTTTCATCATCATCTACTTCCCACGCCTCTTTGCCTCCAATCTCTCGGATTGTTCTTAACGCCTTCGACTGTCGACGGATTAGAATTCTCAGTGTACGGGAATAACTAAGAGATTCCGCCTTAGACACTCGCGGACAAATTGAAGGAATTCTTTGATCACCTAACCCTCGATTTCTAAGCTACTTGATTAGTTTCGGTTTAGTACGGTCAGCGAATAGCTTCACCTTTTTGTTTCGTATGATGATAAAGCTTCGATTTTTACGGCTCATTCAAATCCTTACGAGCAAGAAAAGTGAAAGAAACACTTTTTTACCTATAATGCACTATTTTTCAACTTGTAATGCAGCAGAGATTAACTTGAATACTATCTTCACGTCGAATATATAAGTTAGTATGTGAGTAGTATATAAGAAGTAAGTGATGGTGATATTCAGATTGGAAAGACAAAAAAATACGGTCATAAACCTATTGCAATTTATGAAGACAGAGAGTAAAGTATATCCATCTTCGAAAGAAGAAACAGGGAAAAATTATTAGATTTAGCTAAATTTTATTTATAAAAACTTGAAAAAGAAAATGAATTGCAAAATATCACACGCACATTGCCGATAAAACACGATACTTGAAGAAGGCGCTTAAGAGTTGAAAAAACATAGGATTTAGTTTCGTTTCAAAAGTTTTCCCTGATTTTTCTTTCGACTTCAAGGAATACTACAAAGTTAATCGTCCGTAAGATGATTTTATTCACAATTTTTTTTTCGTTCAATAGTTTTTCGTATTGAATTCGGATGTTACGGAAATAAAAATTTTAACATAAATTTTTAAGACTTTTCGGAAAAGTTTCTTTTTTTTATAAGCAATTTCTCTTCTCCATTTGTATGATTTCAAATTGCAATGTTCGAAGCTTATAAATTGAAATTTAGGTTTGCCACCCGCAGAAATATCACCGTCGTTACTTTATTGAACGAAGAAAATCCTCGTAGATTAATGAGCTATGAACTAAGTGTAAACTAACTAGTATTAACTAAGCCTTTAAGTGTGCAAAACTCCTCTTTGAATTTGTTCTTGCGGAGTTAAGGAACATTTTCCTATCGGACAGCAGCTTGGTTTGTTAAGCCACGCACCGAGCCATAATACCTTACTTGAGTTACAATTGCATACATGTAATGATTCCCATATCGAGGCAATGCAACCTAATAAAATGAATTTGTTCCTTTAATGGTCTATAATAGAATATTTCTAATATTGTTTCCCACTCCGATTAATACAATTTATTTTTTAATTGATGACCTTAGCAAATCAGTTATACCAATTCATACGAGTACCTGACTTAGCTTTAAAATTGAAGGGATAACTTAGATGGTTGCAAGGGCTGAATTTGGTCTATTGTAAAAGATAAAATATAAAGACTTTTCGCCGATCCAGTCTTCAGCATCTCCTGGTAGAAAAGAAGTTAAGGACGAGTCTCGCTTGAGATTTTGAGTTCACCTCACCTTTCACATACCTGAAAAAGCTGATGTCGGTGTCGACGTAACGTCATATTTTTTCTGGCAAAATTCCCGTAATTATATTCTTACTCTATAATACTACGTAAGGCTTGAGATTTAAGCGTAATTTTTTCAATCGCGTTAATATTTCGTTATGATATATTCAGCTTAAATAATAAGTATTCAGATGAAAAATAGGTGGTGTAATTGCATGCAATATATAGGGAACATATTGGGGGAAGTGAAAAGGTAAAGGGACTCGTTAACGATTTTAGAGAGGAAACAGAAGGATCTGTGGCATTTCAAGGAAATTGGTTCTGAGATCTATGCTATTGTGGATAGAGGATCGTGAAATGAGTAATGGTCGAAAAGGACGTGGCGATTCATTGCAGATATTTTGCTATAGTTGGTTGGCTTCAGATTACTCTCACTCGCCAACTGTGAATCCACTTTATCATTATATTAGGAGGTAATGGGCATAGATTATAGGCGGCGTGAAATGGTAGTCCCACGAGTCTACACGTAAATTGGTACGACTACCTCGGCGTAAAGGTACGCATTAAGGAAATGAACAGATTACATTAAATCCCGAATTAGACAGTTTAAATGAGTTTTGTTTATAGTGGCGTGCAATTTTCATGGATTTATGAAAATACGGTTGTTTATTTTGGGAGAATGTTGATGATAGTAATTAGCTTAATTGGAAATCGAATATTATTATAGCTGGCATATCCCACTTGCTCCATTTCAAGATAAGTTTTTATATACGAAGAAGAAATATTGTGTCTTTATGATTTATGTCAGTACCGGCATCGAACGCATACGTTCGTCTGTAGAACTAACTTTTTGTTTACCGGATTATAACATGTTGGTGGCTAAAATTTTGATGTACTATTGCTGAAACTGAACCAATGGAATACCAAGCAATACATCATGAAAACTTTGAATTAAAAAAAAAAACATTACATTTTTTAAGTGTAAATATGGTGTACATGACCCTCACCCCTTGGTACCTTGGACTGGCCCGAGTAACTCCGTGCGCAATCTGGATTTCAGGACAATGTATACTCTCGCATAGGCCGTGAATATCTTCGTGCATTTCCCCAGGAATCGGCTGATAACGCCAGGTGTACACGTCCTTTAAAAATTCCTTTAAAATTCGAGTTTAATAAGGAGTCCTTTTGCGGAAGCGTTTGAGAAAATCCCGGTTTTTTGTTCGCATTCATTCTTTGGCGGAGCTCCAAATGTGGGTTAAGGAGGCACAATTCAAAAGGAAAAAATGTGCGTCGACATGTTTGACCTTTGTCATTTACGCGACTGGAAAGCGGATTTCCATATCTCTTCGCCTGCCTCTCTACAGCCAGTTCTTTCGAATGCGCGGGGATTGGAGGTCTGCATACATTACAGCGCAGTGCATAGAAGTGTATGTTTATCTATCCAAATCTCTCTCCATCCTATATAGCTAGTTTCCCTAAGACCTTGTTAACACCTCAATCACCATAGAGGCTGTCAGAAAGATTCAAGAAAGAATTGTTATTATTATATACATACGTTATAATTGGACAGCGGTCTGGTGGCAGCGTCAATTTAAATCCAAAAAAACTCTACATAACATTATATCAGTCATTACATTTAGTTAGAGATAATAACCAATAATCATTAAATTCTAACAATAAGTAATATTCAATAATCATCAAATGTCGTCTAAAACAATAACCAACAACAATTATATTATTAATAATATCTAGCAATCACTACATTTTGTCTAAAATAATAACCTACAATCTTCAAACTCTAAATAACATCCAACAATCACTAAATTTCATCTCAAATAATCCTAGACACCATGTCAGCAATTTTCTAGCTAAACCTTCCTCAGTTTTGGCTTAAAGGTAAGGACAACATGTACACATCCTTCATTAGGTTTAGTGGGCAAGATAAGAATCTTATCACAGGTGAACTGGCCTAACATAATGGAACTGTGTCCAACCAAATCAGAAAGATACTTTTTATATTGCACAAAATTGTATTTCACGAGACCAGTTTCGACCAAATCGTGAAATGTAGTTCATCGCAATCTTGAGCCCAATGAGGCTCTACTAATTACACCGCAAGAAATCTGTTTGTGCATGGATCCCCTCTCGGAGGAGGCGCTGCCTATCGTATTTTCTTATACATCATTCAGTTTTGCGGTGATACGGTTACGGAATGTCGGCCTAATTATCAGTAATAGAATATATGCTCCCTTAGGATGATGTCTTGGTCGAAACCAACCGTAAAAATTACATTTTGTGGTAAATACCAATCACGGTCCTGATTTGCTTTGATGGTCCCTGTCTATACATGGGTGTAGGGTAGACTTCCCTGTACTGTAGAAAGGGAAGCTTATCGTGCTGTATTCCTCACTGAAATACATTATATTTTCACCGTTAGGTTCACATATATATACGTTCGGCTACCGAAACCCTTTGCTGTCCGTTTCACTTGAGCATATACTCTCCCAGACAGAAAAATCTCTTTATCGCATGCGTCGTGGGGTTCCGATGTTTGCTTTCATCGCGGAGACAGAATGATTTGAGAGAAAAATCCACGTATGTGTAACAGTATATAGCAGGAACAAAATAAAGAGCCCTAGGCATTGCGAAGTTTCCTTATAAGAAGAAACCTTAGCCAATAAAACATGGCAGTACAAAACCAGAGGTAAAAGATCATAATGCATAAGTGAATTAAAATGTAAAGAATATTTATTTTTAATATTTAAAGAAAATTTCTCCTAAAATCTGCGTAATTGAATTAGAATATGCTGATAGAAAACTGTTGAATGAAAGTGTTTGGTGAAATATCGATCAATAAAATACGGAGAGCGTTGAAATGAAAAGGGTCAATTTAATCTTTTCGAAAGTTCCAAAAGGTTGAGTAGAGAAACGAAATGATTAATCCCAAACAGTGTTCAGGAAGAGATTTGGGCTTCTGTACGTCATTGCTCCAATAGAAATGCTATTCCTACTTTATGACTTAGAGTTTCTTTAATTCACAATCTTTGGAGCTCGATTAATCCCCATCCGGAAAAGTTATCGTTTGAGCAGACGCATTCTAGTTTCGAACGTTCTAATCGTTGGTTGTTCTTATTCCTAATGGAGTAAAAATTTCGAGTTGGGAAAAGACAAATTAGAAAAAACCATGGTGAAAAATTGTGTTTATCGTAACCATTTCCCTTATTTTCCTCTTAATTCCGACGGCATTAAGAATATTCTTGTGCTTCTTTAAAGCCTATTATTTTGACGTCGTGAACCCTTATCACAGTTCACGATAAATAGGGCAATTGTCAGCCTAAGTGTCTTTATAGCTCTAGCTTCGTTCTTTCATCAATGACGTTTATGCTCACGAATAATCAACGATATTTATTTATTATTTTAACTGACGCCTGGATCCCCTAAATCAGCCAACAACTAATCTCTTTCCCTTTGAATATACTTTTTTATCCAACCCTAAATACAACATATCGTAATATTTCCCACGGTATCTGAGTCGCCTATTCCTTCTTTCTTATTTGAATTTTCTCGGTCTTAAATATTCTCCTTCCGTCATATATAGCATATTCTTGTTTCTTTTCTATTTATGCAGCTTATTTTTCAATTATACTAACCGTCTGTGAGTGAATTAAATTTCAGAAACATGTCCAAAGAGATACGTATGTACAGTCCTGGCCAAAATTAACGCAGCACCAGCCGTAAGGATCGTTAGGGAGGTGCTGCATTAATTTTGGCCAGGAGTGTACCATCCAGTTAAGTAAAACGAAATTTGTATTACTAATAGTCATTGTTACGAATATAGAATCACTAAAATCAAATCGTGAAATATTAATAATTGGCTGTAAAAATAAAGCCTATTATACGAAATTATTAACCATCATGGCAGTCTAACATATATGATCCTGCTTCCATGTACGTATATACTATTAATTATAAGTTTCCATTCCATTTAATCGTTTCATCATACACAATAGCTATTTTACGCATATACTTACGAATATTTCGTATTTTTATTACTTTATGATATTTCTTGTTCGTTTTTACTTCGAGAAGTTTATTTATAATTCTATAAAGTTTGTGGGACATAAACTTTTGACTTTAAACAATGCAAAGTCGAATGATAATGTATGGAGAAACTCAGTGGGCAAAGATCAGAAACAATACTTTATTAAACACAACGAGATGTATTCGCCGAAACAATGAAAATGGCCGAAGGGGCAAAAAGTTCTCTCGGTTTGCGAGCCTCGATATTATAAAGGAACTAATATAGGACGTGGATCTTTCGGAAAATGCGCTCCTGGAGTTTTTGCAGGAATCTCCAATTTTAGAATGCTTCTGGACATGTTTAAAGGGACCCATTCAAGGGTAATGCAGGATGACTTAGTTTTGGGGTTTACACTCTCCTCTCTGAAAAGCCTCGTGATGCTTGGATATGATGAACCTCTATGCGATCATAGAAATGGATTGGTTAGAGGATGGAAAGGGAAACAGCGAATTTCTTAGTAGGGCACTATGAATTTGAGATAAATAAATCGAATAGGTTGTATTTACAACATAATTTCAGGTTAAATGGTTGGGAAGCATTTAAAAATGCAATGGAGAAACCAGAATTCTGCAGAAAAGATAGCCATGAATTTAAAATTAGGCCTCGGCGGCAACGAACGGACATCGCGAAATATTATTTTATTAACAGAGGCAATTCAGAATGGAATAAGTTACCTGGATCGCTCTTAAACACCTTGTCTAAAAATACAAAATCTTTTAAAAAGAAATGTGTTAATGTATTGTTGTAGATAAGGGTATTATAGAATGTAAGGGGATTTCAGTAATGTAGAATTTCTGGAGGAAGTAAGGGATTGCTTGGCATGTAGATGTACGGCGGGGTTTTACCCTGGGACCGCTACGATAGCCAGGAAGGCCTGTCATGAACCCCGAAAAATCCAGAAATAGCAATTTATATGTCATAAGTATATATGTACGTATTTAGATGAACTGTATATGAATTTGTAGAAAAACTACCACCTGGCTTAGAGCCTACTTGTAGTTTAAGAAATAATAATAATAATAAAAAAATTGCGATTTGCAATCTATGGATCAAATAAAAATAGCCATAATACTTGAATAGTATACATTGAGTCTATCTGTTTTTATATATGCAGTGTTACTTCTGCAACTCGAAACGTATTGTATAACGACATTCTCGCATTAAAATTTCCACTGAAGTACGCTTGGAGGGCTATTTTTTCAGAAATAAAGTTACTCTTCTCCCAAAATAACTGCTTCCAAAATAGCTGCTTTTAATTCCGATGAATCCATAAGCATAACTTTGGTGCCCCTGAGGACCAACAGGGCGACACTAAAATGCGTGCGAAATGATATTATAACCAGAGAAAATGTCCGTGCCATTTATGTGACCATATCACGTCATCCATTATATTTCTGGAAAACGTAATATATTATGTCGGGAGGGGCTTCCAAAGAATTGATGGCGATATTGTGCAATGGATTCTGTCGTAATAGAAAAATTCGTAACTCGTAAAATCAAACATATGATAGCTGGGCTGCTGAACTTGTTTTAGTTAGATGGCTTTCGGTGTTGTTTAAATTGTAACGTTAAAAAGCTATGATATTGTCTCCAGTGACTCAGGCTATATATTGGCATCTAACATTGTTTAGTTAGGATATGCGTGTGTGTAAATAATAATAAAAATAATAATGTTTATTACGGGTTTACCCCATTTACAGTTTAAGAATAAAAAAATGGCAAAATTAAAATTACAATAAATGCTGCACAATTTTACAACTAAATATATACATATGCAATTAATAGAGATATAATTGATATATACAAGAAAATTCCAATGAAATATGTATGTAAACATTGAAAACAAAAAGCAAAAAATAGGTAAATGTAAAGAAGTAACATTAGTTATAACCACGCCCCTGAAGCTCCCCTATGCTAACTGTACAATCGGCTGACGCCCTTAATGTCCGCAGCCGCGAGATGGCAGCACTGAAGCTCGCCCTTTGAAACCATAATCTCATATGGAGTAAATGGAAAAAACAGCACGATTATGATACTTTTTCCCTCTTTTTCTTTGCGGGAGTAGTATATACCAAAGATGGAATACAGAGTTAGTGATTTATCCATTTATAAGTACTTAAAACAATTGAATAAAATGGGCAAATTACTAAATCCGAAGAATAAGTGCAGGTTGCCTTCAGGGCACACCACAAGTAACTTGTGAAAACATTATCCGTAGATCAGCGAAGTGTTCTGCTCGGAAACACAGAAAATAATTTATCCTTAATAAGTTACCAACGTTACATCTACTTTCAACTAGGCCTTTTAAAACTAGAATCACTAGATGTATGTACATGGGTGGTCTGAAAAGTTTCCGACATTTCAACATTTCTTGACGTGTTTTCTGAAAATTTTCTGAAGATGTCTGTAGAATCTGGAGTTGGAAACTTTTCAGACCACCCTCGTATATACATTTCCTGAAAAAAATGGAAGTTCCCAGAAATAGTCTCCAGGAAATGAGTAAACGGTCAAATATTGTTGAAACATACATAAATCCAAAAGTACCAAATTTAAATGACTGGCAAGGAGTGAATTTCATCTTGGGGAGGCTGAAATGTGAAGTTAGGTTATACAATATACAAACATAAAGGATAGAGTGGTATAAAAAATTTATTGACCAAACATTAAGTTTTAGACAGCTTCGCAAATTTCCTTTTCGCAAATTTCCTGGAGACTATTTCTGGGAACTTCGATTATTTTTTCAGGAAATGTATATACGAGGGTGGTCTTAAAAGTTTCCGACCCCAGATTTTTCAGACATCTTCAGAAAATTTTCAGAAAACACGTCAAGAAATGTTGAAATGTCGGAAACTTTTCAGACCACCCATGTGCATCCTGCGATTCTAGTTTTAAAAGGCCTAGTTGAAAGTAGATGTAACGTTGGTAACTTATTAAGGATCAATTATTTTCTGTGTATCCAAGCAGAACACTTCGCTGATCTACGAATAATGTTTTCACAAGTTACTTGTGGTGTGCCCTGAAGGCAACCTGCAGTTATTCTTCGGATTTACTAATTTGCCCATTTTATTCAATTGTTTTAAGTACTTATAAATGGATAAATCACTAACTCTGTATTCCATCTTTGGTATATACTACTCCCGCAAAGAAAAAGAGGGAAAAAGTATCATAATCGTGCTGTTTTTTCCATTTACTCCATATGAGATTATGGTTTCAAAGGGCGAACTTCAGTGCTGCCATCTCGCGGATGCGGACATTAAGGGAGCCAAAAAATTTCAGCAGTTTCCAGTCCTATACTTTCTAAGTTCGTGGTTATAACACAAGTAATTTTAGAAATGATAATGTAAAATAAATACTACATAAGGACAAATTGAAACAGATCTAATTTAATAGATAATAAGCATAAGTGAGCATATGAAACTAGCAAAATAATAAAAACAATAAAAAAGTACACAGTTTGTAAATAAAAATCTCAATATTACGGTTAATGTATAGATACAAATGTGACAAAATAAAGAAAGTCTGATGAAACTTCCAAACATAGTATTTTTATACAAAAAATCATTAATTGACAATAATACCAATTAAAAATTAAATATAAAAAGCTATTGACAAATATAAAATTGTTACCAAGCAATTTAGTATATAATGCACACAATATTATTTTACAGAATGTAGATATACATGCATATAAAGTAAATTAAATAAAAATAAATTAATACAGGGTGTCTTAGTTCAGTGTGTCAGAACTTTTAGGAGGGGTAGGTTGAACCCCAATGGCTTATATAGCAATGCAGGGTTTTCCTGATTCGACGGTGTGCACAGAAATATCAGAAATTAGAAGACAATATAATGGATATTATATATAATAATATTGTTACTTGAAAAGGAACATTGGTCAAAGGTAAAATTTGAAAATATTCGTGTACAATTATTATTAAAATGAATATTCATTTAATGGCGTCTTTTTATATTTGATGTTTCTTTGTATACCACTGCGTCAGGAAACATTTCCGACCTTGCATATTTGATTATGACCCTACCACTCGTACAAGTTCTGAAACATTAAACTGGGAAACCCTTTATTTATAGAAGAAAGGTTTCAATGCGTAACAGACATATTTGCACATATTTTATGAGGATGTGTATGTAATATTTAAGCCGGTAGTCACGATATCAGTAGATACATCAGAAAATTACATTTATAATTACTTTTGCTCTTAAATTTCATTGATTCTAAATTTTAGTTCAATTTTCCGTTTCCATGGTCTCCTAAAAGAAATTTATTTTTGGTAGATTGAATTTTTTGCGGTGAATATTAAAAATCGATAATCGCATCTGGAAATTTAACTCCCTTGGGCTCCTTTCGCTCCGTAATCACCTCCTTGGGATCCGAATTACGCTCACAATGTGAAATTTCATCGTATTTCAACTGCCCTTAATTATCCTAAAGAAATATACGTATCCGTTCGGTAGTTTAGGCTCGTGTTAATTAAAAAAAATAGTCGGTGAATGAAGGGCCAGCCGTAGGTGAGGCTGCAGATGGCGTTTTATTCGCTGGAAAATGGGGACAAAGAATCGGACGGACGAGAGATGAATGTGCTCACCTATTTTCGTTTTTGAAAGTTTTCCTAATTGAAAATATCGCCCGGGATATCATAAACGGATGGGTACTAAATTTAGGGCTCGGAAATAATGCCCCATTCTCTCTGCGCTTTTCGCCATTTTAATATAAAGATGGGGACGCAGACTGCGTTGTTGGGCGCCAATTTCAATTGCTCATTCACTTTTATGCACGAATATATGTTTCCGGATTGCAATTGGTTCAGCTATTGAGGTCCGCCAGTTTAAATTACGCTTTTTTTAGACGCTAGTGTGTACATACATAGGCGTCGATCCGTAATTATTTGTTCTGGTTTTTGCTCCGATTCTATGAGGAAACCAAATTCCGGTTCAGTTTTTCTCCGTCTGCCATTTCCAAAACGGTTCCAACCAGTTTATGTGACAAAAACATCAAAGTATCATAAATCAAGATTTTTTTATAATTACGTTGGATTAAATTAAATTTCAGAATATAATTTGAGACGAAAGAATTATATACGAAACCATTAAATGAGATGAAATTTTATTCAAAGAATTAATCATAATATTAGTTAGACGATAGTCGCTGTTACGCATATATATTTTTCATGTAAAATAAAGTAAATTTGATTAAAGTAAATTTATTCCATCTTGTAAATAATACAAACAACATGAAAAAAATAATATTAGGATAGAAATATGTATCCCATAGGTATAACCTGTTTCAGGGTTACCATCAACTCAATATAAACATAAAATATAAACATAAAATCTAACATAAATATAAAATGTCTAGCCACTGTTGCCTTTTATCGGCTAAATCCTCCTAAGCTCTGATCAATTTATCAGGAGGTGCAACCAAGGCATCAGCAACAACGAGCACACACAACCATTCCCTGATTGGAAAAATCCGATCAGCCGGGATTCGAACCCGGGACCTTTTGAGTGATCCACTCCGCCACTAAGGCCGGTAATAACGACTTTTGAATTTACCCTGAAATAGAATGCTATTCGATGAAGCTGAAAATCGGGATGACGTTTTCGGTTGTCGTGAAATGTTCGGTTCGGGTATAGTTTTCACTTCGGAGAAAAACAATCATTTTTTCTGTTTTGGTTTTTGATTTGATTTTGGCTCAATTTATTGTTTATAAAAAATAATATGGAAGGACATTTTCCATAATTAACGCACTTACTAAAATGTGTATCACCAGAATTCTGGAAGTACGACAAGAATATAACAGGAAGTAAAAATATAGTTCTGATCAATGTAAGAAGTTATATAATTCAAACAGTACACATCTAATACATACGTAATTAGTAGCATAAGGTACTCAGAAAAAAGGTACCTCATTAATTTATAATAGTGTCGAAAATCTACTGGATTTGAATTCTACGTATTTTTTCTCTTTCATCTTCTGGCATCATGCTAGCTGCTATTTATTATTCCTCTTTGAATTATTTATTACTTTATTATTTGTCTCCAGCTATGCATCTATTCTATCGCTACTTAGCTCAACTATTCTAAAGTCACTAGGCAATACATTTTTGGATAAATTATCCATGATAATAGTCCATCTAAATTGTGTTTTTTTTATAAACGATGTTTTTCTAATTCATTGGGATCGCTGCATATCATAGAGAATAGGGTAAATAGGTTCTTTAAGCCATAACACACAGCTGAGATTAATTCTCTTAATAATTTAGATTCATTAAATCAAGAATCGTGTAAAATGGTGGAAAGAGATCGCGTTGTCGCGGTAACAGCAGTTTAAAAATATCCGAGGATGTCATTCGCATCCAGATTGTCAAGTTTTGGAAGCGAAGAATAAATACGATAGCGAAAATAAAAAAAGGCTGATAGCGCTGCGGATTGCGAAAAAGGTCTTTGTGGCATTTCGCGCCGAACGAATGAAAAGAGGATAAAGTAATAGCAGGTGGTTGCGAAAATGACGTCAAAAACACTCGCCTCGAAATATACAAAAAGAGGCGAATTGCAGGATATCTGCAGTGCCCAGAGATTTTACTGCTGAATTTTTTCCACCTCTTAATATTCCGACTTTTGTTTCGTCTTGCTGTTCAGCATTTGAGAGTTTGGAGCCCTTTTAAATAAACAGCAACAAAAGAGTCGTTAAAACGTAGAGAAATATCTGTTTGAATGCGGTGGATTGTGCTCTGGAATAAAACGCCCTCTGGGGAATGTATCAAAAGTTATGGCAAAGGACGTATTAGAGGATTCCGAGAATGGGAAACTATGAGTCATTGCGAGGAGATGAGTGTGCTTTGATTGCTCTCCCGGAAAAAGAATCTCGTGCCGCTGCATGTGTTTTTCAGGTATAAGTTACTCATTCTTATTTACTAATCCAAGACAGGATCAAGGCCGTTGCGGTTAATCTTGGGCTTCATTTATGACGTTATCACATAGCTTTCTGAGGTAAAGCTTTGTAAAAAAGTGGGGGAAATCTGGAAGCATATATCGGCTATTGTGAGGTTTAAATATACTATTTATACTGTGGGGTATGAGGTTGTAGTGTGAAGTATGAATTAGAATTAGAATTATTTTTATACCTTGTACAAAAAACAAAAGACAGAAAATATACAATTGATATACAAAATAAGGAATATTAGGTCCCTTGGAGAAAAGTTTCTCGATTTAGGGACCGACTTACACACTAAATAAACAATTTGTGCTGCATAATTTCATACAAAACAAATACAAGTTTTTGCTGGTGCATAAAATACAAACAAAAGAAAACAAAGAAATAAACAGAAATGAGCTATAAAAAATGGAAGTGATGGACACATGAGTAATGGGATGAAACAAATATACAAAACAAAAGAGGGACACATATAATTCATGCAAGACTTTAATCAAGTCTTATTTTCCCCTATTAAGTAAATAACCTCCCTCTAATGCAACAACCAAACCCAAACCTCTTTACAAAATTTACTTTTTGAGGCTGCTTGAGTCAGAAGTGGTGGTGGTAATACACTAAATATTTTAGGTCCCAAATAATTGTAACTCTGTCTATAGATTTATTTCCCGGGATTCAGATTTATGAGATTATAATGTTCTCATTCTTAATCTTAAACCCAATGAAATTTCGCATTATCGCTCAGATTTCTATCATAAAGCCTGTTAAACAAAGTTAATTAACTGCGAAAGCATACATTGGATGGTATAAAGTATGAGTGATGCTGAATTTAACTTAGATACTCCTTATTTAACTCCCCGAAATGTGTGGATCATTGGTTCAATATGCTGTACTTTCGTTCATGTTACCCACTCATAGCATTTTGGCTCAGAGGGAGAAGCAAGTACAAAGTACCCTACTCCCCATCTCGCCTTGTATCCCTCCGCAGGGCTTTTGGTGGCTAATGGTAGATTGGGGGGCCTCTGACCGATGGCTTTTCAGACAGAGGTCATTATTTAAGAATGCTTCGAAGTGCATTATCTTCTGCCTTCTCAAGAGCTAATGGAACTGACCAAAGGTCCCCTCTTCGAAGGATTCATTCTCTTTTATTTATCAGAGGCTCCACTTTTTACGGCCTCTCCTTAGGAGCTGTAAATGGTTTCTGGACCCTTAAAAAAATCGGACGCTTTCAGATTTAGATCAGGAGCTCTCGGCCATCCTTAATTGTTTCCCAGAGGAGCGTAAATATTAACGACCCCGTATATTTCGATAGTAAAGGGATTTATGGGAAAAAAGGTGGATCCTGAGAGACTAATGAATTCTTCAGCCCTCCAAAAAAAGGTGCCCCATAATGCATTACTCATTTCTCCCTCTCGAGGGAACGGATTTTTCGGACACAGCAACGCTTTCAGGACCCCCCTTCCCTCCATGGTCCGCGTTATTGTCCTTCGGGTTTCTCATATCGCCCCATTTCCGATACTGATTTTCCATTTTTATGGCTGTTACTATTCCCTAGAATTAGTCCCGTCAGTTGGGTGACATCCCTTGGTCAGTACGTGAACGTAGGACTTCCTAGGCATTACATCCAAAATTTTTCGGTTACACTCTCGCATTTATTCGCACAGAGTTATAACTCATTTACAACCATTGCCTAAAACAACAATTAAAACTATTGTATTCTGTTTTTTATTAGTTTAAAACTCTCCCAGAAGTGGTTCAATTTAATTTTTAGAACATTTTGAACTTGTATAGCAACTTACTAATATGTATCCCAATATCTGAAAATTTAAATTAGTCATTGCGGTTGTTTTTCCTCTTTTATTGTGATCGGAACCAATGTTTTTTAATAAGTACGCATTTCAACCCACGATATTTTCAATCAAAATGTTAGCGGTATGTAACTAGTTGAGCCTTTATTTATGTCCTTGCCTCGTTTGATCTCGATAAGTTTTAATGAAACCAAGTAACTTCTACGCTTTGTATTGAATGAAGATCTTTATGCGATTAATTTAGACACTCCAGTATCCACAATTCTCAGATATCAATAAAGTAAATAATAGAAAAGTGTTATTCCTAAGAGGTATCAGAATATTCAATATTTATAAGTTATAATTAATTTTAACAATTCCCCTAAAGTTATAGAATTTGGAAGTATCGTTTCTAATGATATTACATTGATATTAACAAATCCTATTCACCAATACTGAAACAGGATTTCTCTCACACGTTAATTAACTCACACCCTCATGCAATTATATCATTATATAATCAACGATCCATCCATGGGCATGTGTCTATAAAATAAATATCATGAATTGATTTCATGTTTTTTCATAAATTTATTAGCCTTCATTTCACTTGCCGTTGAATGCTTAAATAGTTCTCAGTAAGCACAATAATTTCATTATCATTGCCATTAATATCGCTCGAATAATTGATAATGTTAAAATACTCTGATTAAATTAAATATAGGTAATGCACTGTGGATGATGGAAACTCAATCACCTTTTCCAATCGTTAATTAACTAATGAGGAGTTTGAGCATATATTTACCTAACCGTCCCAGATTTTAATCTATTTAGTCTTTAGTTTTTCCTTTGCAAATATACGTAAATATTGTATTTTTTGCGTTCTGTATTCGTTAGGCAAAATAAGTTATCAATTACTTACTCATCCGTTTAAGAGTTATTGTTGAACTACAAGTGAAAAAATTTTAGTAATTAATCGTACTATTATCATGACGTGTTTGTTTTCGCTCGAAATAGAACACTCTAAGAGACGAGATAAACGAATTTCCGTTAAAGTTTAGCTACTTTTAATAAGTTTTACCAAGATAACAACAGACATTGTTGAATTCATCGATCAGTACCTGTATAAGTTAGGCCCGTTTTGAATAACATAGTAAAGCACTCTATGATAATAGGAATTATTCAGTTTAGCTTTCAAACGAGAAACAGTTTATAGACTATTAATACTTCATATTTCACTGTTGAAAAGCTAGCTAACATAAATTTTCTTAAAATATATTGTGTTTACATTCACTGTACCTGTATAAACGCACCTGGACTTCGAATTTATACCCTTTCAACGTAGGTTCTACTCAATTTTAAACATATCAATGGGGTGTGTTATTCTCCTTTAATTCAAGCTTAAACGTCTGAGGTATTTATAGTTAGAAAATTCTGATGGTTGCAGTTTAAATAAAAACAATTTAGCTCAAAAGTTTATAGTTCTTTCCTCCCCTTAAAAATAGAGTATCTTATTCTTTAATTAATTTGACTTTTCGTGAGAATCAAAAGGCTGTTTAGTAAGGTTGTGTATTTGCAGCGTCACTCCAAGCTCAAGCGGAGAGGGCAAGATTTCATTGGGCATTTCATTTCATTAGTGATTTGCTGCTCATAGTCTAAACGTTGGGAGCCTCAATCCATAAGAAAGCCTTATGTAAAACCATGGAAGCCGTATGTCAGTTGCATTTACCTACTTAAACCAGTTAAACCTCTGCATTGGGTTGAAAAAAAACGAATTAACTTGGTTATCAAATTTACGGCGTATATTCTTTCTTTTTTTATCGCTAGAAGTCATTCATTATATTGGGAAGCAAAATTATTTCGGTAGTGCAGGGACTTGTTTGTAGAAGTGATGAAGGGCCATATTGAAAGCCCGAATAGATGGAAGGATTGGGCGGAGAAGGGTCTAAGGATAAATGAGGAGTACATCAGTCACACGCGTTTTGCAGATGATGTAGTACTCTTCGCAAACAACTCAGAAGATCTAACTTCAAGGCCTAAGCTCAGAAGAATGAAGGATAGGACTCAGGATAAACTTAAATAATACAAAGGCATTGCATAACTCTTTTGCAGCACAAGAACGAATTAACTTGGAAAGACTTCTCTGGATGTCTGCTCAGATTAACCATAGTTAGAACATCTGGTAACCACAGGACGAATTAAGTTTACTGAATAATTAAACTAAAGCAGGATGGGAAGGATAGTGAGTATTCCCAAGTTCAAATTGCTATTGATTTTTGAAGATGAAGGTCTTCAACATATTCATTTGATCAGTTTTAAGATACGTAAGTGTAACTTAGATGTTAAATTGATCAATTACCCAGCGACTTGAGACAAAGAAGTTTCGGGGTTAGTATGAATGAAATCACAAGAAGATACAGGAAACTACAACACCTGAGTGAGGATAATGACAGACATGGATGGCAAAATAAGATCACTGAATTGTGTGTAGGCAAGCGAGAACAAACGACAATCACTGGACATCAGCAGATGCCAACCGGACACCAGTCTGTAAGGTATTCATCCCGAAGGCCGGTTGGTTCCTCAGCCCCTCTGACATAGGCTTGCAAAGAGGAATGAGGTTTACTAGACAGGATGAGGAGTGAGGTAGTTTGTCATTGCTTTCCTTTTTAAGCCAGAATGCTATAAGCAAAAAATGTCCACGCAGGTGAAGCACAAGGACTCTATGAGTAACACTTTTCTTGGCATTCCGAAAGGAGAGACCTTGATTAGTGCAATTATTAACTCTTACCTCGGTAGCTTTTATTTCATGCTAGCCATTTTCAAGACTGGGAAAAAAATGAATTATAAATTTTTCTCTATCCTGTACCACATGACAAATGAAAATAGTCCATTCATCATTGTATGGTAGCAGGAACCCATATCGTTATAGTTAAGGTAATTGATAACTTAATTAATGCTTTTTGCTGTATATTAATTCTTAATTTTAATTTTAAATGGAAGTATTTTACTGAGGTTTGAAAATGAATTTCTAGTCAAGAAAAAATGCATGAATATTATGTTGTAAAAATTTCCTTAACTATTTGCGTAGATTATAAGCCTAAATCCTGTTAGCACCAACAACGTGCAATTGTGCACGAAATCAACTTTCCTTTGGTGTAAATCTGTATAATTCAGTTTTGAATTGAGATAATTTTCAGATACAAAATATCCATAACGTATGAGAATTCAGGTAAGCAAAGACGGGTATTTCTGGAGCTTTTTTTGAAGACAAAAGGGGAAGAACGAGCTAAACTTAGTGTAGTAGTGTTGACAATTGTGAAGTATATCCTAGGGATGGCCCACATCCAACTTCGGATTGAAAATGCCGATGATGATGAAGATATAAACACACATAAATTTAAAAATACACACAGATTTATGCATAGTAAAGTATGCAGGTACTTATACGGTAAAAGTACCCGTTGACCACTTCAAAACTGCTTCAATGTCCCTCTGCAATATTCTAATACCATCCTCACCATTTGAATCTTTGTATTTATGTTAAATATTGTAGGGAATTCCTATGGCCTATGTTTAGAATACCACAGCCTATCTACAAAAGTAATCGATGGATCCCTGTGCTTTTGTATTCTTGTGAATCCCAGTGTCTTATTTACGCAGCAGTACATCGATAAGCAGCCGAACAAACACGCATCTCGGCGCGCACCATTTCGGAGATCCGCTTTATTTTCATTTACATCCGGGCGATAAAAATTAATCTGGCCGTCCTCGCTTTATTTATTGCCTCCTAATCCAGAGAGATGGGTGATAATGCGTTGGGCCATCCATTTTGGCCGATCGTCAACTGTCACCGCCACTCTCTCTTATCGATATCCTTTGGAGCAACTTTTATTCGCATCTAACAAACACAGAACCTTTTTTTTATCCCGAAAAGAGTGAGCAAATACACAGAAAAGGCGTGTCCTCCATGTTTTCTGATATGCTACCGGAAAAAAATACTCCGCCGCGTATTCCGATTTTTATTTCCCAGCGAACGAAGCGTGTTTGAATAAGGAGAGGTTTCTTTTCAATTCGCAAATTCAAAGGAATAGTGCAAATCTGTGGCGTTCGTAAAAGACAGGTTTACATTTCAGCATAGATTCCTTTATCGAATCATCTCTCCGACTTCTCATGCACCATCTGGTTAGAAATGGAGAACCATGAAGCAATAAAAAAATGTAATAATGATATACAGTATCTTTGTATGGTAAGCATTGGTTATTTCGAGGCCATGGAAATCCTTGAAAGAAAGGAGATTGGAAACTAGGCTGCGATTGCTTAGTAAATTCAGGGAAACTACATTTTCGGAAGATACAATCGGTATCATGCAACCCCCCTGCTACCTCGGTCGATCCGATAATGAACGTAAGTTAAGAGAAATAGATGCTAGGACGAATCGTTTTAAAAATTCATTCTTTCCGCGAACGATACGCGACAATAACCGAATAAGGAAGTAGTTTAGATTCAAGTGGTGTTTACACCCCCTGCCACACGCCGAAAGGCGGCTTGTAGGGTGTAGATGTAGATGCATGGTAAGATCGTGATATATTTCCCAATATCCTTTAGGCAATTTACAGTCCAATAAAATAAATGGCGTTTTCTATGTAAAGAAGTGAATTCAAGAGCCTTCTCAATACAGAATTTGAGGCAACATAACGACCATGAATTATGTAAAGGATGTATGAAAATTTATCACGAACTTACCAATGTTTAGATTACCTTGTGGCTGATCGCGATAGGGAAAAATACTAATATTTAATACAGTTCTGACTGGGAGAAATTGATAGAAATCTTGGAAATATCGAAAATTATAAGTATGATATATTAGTGATATCGAAAATATCTCTAATTTCATGTTGGTTTAAATATTGCATAAGTAAACTAGTATATTTATATAAATCGACTGGAGTGAAACATAACGATAGCTCAAAAGGTCTGGGTATATTTATATGTTGCGTTTATTGCCGATTTGAACCTCAACATTTTTTGCATTAAATACTGTTAGTTCCGCAGAGAAAATATGATAATTAGACAAGATGAGAAGTGAGATTTTTTGTCATTGTTTGCCACGTTAAATCAGAATTCTAGTAGGTGAAGTGAGTCAACCTAAATAAGGCAAAATCTGAATTAACCTTTAGATTGCGTTCAATGAGTACTAAGAAGGATGTATGCCAGTGCATCACTATTAACTCTGAAATTATCGTGTTTAAAAATGAGCATTGATAAGAAATACGTCATCCTCCCTTATGTGTCAAAAGAAAAGTAAAGACATTCCTTTCATCGTAATATGTTACCGGGAGCCCTTAATGATTGTAAAACCTTCCTCCAGTATGTCGAAACTCGTTTGCTACGTTTAGTGGTGCTTAGTGGTACACTAAATAAAGAAAAATATTACTGCCTTTCCCTTATTTTTATGCGAGCCTAAAACTTTGTTGGAAGGTACATGCACTCTGCTTTAATGATCCTGATTTTGGTCTACGGGAATGCTTGTAGAAAAATACACAGAAAGATGTTTTTAAATAGCATAAATATCTTTAAGATCTCCTATGTTTTACGGGAAAGCACAGTTTGTTTAGTCTAAAGTATTGCATTTGATTGTTAACATTTTACAAAATTTAAGGTATATGAATGTGACAGTCATAGAGAATTGTTTCTGAAAAAAATACAACAACGTAGACCGTGCACTGGAAGGTTTGCGTAGCATGTTTTACGGATATGGATTCTTAATGATGTGTTTCGTGTGATGGAGTGAATAGGTAAGGAAAAAAGGCATAGGTAGTGATGCCAAAATGTGCGAAAGTCACGAATTAAAGGTGCTCTGGCAGAAAAGACCGCCTTTCTTGGCGATATTTCAGATTTCCCCGTAGATTTGTCTCCGAAATCTGGCAACGCTGCAGTCTTCAATATTAATGCCCTTTCTTTATCTGCCTTATATTCTCATTCCTAAATCGCTCTGCCCTTATCACTTTCTCTGGCTATTCAAGAAGAGCCTTTTCCTCCGAAATCGATTTATGCTCAACGAGTCATCTTCTTCTCATCGTAAATATTCCCCTGCCTCTATTTAATGAGGAAATCTACCGAAAGCAGACATATTTTAGAATTGGTACTTTATTGATTCCGTACCTATTACATTTTCTGCATTGGCGCGAGTGATTTAGGCGAAAGTAGCCGCTGATCGTTGCTGAGAGGGAAGAATAAATCCTTTTCGTATATCTCTGTAATACATTTTTTTTAATCTCTCTATTGTAATGTTGGCGAATTTTGACGGATGGATCTTAAAATTATGCATCCGCATTGTTAAAAGTGCTTGGAGCTTCCACTGGGAATCGCACCCGGGGTCGCTATCATCAAAACCCTAAGTGTTGCCAACATGACTATCAGCGAACCCCCACTATACACTAATAACAATATATATGAGCTTTACTAATGACTTAGCGTTATTATAGTTAACATCATTTACTCTCCTCTTGACATAATGTTGTCGTTGATTTTATAGCTATTTTTTTGTCGTTTTTATGCAATATATATTTATTCATTTAGTACATGATTGCTTAATTAAATCCATTTTCCATTAGTGCTACTTGTGCACAATGAAATCATGCATGGGAATTCTGTTGACTATGTAACTGAGATCATTCCGCTGTCATAGTCTTCTTTTATTGTAATGATTTGACACATCCTTGGATGATTAAAAAGGTCGAGTTTTAGGCCTGTTTTATTGTAAGAATAAATCTTTCCCATGATGGTTCTAATTTACATTTGCGAAATGAAGTTTCACAAATACACAATAGGCTTTCTAAGGACGGGAGATTATGAAATATTGAATTTTGCATAACCTATGATGTGGTTCCTCGCTGGAGCCATATCTTGAGAGGGTACGCTGAAAGCATATCGAATATCAAATGCCAGGCAATTATGATCGAATGAAGTCTCGTAGTCGTACACCAATAACAAAGATAGTGTATGATAATAATGAATTGGCATATAGGAGAAGAAAATAAGGAAACATCTGTTTGAACATTCGATATACCTATGGGAAAAGAAGTACGCTTGTTAGCTGTGAAAAGATGTACTCGTAAAGAAGTAAGATGTCCAAGATGCGATCTTCACGTCTTATGTCACCTTTAAAAATCGTCACATTTTACTCCCTCGAGTATCATATCGATTAGCCGGTGCTACACTTTGGAAGCTCAAATATTTTAGAAAGAAACTTTAACTCGTTCATTGAAATAAAGCTATTATTGCATCTAATTTTCCCAAACGTGAGATTTTGGAGGCTTTCGTTTCTTAGACAATGGTTTTCAAACTTGTAACAATGCAGCGGGTTAGCATAGATCGGTTTTATTTCTGTGTGAAATTATTCCTGAAGTGGTTCAGCTTGTTTCATGGCACTTTTCCGACGACCCTCGTTTAAAGAAAATACGAGAAGCACAGTCAACAAATGATAACATTTTCTCAGAACTAACGCTTCGGAAGCATGCGAAACTAGATTCGCTTATGCGAAATCTCATTCTGCAAGATGCTTTAAGCTAAATATGAGCGAGTGGCTCTCGTGTTTAAGGGACATTCTATTTAAGGTCTTCCCCCGCAGGTCTTCAATTGCCGAGGTGCAATTTTCATCGCTGTCCCGGTCGATACGGTGCCAGGGAAAGTCTAAATGCCCCTCGGATGGCTGAGTAAGATAGAATCACGGAGGCGATAACACGCCGCTATAGGATGACCGTGATCAGGTAACCGTGATTTGGAAGCATTTATGCCTTTCAATAACGGTGGTTGAACTCAGGGTGAATAAACATCCATCTATTTATAATTGAAGTGATGTCTGGAAGGTTCCTAATCAACTTCCATTGACGGTAGCGAGTTTGAATAATGTGTACAGTTAGGAAAGGCATTCAGTATAACGAAAAATTTCCGAAGTAATCGATGAAATCACCGGATTCGACGCCAGATTACTTTCTTATTCTCCTTAAAAAGGCCAGTAAACTTCTGTTTTGTTATGTTATTCGTATGTTATAACTTTCTTTCAGAGAATTAAATCATAAATACGATCCGACCTTAATATGAAATAAATGAAAGGCAGTTCTTTGAAAATAGTCCTCTTATCCTAAAATGTAATATCGTATACAAATCGGTTAAAACTTTGATAAATCCTTCCATCAAATTTCATCGCCATCAAATTGTCTGAACAACAAATGATATTGTTCAGATCAAGTTCATGTTTTTCAATTGCGTATACCATAAGCTGCGTATGTTGTGGATCATCTTTCTAAGAAATGGACCGTTAAAGATGAATGATTTTTCTCTGAAAACTTTGTTTACGACTCTTCATTACGATAGAACTCCTCAGCTCCCGGATAGTCATGTGGACAGCGCGTTTGCCTTTGGTGAAAGCGGTCCCGGGTTCGATTCCCGGCGGGAGCCAATGTGCGAAATGACTTAAGCTGTCGAAGCACTTTTAATAATACTACTACGGTAGAACTCCTTCAAGATCGAATACGTAAGAAGTCTCCTGTATCTCAGGATGGTAGTTATACTCTGCATAAATAATAGGTATAAATACGTTCGCGCTCAAAGAGATATTACTTATACGGTCATGCAACATAAGTAAAACATACTCAGAATTTTAGCGAAGCTCATGTGATTGATGAAGATATTGTGAAATTCTGTTTCATCGCTGTTCAAAGCTACTGGGAGTGTCTACTATTTTTGCTAAGTTGGCTTTCTTATCTCTGTGCAGCAAGCTAACCATTATCTAGGTACTTATATGGTTTTCCTGCATGTTTTACGGCCCTGTACGTGTATATCATAGTAAATTTCAGTCAAAATATATAAATATCAATATCTCTAACTCATTCCAAAATCTACTACCTTCTTTCCTACCCTCATTGAAGTTTCCCTGTACTTACCAAGGAAATGTTGGGCTGTTAATGTGGTAACAGTGCCAACGAAAGTATTACTTTGAAGAACATGAAAATGTGAAAATCTCGGAATAGTGAAGTAGTACATTTTTATTAAAATTAATAATAACTGGCAGAAAGATTTACATGGTATATTTTACCGCGATGTTTGTGTTTTAGAGAATCTTTAGTCTGAACCATATACATATATGATTGTATATATGTATTAACTCTCTTTCTCTCTATGTGTGTGTGTATATATATATATATATATATATGTATGGATGATGAAGGAGCGGTAACGAAGGTTCGAGAAAGGAAATAAAGTCGACGGTGTGAAAGTGAAATAAAAAGGATGGGAAATGGTTTGGAAAATATGTGAAGGAAGACGGGTCGTGAAAGGGGAGATTAAAGATAAGGGGGGCGGACAGCGAAGGCAGATTCAGCCTCGATAAAGGAGCAGAAGGAAGATTTATAAAGGAAATATCTTGAGTAAGGTGTGGGACCCAGCCAAAGGTTCCTCTTGCTGTTCAATAAGATTTGATATCGCTTATTGCCGAAAGAGATCTAGAGGGAATGTAATGGTTTCTTATTAATTAGTGACTTCGTAAAGTTCCCTTTTAATGAAGTTGCATTCCATTCCTCATTAATTATGGGAAATAAGGTCTTCTATTTTGCAAGTGAGTCTCGCATCGGTTTGCGTGGAAAACTCTTAGTTCACCATCGAATCAGTGTATTGCGCAGTATTTTTAACGTTTCTTTACTTAATATCTTGATATTCTCTAATATCCTTGTTCGAATCATTGCTGAGTATCCGCAATCAAAAGCCGTGAACTGTAAAATGTCTATTAAATACATTTATATATCAGGATTAGAGTACATACGGTTTTTTTAGCCTTGAATCTTTATGTTCGACTTAGGAATTGTATTCTCGGACATCCTCTTGACTTGGTGAGAGAAATTCCGAGTCTCAGATCTTTTTGTAAGAAAGAAAATAGTGATGACGTGACGTCACTTTCAGTGAAATATAAATGCTCATCTGTGATGTGTGGAGATTTTGAGTGGCTGACAAAAAAGAGTCAAAATATCTCTACAAGTTAATCGCTCAGAAATCCATCCTTGAGGATTGAAAACGGCAAAACAAATTCATGAAAAAACGAAGTCATGGATGCTTTATCAAAGAGTATCCTCTACAGAGGAGTACAAAGGAAAAGAGCGTTTAAGTTACGACCAAATGGATCCATAAAGAGGAGCGGAAGAAGCTTTTATTAAGATGTAATGAAAGGGAAAATTTAATTGAAAGCTATTTACTTTATTGTCAGTTTAGATCTAGTTGAAGCTTTGGTCAATTTCGTCTGCAGAAGAATACTACGGCTTTGAAAGAGAGACGTATAAATTGAATGTTGTATGTGAAAGCACGACTTTGAAGAAAGGTGCTACACTTACGGAAAATGAGATCTTAGTAATTTCCTCACGAATACATTTGGCGTGACTGATGATGCCTGCATATAGACGAAACTACGCGCAGTCACGCCATGTATATTCCTGTGAAATTTACTAAGATCCTTTATTCCTTAAGTACGTATAAATTACTGCAAAATATGACTGAAGCATTCTCTTTGTGAAAAGAAATGAGCGGCGATCTCTGTTTTTGTCGCGTAACTGTGTTAAAATGAAAAGGCGCAACTCAAATAAAGAAAGGAGGAAGACAATGATCCTACTTATCAACACTAATCTTCCTATTATGCATTTAGAAAGCGGTGAACGAAAACAAGGCAATGAGAAAAGGTTTTGTGTGATTGCAAAGAGAAAAAACAGCATCTTCTGGTTTCCTGTTGATTTAGCGATATTGGTCGAGAAAAGGTTCAACGTTGGCTCCGTCTTCTGTGGATGTAGTAATTAGCTTGTACATCAGGAAACGGTTTATAAGAACCTAATTATGGAGGGAGTGATCTCAATATTTGTAAGCACGCCGGACTTAAAGCTGCAGCCAACCGATCTCCTGATGTTAACCCATCATGGCAATGATGTTAATGAATTTAGTAAAGTCAATTCCTGGGAAAGAACTGATCTTCTTGAGTTCTTAAATATGTATCATCTATAATATTTTCGAGCTATTCTCTTTAATTATTCTTAGGTTTATTGTGAATACGTATGACTTTTCAAAGGCTGTCATAACACATAAAGATTCATACTACCTATTTACATGCCAACCCAAGCTTAAACATGATCCACTTAAAAAATGTATAGTTAGGTTCTACCAACTATATTGCTGTTAAAATTCAAGTTATTTTAAATTCTTCTGCATGGTTTTCGTTCAAGTTCTTTGGTTTATATTTCACGTTAGGTTTACTCGTATCTTTTAAGATCTCTGTGCTAATCGAATAGCTTAGTAATTAGAGAGTATTATCAGGAGTAGATTCTATGAGACGAAGGATAGCTAATCGGAAATTACGGTCGGTAGATGGACGAAAAGTTCAGCTGATTATTTCGCTCTTAGGGGTTTCTTTCCTACTCAAAGTAAGTGCCCAGGAAACAAAACGAGTACAGCACAAATTAAACGTGCTTCGAAGCCTTAAGGATTCCCATTCGTGGAATCGTTGCGAATCTTCCATCCTCTTCAGACTTGGATGGATTAAACGTAAACTTAGAGATCTAGAGTGTGAAATTATTGTAAGATGACTTCATTTTAGATGAAGACACAGTGTATGGTATTGGAAATTAGTGACTCCTTCTTCTTCAATAAGTAAATGGCAGAAGTTCATTTATTTAAGTCTCCCTTTAATTAATGGGCCAACTATAGGTTACTATTTAGATCTTAGGTCTTCCTTGATATATAATACATTATGGAGAAATGTTTGGTGGAGAAACGAACAATTGTTAATATGAAATTCGAAAAGATATTAAATTTAAATCTCACCGATTTAATTACATTTGTATACCAGTAAGGACAGTGGGTCAATATGACAGTGGTTCAAGCGAATTGAGGTATTCGAGCAAACCCAATATGCACCTTATATCGTTACCTCTTTATCAATGCTTTCTTAAGCGGATTACGTTTGGTCCTCAGCTGATCCGTCTTACATTTCTAACTCCCCAATGTGTTCGAGATGATTGATTCTCGCTGGAAATCCCTTATCCTTCATATTTTTGGGTGAGATTAAGCCAGGACTAACTTGAGTGATCCTTTTACGTTCTTGTCTCTTCGTATACTCCCACTAATTACCCCAGTTCCTCAAATCCCCAGCATCTTATCGACATCGCATCGTTACCCTACCCCCTAATTACTTAAATTAAGCCCTTCTTCACTGTGACGCATATCTGTCGAATACCTTCTTCTCAATGGATCATTTTATCCTGGGACAGATCGTCGGGATTCTCACTGATTCCATTTTCCCTTTGAGGCAAATCTTCGGCGTTAAAGAGTCTACTCCTTGGCAGGTAGGAGAACCCGTTGATGCTAAAATATGTTTGAATTCATTACGGTTGTCATTAAAAAGGAGATTGCAATTTTAACATTATTAGAGATATAGATTTGATGATTCTTTGGGCTAAAGAATAAACCATACTTTTTTGCATACATACCATTATATTAACAAATATAATTCTTAATGGATTCACCATCGATTCTAACTCATTAATTAAGGATCCTGTTTGTCTTGGATAATTTTAGTTAGCAATTCTGAGTAACATCATTACTCATATGTTGAATCTGTTTTAATATTATTTTATTTACTTGGTAATATCTGTTTTCGGAAAACATATTTGAGAGCATAGTCGTTATTAAAATAATATACAATCCGAGAGATTCATATGCAAATATATTTCTACCTGGTCCCACCTACTTGCAGTTTGGTACATCATTATTATTATTACTATTACATAGGTTGCAATAGGACAACAATCCGGTGGCAACATCTATGCAATTCTATACATAGCTGTACCTCATTACATCATTCATTACATTTCGTCTGACATAATAACCAGAAATCTTTACATTCTAAATAATATACAACAATTATTAATTGACACACGCTTTTACACTTATATTATTACATTCAAAATTCCCAAAAAACATCATTATATTATCCAACAGGATAAGATTACGTTTTTAACAACAATCATGCTACTCATTTAACAATATCTTAACAACAATGTCCCAAACCCCCTTTCAATACATTTTTATAATATTTTAAAACATCTAAGTTTAAAATCTTTAATGATTAATCTAATCTAAATTAATCAACAAATGATTGTAAGGTCAAACAATATTTTTTCAACCCTTTCTCTACCCACAGTGAAAAGTTAACATTTAGATATTAATATATAATATTCAGTCTTATTATATTATTAATATTATAGTAGTAATAAGTATTTCACAATATTTAATGAACTTTATATCTGTTAGAGTTTACTAAAATAAATTTATATTCCGCATCACTACTCGAAAACACTATTTGGTACTAATTCCTCAATTAAGGAAATATCTGAATCACCCTTTTCTAGTCACCATTCAGTAAGTGTTGTGTGAGCTATTAACCATTTTAATCCTTCTTTCTTTCATTGCATTTATAAACGTATGAGTCAAATAAGTGTGGAACGTTAAGGAACTTAAACCACTTTCTGTTTTGATGCTTGTAGTCTTTTTCATTTGTATAAAAGTAAAAAAATTGTAGGTCAACTCAAATTGACCGTCTCACTGAGGAACAGAAGCTGCATGTACTACTTTTCGTCTGAACCTATTGATCTTCCAGGACTTCTAGTGATTCTAGGAACGTATTATCATAAGAACATGCTAGTCATCCCATTATTGCAAGGTACGGAGGTATCCCTTACGAACTAATGGTTCACTGACTATATTGATATCGAAGAATTCAAGTTGTCGTGAAGCGATCCAAAGAGGTGCGTTAGAAGTTTTCTTATCGCCTCACTGAGTAGAACCCTTATTGGTCTTTGTTAACAGCACCGCTCAATCTTCAAGTGTATCCGAAAGTTATTTATAATGATTCGTCAGCGTCTCCCGCTCTAAATTTGTCGTCTGGAGGATCTTTCTTCTTGGAAATGATCTGTTTTCCTTCTCCGATAGAATGGGTTCACTGTACTCTACAAATGAGAAGAACAAGTGAGTTGATCTCAGATGATGAGGAGTCGCCTCTTCTTCGATGTCTCCTCGTTCGTCGTTTACTCTTTATATCTAAAGAGTGTGTTCAAATTTCGGGTGTTGTGTGCTCATTAAGATGTTTTTTATCCCTCGCTAGGTCCGTGTTCACTCAAATCCCTTAGTTAAACGCTTCTTCTTTGCCTTTCTTAAGGGGGGAAACTCGTGTAAATGACCCTTTTTTCTGCAATTTATTATAAATAAACAATAAACAGGAATTTCATGAAATTTAAAATTATACGTTAAAAAATACGTTTTATTGGAGATACGCAGAACATAAAGATAATTTTTAAAGTTGTTAATTTGAAAATTTAATTGCCAGTAATAGTGGCTCAAAGATGGCGCCTAAATATGCGCCGGGACGTCTGCAGGTCGCAAAACAAATCTGAAATCAAAAATTCAAAGTAAATAACCCATAAAACATAAATACGCTTTGCACAAACCTCGAAAAATATAAACATTTTTAAATTTGCAAATATTACAGTGTTTTACTTAGATGATAAGAAATTTTTTTATAAACAATTACGTATAATTTTATTTTCCTTCAAAAAAATTAATGTTTGAGAGGTTCATGCAAAGGCTAATAAGTTGGTTAATGTTCCCTGAAAGTTTCATTCAATTCGATCAAATACTTTTTGAGTAATCCGTCCCGGCGAGCAAAATTTAGTATTTCGAGAAAAACAGCTTTAAAGTTTCGGTAAAAATAAATAATGAAAAAAAACTTATTTCACCAAGACTTACAGTTATTTTATGCTAGTCTGCGATTCCTGGACCGTACAGTATACCTTCCTCTTCCTGAAATTTGTCTAGCAACTCGACTCTCTCCATTCTACGTGCACTTCTTGCCTCTTGGGTGCCTTCGTAACTGCGTCGTTCTTGGCGGCTGACTCTCCGAGTATTATACTTGTTCGCAAGTTGATGGCTTTTTTGGCCAATTATCAGTCCCATATCATTCATACATCTAAGTAAAAACATATAGCCTTCATTAAACATACCAGCAGCTAAATAAGCGGACATTTCTATGATTTTAATGCCACAATTCAAATGTTTTGGGACCAAACGCCAAATAGTAGAGTTGTAACTCTCGTTGGCATTTTGTGAATGGTCGCCTAAGCACCGCTCAAGAAGATCCTCTCGAGATAAATCTTGGTAAATCGGAAGAATAAACTTCTGCACTTCTAAATTGAGTGGTGGAGGATGCTCGAAATTCTCTCCTAAAGCTTTAGCCACTTGCCACTTGCACCACGAGTCAGCACCAGAAGGGCAGTCCTGATGACGAGAATCCTCATTGGTTGATGCTAAATGTTGAAATGTTGCCATAATGGCTTTTTTCATCTCTTCGACGGACTCGCAGTTTCGGCGAATCGCAAGACCGTAATATTTTGTTAATTTTTTAATTAGGACATCGGTCAATTTACCTTTGCCACCGATCTTAGCCGTCTTCTTTACATTACGTAACCGGGTGCCCATTCGCTTCTCCACGTGACCGATGCATTCGCTCTTCTGAAGCTTGAATTCCGGTCCATAAGGCTCAATTTTTAACAGAGCTTTGAATGTTTTCGTATATATGTTCCGTAGCGAACACCATGCAGCTCTTCAGAGCGAAGAAACATTTCTGTCACGGAATCCACCTCCATCTTCCCCGATGATCCTCTATGGTTCACTGCGCAGTTCCCTTCTTCTAAATGTAATAAGCTATTTAGATTGTCCTTGTCATTTTTATAATACGTGCAAGTTTGGCAATAGCTCCCTTTTACGATTAAATCCACAACTTTACCAGTATAGTATCCTAGAAGGGTCATAACACCATAAAGAGAGGAATATCCTCTCTTCTTCCAACTCCCGTCTCCCGAAACTTTTAGAATCATTGAAGATTTATTATTTTCCTCGTTGTGCTTTTTTTCTTCGTCGATGGCCTGCTCACACGATTTCCGGAAAAGTTTTTCAACAGAAGCATGCATGTGTTTCACTACACCTTCATATGCCTTCTGGCTCAAGCCAAAACCCAACTCCATCATGCCGCAGAACAAATTGATCCCTTCACGAGAAACACCGAGGAGACGCATCGCGAACACAACACGACGATTTATTTCATAGCCGTTGTTTATGAATGGACCTGATTTTATTAAAGCAGTGCCACAGAAACACATCACCGATATTTTGAAGCCCAAGCCTCGATTATTCACCTCGCCGAAGGTTTGCTTCTGCTTGCATATTCTGCAAACAGAAATGTCCGCTATCGCAGCAAAAACACTGATAAACTCAATTATCCTGTATGAGTGCGCAAGATTGACGACAATATCATCTGCAGTTTTAATTTTTCTGGCAGAAGCACTGGCTCCTCTGCTTGTTCCTGCCTCTTCGACTCGCTCCGTCCTCTCTCTCACCTCCTCGATGTTTGACGCAGAATCCATTCCAATAAATTGATTGCCGTGGTACTTGCGTTTCCGGGATTTGCTTGGCCGAAGGTTCGGACTATACCGTGGAACTTTCCGACTCATTTTCGAACTTCTTCTAACGTTTGCACACTGCTCAACACACAACGAAACCACCGCTTTACTCTAGAGACACCGCTCAACTGATGCGTCTTTTTCAAAAATCCACCGTTAAACTCGCAAAATAGACGAACTACCACTTTCTCTTAACTTAATCCTTCCTTAAGATATTGTAAATACATACGGCCAGGTCAGAAGACAAAAGGGACCGTTATAGATAAACTGAAGGGTCGGAAACGGTCATGCGTGCGTCATGCTGTACCCCTGCGCTCCATGCAGCGTTTGGGTTTTCCACAAAAATAAAATATAAGTACCTTTAAAATCGATGTCTACTATTTTTTCCCGCATTCTTCATAAGATAAGCTATAAATTTAAGCAAAGAAAAAAAAATGCAAAAAAATTTCGATCTACACGAGTTTCCCCCCTTAAACTAATCCTTGTAAAACTAATAAAGAGTTTTTCTACCATTTTTGCCGAAATCCTATTATCATCCATTGCCATGATCATATTGTTTACTCTATTTTTATTTTCCAGCCAAATAATTTACCTCTGCCTCATTTTTTCTCAACTGTGAGGTTATTTCCCATCGGAAAAACTCACTTAATTAATCATAAGGACGAGTGAGCTTGACGTTGACGAGTACTGGCGGAGTAGGGGATTGCCTGGTAGGTACGCTACGTTAGCCGTGGAGGCCTACTGGGAACCCTGAAAAAAACTTGTATTATGAGGGTAGGGAAGGTTAAATTTGTGAATATATAAATCTTTTTGTAATTAAAAATGTAGATGGGATTTATAATAATATGTGTAATATATGTATGGAAACCGGACGATTAGTCCACTTGTAGCATTTTATAATAATAATAATAAGCCACACTCGATTCTCAAATTTCTCAGTGTATTTTCATTAGGGTCCACGGTTTAATTGCAACTAAGCAACCTAGTCAGATCTCACGGATCGTTAAAATATTCGCTGCGGCGGGAAACCTAATCCTTCAAAAAAATGTGCAGTGAATGATCATCTTGGTGAAAAGATGAATTCAAAATGTTTGCGAGGTGGTTCTC
This sequence comes from Sympetrum striolatum, assembly GCA_947579665.1. Lineage (NCBI taxonomy): Eukaryota > Metazoa > Arthropoda > Insecta > Odonata > Libellulidae > Sympetrum > Sympetrum striolatum. Next base: position 75,845,800 of record OX388348.1, read on the forward strand.
TCTTATAGATTGTCACTATTATTGTTTTGAGAAAGTAACAATTTTATTTTAAGGATAGCTTAATAATTTTTATTATGAAGCATTTTGTTTATTTAAATTCATCGGCAAAATTACAAAAATGAGATTAATTCTGAAGTATTGCCAGAATCTCAGGGTTTGCCAAAGCCGGTCAGTCACCCCCTTGAGCCCTTGCTTGACTTAATGAATGTAAACATTTGCGTATCCGGGTCTTCCCCAAATATTGAAAATCTGTATTTACTCTTCTCAGAAATAACTAATTAATAAAGATTTTCGCTTAATTATCATGTTTAAAAATTGAGGTTAGTTAAGTATTTCCACCCCGTGAAGTCCTTTTTGTGGCTACAAGAAAAAAGGAGCATCCCCAGACTAACAAATTAAGTCTTTTCTAGCATGGTTCACGGTACATACATCGTTATCTAGATCAGTTGTTTCAAAACCTCATCTATATTTCAATGGGATTTTCTCTTTTAAAGAAAACAGATTCCATTATCCCCTGAAAAAAGTTTTTGAGTAAACTAATTTAATGACGGAAACTGTAGTCAATCTGGTTTTCTTGTAAAGTTCACAGTCATCTTTATTCTTTATCAGACTTCGATACTCTATTACTTATTAAATGCCTAATAAAAACGTACCCATGCATGCCTCCACACAGTTACTCATACAGCTGGGGTATATAATCTTGTTTATTTGAAATAGAAATGTCCCTTCTCTGAAGAAGTGGAAACAAAACGTAGAGTCAAATACGCGCCCATGCGAATGTAGAAATATGTTTATGCTTGAGTAACTTAGCATAATGGGGAGACTGAATTATAGAGGAAGTGAAGCCGTCGTAAAAAAAATAAACAAAAGGAAAAATATCTGAAAAAAGTATTGGAGAACGATGTTTGGGTGAATGCTGTTGAAGAGAAAAGGGGAATAAGTCGTAGGCTTCCATTGGACTGTTTTTATTAACAAAAGTTTAATCTTTATCGATATTCTTCGGAGACTCGTAAAAAACTCAACGTTTCGCCGGGACAAATCCAAGGAGGCGAAATTATACTGCCCCGAGGCGTTATAAATTCCCTCAGATGAAACGATAAGTCGCATTTTTCCGCTCGATTTATGTTTGGAATGAAAGTATCCAAATGGGAATTTCTTCCGTACTCGCCACTGTAATAATGCGCATTATTAGTACAGCCATTCAGAACTTTCTCTTTTACTTATTTCCAGGTCGCTACCTTTCAAGTTTTCCTTCTTTACAGATGGTCCTTCGTTATAATTACTTCTTTCGTGAGTCGGATTATTAATTACCTTATGTACAACTGTAAAGGTTGACCTCATTTGGTAGCTAACCCATAGTTGTCTCGTAATTGATAAATACCATAAAGGTAATCTTGGTTAACTGTACTCGATTATACCCCTTAGACTTTATTTAAAAGCTACTTTCCAACTAATAAATGTATAAAAATGTTCCACTGAGCCGTTTTAAAATACAATTATCAGTTAATTTACTATATTTTTGCATAGTTCAAGATATTTACAATGTTATTATAATTGCCATCGAAGCCATTTAGAGATATTTTGTTTTAGTTTTCGCTCTGTGATTATCGGCGATATTTTTAGGAACATAATCGTAACGATATCTTTGAATAAACCCATATAATTAAATGTTACTCCTGTAAAACCTGCTGTTAAATATGGACAGCATTTAATTTTGTAAATATGTACCTAGTTTCGCTTTCAATGCTACACTATTACGATAGAACATTTAGAACACATTTTATATTTTGAGTACAGTTTGTTTTCATATTCTTTAAGATTCGAAGGGAATGTCAGGAAAATCACTATTTTGTTTATGGTTGAATCAACGACTTTGTTAAGTTGTTCCTCTGCTCTTTTAAACTTTGAAGAGAGAACTTAAACTGATACCCCGATTGAGGGGTTTCTTGCTGGATTCACAATTGATCCTGATTTGCTGCTAGTTGCATCTCCTACCCTTAGATCTGCTGAACTTCAGAAGGGAAAGTAAGTAAAGATGGAGTCAGCCAATAAGGCTACTTAATCTGCCGCTTTGATAGCTCCCGGAAGTTCGCTTCCCGACTCCTTCTTCCTAATCGATGGGAGCAGTTATCCAATGTACAAAATCGGCCAATTGAAGACCAGAATGCACTTTGCCAACGGAAACTAGATCCGAGATCTTTTCTGCTGAATTGACTTCCGTTTGCCTCTAAAGGACTTGAAATATAATGGAGCTCAGGCATCTGGGTCAGAGAAGCCTCCACCTTCGCCCCTTCACCCTTTGCATTTCCCTTTTCCAAAACAGGAAAGCGAACTCGAGTTCACCAAGTTTCCTAACTACTGTAGTGAAGAACATTCTACGTTACTTAAAGTATTTGTACGCACCATATTTCTAAGTAAAATGTTTGCAAAGATATTTATCAAATATATTAATATTTAATCGTTCTTTATGTATCTAGTGTTGGTATTTATTGTTTTTCCTTAGGAGATGGATTGTTGCCGCAGAATATAAAATGACGCGATATTTTTAAACATTTCACCTGCTTTAGGTTGGCAATAATTATTTATTCCATTATTTACGTTTTAGGTATAAATTTATGATAATAATTAAAGAAAATGTATAAATATAAAAATGGCCTACTTCTTCAAAGCAAATACTATCACTTATTATTATGTTTTATATATTTATCCTTTATTTATCGTTAAAATGCAAATAAAGTGCATTGTGTAGACGTGATAAATGAAAGAGTTCGATTATTGGAAGTCTATTTGTTTCAATGCGCAATATAAGATGTCAATAAACTTTAAAATTTATTTCTCAAATTCTATGAATTTTAAAATAGAATGAAATCTGGTGCTAATTGCTAACGTTCATGATATTGGTTTTTTGAGTCCAGTATGATATTGCTGCGATAAAACGGCAAGAGTATCGAACAAATTAGGAGGAAATATTTGAGGTTAAATGGTTAAAAGTTACGATTCTATTGATTAAGTATGTGATCTCCTTTCTTCTCTATTCTGTCCGAATATTAGTTTAGTTAGACCCTTTTTAGGCGAGGTTAGTCCAAGGTTAGCTTCTCTTCCGCCTAACCTCGTATGTCATTAGAATATGGTATAAAGTTAAACAAAAACACAGAGTTAAGTGTGGGGAAACATCTTTGCAACTGAAGGTTGACAAAACCCACGTTGAGGGAAAAAAATCGCCGGGAACATGAAATAAGGGATTTAGATGCTAAAGGAAGTAATTTGAAACCCCATGTTTTTCGCAAACTTTCTACGGTAGTAATGCGAAATAATTGTGTCGATCGAGTAGAATTAAATCCCAAGGTAAACACTGATAGCTTGAATACTGTTAACGTAAATGTAGATGTTTCAGAAAAAATATTCTTCATCAATGATTTCATCACTTTAAAAATTATTTCTTTGTTCTATTTATGAATGGTATGAGTATAGGGATAGGTTGAGGTGTTTTTTTCGCAATAAGCGATAAAACCAACAAATAACGCGAATTTTGGCCGATTTTTTGAAATAACGCTAATTTAGACAGTTTTAATAAGCAGCACGGATTTTGGTGATTTTAGCTTCATTTGTAAGAGTGGGAAATTTAATTTTGGTACGATTTAAATAAATGTACAATATATAATTGTATTATTTACGTATTTTTTGTCACACATTTTTTACGTATGTTTTTCATCACTCATGACATCTTTGTTTACGCAAATACAGCTTTGATCTTTTGCAATAAATTCACAAAACTTTCTTTCCATTATGGATTATCACAAAATCTCGCCAATTCCACAAAGAAATGTCTTGTTTTTCCTAACAACTATTGTGTCAATATGTTTCAATGAAAATATCATGTTTTGTTGATCTACAGCTGTGGAATCATTTTTCTTAGGTGTAAACAGCACAGTTTTAAATAAGCTTAATTTAATATTTTGTATAATTTACAGTTAATAATATTTTTAATGCTTTTAAGGTTTATGCTAAAGTGTGCCTAGTATTATTCCTTTGCTTAGATGAGACTTTATGAAAATTAGTAACACCAAATTTAGGATACATAATAAAAACACAATACACCACAATTTGGTTTTCAAATCTACAAACTTTAGAAAAAATAAAAACATTTTCAAGCACTTCTAGGAATAGGTATGAATGTTTCCTGAGGAGAAAGTTAGCACAACAGCGAAAAGGGTTTATTCCTCTGCAATAACGAAACACAAATCAGATATCTTCCACGGGAATTACGAAAGCTCTACAAATTTCATTTCGCTTGTCTGCTCCGCATATTCCACACTTGTTTCCGTCGCGAATCTTTCCGCAAATTTCGGTGCATCGCCAACAAATTCCCTTTGGCTTCGCTTTTTTGCCTTTATTCCCCCAATATGTCCCTCGGACGGTTTTTCTTCTTTTTCTCTCGTGTGTTTTTGTCGGCCCTTTATTCGGCTTCGGATTATGAACCTTTTTTCTGCTTTTCTCTGAGGGTTTGCGAAAACTCCGGAGCATCATATCTTTTTTTATGCTATCTGGTCCACGTTGATTTTTTTTTTTGTTTGTATTCAAGTTTACTCTTTAGTATGTGACGCCTTGCAGCGAATATTAGGTGGGCGATAATAAATGAGATAGTGAATGTGGTAGGAGCGTTGCTTTGCTTCTTTTTGGTATGTTATACGTATGTTTTGTATGGCTCCGTCATCAATAGCTGACAGTTATCAATATTATGTGCTAAGATTAGACTTCTGAGTAATTTTTAGATTATGGTGTATTCAAATCGAATATATTACTTTTATATAAGTTTTCTAGGTTGTTTTGCCTACTGTACCTGGAGATTTTTTATATATTTTTGCGTAGCAAATTCATAAATTTTTTTCGCACGGGATTTCACCATAAACCACTAAGGAAAATAAGGATCTATGTTGCTGTTTTGTATAAGATCTTAAAAATTTCGATACTTATAGCACTATAGCAAAATTAGTACTGTACTGCACTCGTAAATTTCTTTAGGATTGAATTTGTGGCAGGACTCCCAAACATCCAAATAAAATGAAACCGATAAAAGTTTTTCATATTTATTTTGCATCAAAATTAACATATAAATCAGTCTTAACGTTCATACGGCGTCATTTAAAAGATGGCAACTCACGATTATAAAGTCAACTTTCCTTGTATAAGGCCACCCGTCTGGAAACTGTGGTACTTACCCTAACTGATCCTCCTCTTGCATTGTGCGAGATAATTCTGTTTGCTCATTCTACCTTTATCCTCAAAAGCTCATTATTTTCCTTTCTTGAAGGGAGGCATGCATTCTAATGCTTTCATGTGATTTTGCCTTAGATAGTCCAAAGAAACTTCCCCCCTTCTCAATCCTACCTCAATACCACTCACGCTATCCGCTGTTGCTTCTCTTCCAACATCTCTGTTATCTGTTTTGCAATTACGATGGTTCATGAACGGCTGACCTGACAATATACAACAAAGCGTCACTTCGGTAAGTCGATCTATCTGGAATGAAGACTTCGATAAGCGTTATACCACGATCGAAAAATTCCCAAACTTATTTTTCCCGCAAAAAAACCGAACAGAATAAATGTAAAATTCTGGTGGTAGATAGATAGGTAGGTAGGTGTTAGTTAGCTGTACCTACAACATGCGGCGCTATCTACCTCCAGAATTTTACATTTCTCTTCCCGCCGTTTTTGCGGGAAAAACAAGTTCGGGAACTTAATGAATGTAGTATACATCCCACATATCCTTGTATTGTTAAACTGGCGCTATCAAAATAAACAGTCAAATCAGCTGTGATATCAAATCATTATCACATTATCAAGTTCACAGAATTTTTAAAATACTTTAGGATATTGGTTTTAAGGGTACCAATCTATCAGTTCCTGAATGGGAATAAGAAATCCATCCTTTAATTTAATTCTTCTATTTAGATAATTTATACTGTTCTCTCCTGTTTTTATCCTTATGCCCTGAGAATACATATTCTGAGTATGAAGCCTGAGGGATATCCTCAAATTTTACGTTTTATTGTGCTGCGAAATAACTACTTATGAACTCTAACTTGGTTATATTTATCTTAATTCACTCATACTTCCACCCATGTAATAATTGTAAGATTATTGGAAATACGCGGTACATTCATCCAGCAACCTAGTACTGGAAATTATGTCTACCACAGATTTTCCAGAAGCCCTTACTTGTGCGTAAATCAATGATTTTATGCATAACTAAACTTAAAGAAATTTTAGGAAAATAGTCAACGTGACGGTCATCATATAAAGCACCTCATATTCTGGTAATGTTCATAAAATCTCTGCCAAGAAAAACATGTTACGCATGTAAATGAATATTAAATTTTCTCTATCCTGTATTCAGATGCAACGAAGAAAAATAACTACAATATCGGTTAAAGGTAGCTAGATACCAATGCATCTATATGATTTCTATTGAGGATACTACAAATGATCTTTATTCCGTATTGAGAGGAGTAAATGCATAACTAGACATTCAGGCTGCGGTTTCCTTGCCATTACTTTAGTGATAAGCCCTTATTTTATTAATGTCCCAACTCCATAAGTCCCAGGGGCCAATCATTTCAAACCCGTTGTCCTTTCAGCGAACGAGATAAGCTTTATCTTAAAGCCACGGACGTGGAATCCGAATTACGCCGCACAAATAACATTTCCATCATGTCTTCGCTGATACAAATTCCGCGCTCGTTCCTTCCCTGCCTATAAAAGCCCTTCCGAGTGATTTATCTGAAGACACCCTCTTCATTAAATTTCCTCGGTATAATAACAGTTCCGAAGATATCTCCGCCGAGATTATGATTCCCTTATCCGCGTTTTATTGGAGAAGTGCACTCATCTCATCCAATTCCACATTTCGTGATATTCGCTGATCTACTCGGGACACGTGAGCCGCATTATGCTATTCTCGACTTTGGCAATGCGCCTTACTCTTTTGTTCTTGTTCCGGTTCAGTGAAAAAAATAACATTTAGATTCGCTCATAATTTCGCCTCTTCAAAACCCGGTGAACCGGTTTCCTTTCCTAAAAGAAAGTTTTAAAGTAACGTAAATTTAAATTTTAAAATAAAATATAATATTTATAAAAACAAATTAGTTTTAAAACTACCATAAAATTTATTTTAAAAGTAAAAATAAAATTTTAATGTAATAATATAAAATTACATTTTTAAAATAAGAAAAAAATGAAAAATAACAATTTGAACATTTTCCACAGTATTTATTAAAAACAAGTTGTTTTATTTTCATTAATTTTTTTAACAAATACTGTGGAAAAAGTACAAATTGTTATTTTTCATCATGACGTTTTTCCACAAGGCATCGCCAGAGACTGTGAATCAAAAAAAATGAAATTTTGAAATACAATTCTAAATTGAAAAGTTATATTTAAAAGGAAAAAAAGATTTTTTTAAGAAATAAAATTTAACAAAATATATTAAATAAAAAAATAAAACTATTTATTCATCAATTTGCTAAAACGGCTATTATAATGTGAATTTTAAGCATTTCATTAAAATACGTGCATGCAACTGTCTGATATATTTGGGAAATATAACTTTTTGCTCTTAATTACTATGCAAACCTTAAACAATTCATTAAAGTTAAAGATTTGTGAGATTTTTTTTAAGTAGCAATTTTTGCTCTTCCTTTAGGAATATGTTTTTAAAATAATGATGGCTTACAATTATCTAGCAGTCTCATAAGTATGCCAATCACAAATGAAATATAATGAAATGTGTGTTTAAAATGGATTACGAAAGGCGTGCCCTGAAAATCGGTGCTTAAGAAAGAACGGTCGTTTGTGGATGACTTAACTTTTTGTAGAGGAAGGTTAGTGATGTGCTTCCCACGAGGTCTAGTTGTTTTTCTTGTGCCGTTCGACGGAAACAAATACCGAACATATTTCGTGAAGGCGTGTGGGATAAGAAGTTATTGCAGTAGTAGAAAAAATACAGAGTGGCGATCGGTCTTTGTCCTGGAAAGGCCACTGAATCGACGTCCCCTAGGAAAGAGCTAAAAGCGACTCGCTCATCATCCTCGGCGTAATAGCCGTCGCTTCGTCTTCACCGTGACACTTTCGTGTTTACGGACATCACCTTTATTTATCCATTTTCTAATCTCTTCATTTGGAACTTATCACGTATCCATTCATATTTGTTCTTCTTTTTCGATCATTTTCAAGAATGATGTTTCTATTTTTTATTCAATCAGCCTTTTTATGTGATTATCACTGCTCTAATAAAGTCCAAAACTTTTCCCGCCGAGATTCTCGACTGTTTTCCCCTTTAAATGATTTATAGATTGTCTTCATAGATTTAGATCTCGGAAACACGCTCATTAATTATTATTGTTTATCTTTTTTTCTCGCCACAAAGTGACGCCATTTTTGCGATGGTCTAATGTCATGGCCCAACCACGGCGATATATTTTTCAAATACGTACTGATATACAATATTATTTCTTATATATAATGTTTCATATACATTATTAATATAACTTTATTACATATTTAGATTTAAAAATTATCCAACTATTCTAATTATTATTATATGCCACTGTTAGACTAACATCAAGTAGCAGCCTCAAACATTGTCCAGAAGACTATGTAAACATACAAGCAAATTAAACGACCATTTCTGATTCGAACAACACCCCCCTGATACCCACTCTCATGCACATTCTTGTACACCCCATGTATACAGATCTCATAAGCACAAATACTATTCTTTCATTTTTCATCGATCCTGGGCTATGACACGTATCATACAAATTTTCTATCATTATACATACAAACAAAAAATTCAAGAGCTTCACATTCATTTTTTTCTAATTTAAAATAGGCTTTTGCACATTATAAAGCATACAATACATTTCAGGGAATCATTTCTTATTTTTACAAGTTATTAATTTAATATTCATATGTATATTCCAGGTAGTTATTTCTTATTTTATCTTTTTTAAATAAAATGAGACTAAACGGATCATTTTCCTGAAAAATAAAGCTTATTACACGAAATTATTTCAAATGTAGGTCATTGTAAAGTGTTTATCCATGTTAATTGTAGAATGCATGCTTTTTTCAATCGATACTGCTTTCCACGATAAACCTTTATGGTGTTCTTATCTCAGTTTATTTAAAGCACCATTCCATCTTCCTATGGTCGTCCCCCGTTGAGGGGGGGGGGGGAAATGGAGTGGAGCTTCATTAATGTAAAAGCTTAGGGTCTCTCTTTATTTAAATCCGACCCTGAGTGTAGGATTTCATGCCTTGGGGTCGATGACTTCACAGGTATGCTGTACTCGCGCATCTCGAGAGTATCAGAATATGACTAATTTTCAATCACTCTAATCCTTTTTGGAGTAAGTTCAATCTTAGTATAAAAATACGTTGTGTGTTTTTATTCCTCAGTACTTGGGTAGAAATAAAATACAATTTGTCGATATTCCTCTTGAAATTTTAATGAATAAAACCGGTTTCGGACAATTCTGTCCATCATCAGGTGAGGGACCACAAACTCATGAGAATAATTAGAAAACAGTTTCCAATTTAATATTTATTGTAATATTTATTTTCATTAGTCTGTAGTTATATACATGATGATGGACAGGTTTGTTCGAAATTCGTCGCTTATAAGTCCAAGTGAAATATTTACAAATTGTTAGTACCCAATTATGTAATTCCACAAATTTAGGGCATCTTCCATGAATTATACCTTCAGTACTTCTTCAGCAACTGTCATTAAAGATACTTTTTTCTGTCAAATGGTTTGTTACATTTTCGTTTGTTCCTAACTATGTTGATAATGTCCCCCCAATCCGCAAGGTTAAAGCTACAAGTCCTCTAAAAGGATTAAATTCGACGTCGAAAAACAAAATTTTTATCAAATCCTCTCCGGATTAAATCATCCCATTGTACGAAGTTGTTGCTGTAAGAACGAACGTCGCAATATTTACATACAAATGAGTTCATTAATATAGGTTTGGGATTCACGAGGTCCCACCTGCATTAAAATGCATGCCCTTTTCGTGATTTCCTCGCCGTGAGTGAGGTGTTGGGATATTGGCTCACGTGATCGGAATATGCCTACGTACCCTTGGGCATTTAACAGATACACGGATCTCTTACATCACGACTATAAATAAGTAAATTCATTGCTTCCGAAACGCGCTACATGATCATGAGATCGCTCAGATACTAAACCAATTCTGGTCGACATTTCGGTTTGCATGCATCTCAACCGAAAATGCGATTTCTCTCCAGAAATGTCTGTCTGATGAAAACTGCACGTCCTGCAGGGAAGGAATAACTGAAAAAGAAATGAAAATTACATGAGAAGTTCGTCACTTTTATGATGATCTTCTAATTGTATTTAGTTGCTTTTTTGAGTTTTTATTGTATGACGTACTACATCCTTGACACGTTTACACCCTACTACATATGAGATATATTTAGTAGTATTCGTGTTGCAATACAATGTAATTTGTAGCACGTTTTAAACTTTTTTACGATCCTTTTAATCTACGATAAATTGTACATCATATCCACTCTTAAGTAATTGAAAACTGTCTCTCTGACATCTATAGATACTATCTGGCTACTCCAATGTAGTGGAAATAGTTTGCTATATTCTCGCAATAAGTACATTATTCCTGCAATATAGCTTATTCTGTATGTCCTTCTGTTGTGAAACTAATGAAGTATTTGTTTCTCTCTGTAGTCCTTATTTTATCTGAAAGTTCTATGTAGTTTTTTGTGTATGCAGTTTACTTCTATCTTATCAAGAGCGAGTTACTGGTACGAACTAACCGTAGTCCTGAAGATATTCATTAAAATTCCAAAAGATAAGGTTATTGATTCAACTATGGATAACTTTAAAAATAGTTTTAAGAATAAATTTAGTAGGTATAGAGTCAATTCACTCCTTTAAAACATTCATTACTACGAAGTTGATTGAATACATTTTTATAAAATCTGGTATGTAATTTTTAATGCTTTTAGACTACATTAGGAAATCAAATCCCCGCGTACTCTTTTTGACATATTTAATTAGAGCTATGGCTCTTTGCTAATTGAAATACATAATTCTTGACGGATATACTTTAAATTAATTTGCTCCGAAGTTTAGAATCCACTAGAAATTCATGATTAACCTGAATATCTCGAGGAAGGAGGGGAAGACTTGACAACGTAATTAATAAAATCAGAGCCTACTGAAACTTTGAGAAGTATTTTTCCCTCCGCTTCCCTGTAACAGGATGGATTACTTCCTTTGAAAAATTTTTAATGCAAAAATAAGAGGATGTTTATCGTTTCAAATTCTTCCGCAAAACGCTACTCTCCTTGTAATTGGTAAGTTTAGAGCCATAGAAGGGTAAGGAAGGATAAATTCTATTATTTCAGCCACAGAAGGATTCAAATTCAAGAGGTGGAAAACTAAGAAAAATAAATTTATTACAGAAATAAGTGCGTTTAAGATTTCATGTCCAATCAAAGTGTAATAGAGTCAAAGTAGACATTTTTCTCTGAATTCAATGTTTGTTAACGGTCCACACAGCTTGAGAGATTGTTCGTGACCTTCGAGAAAAATCAGGGAAAAAGACGCTAGCGGCCTAAATAATTCATTACGATTCGCCAAAAAAAACACTGCAATAAACATTAAGAGTAGGATGAAGGACACGTGCATCTATTATCCTTATCCAGTTGCAAGTGCACTTGTAGAAGAGAACAAATCGAAGATACTAAACTTTAAATTATTCGTGTGGGATACATTATTGCTATATACTATTTTCTGTGAATACAGCTGAGTTGATTTAGTTATTTTCTCTGATTTCCTGAGTATCTTAAGTGTTTTGATTTTGATATGTTAATTTGAAAATCTCTTTCATTTTGATTACTGTAAAATAGTTAATTTAAGCAATTTTTTAAATTTTTTTCAAATTCTTACAAAAGTATTTTTTTTTTTCAAATTTCAGCATGATAGTAAAAATGCCTGGTGAATAAATATTGGAACCACTATTTAGAAAAAAAGTGCAAAACTTTCCTTATGCATGCGATTAGTTTCTGCAATCCTCTTGCAAAATATCGATGAAATTCCTTAAATTATAACTGTCCTATAATGTCACGATCTTCATTTCTGGTGAAATTAAAGAGGCGATTTCGATTCAACTGAGGAATAGGAGTGAGTGCCGATGAAAATGGTATCTCAGCTATTTCAGTACGCCCTACGATTTCTGTGGTTCATGATTTTTCTTTTATAACACCGAATATTGTCTTTTGCCTCCACATTGTACATTTTCTATGCTTTGATAGGCCTTTTACTGTCCATTACTCGTTTACATCCTATGCTTTTTAAATTTAAACAATAGTATAGTCTCTAAGAGGAAATTATTTTGTGTATTGTTATCTCTTTCTTTTAATGTGAACTGATTCTTATTTATGTATCGCATGTTATAAGTACTTATTGGTAGTGTATTTATTTATTTTTGAATATTTTTCTCTTTTTTTATCTTTTAGCTATTGTTATAGGTAGGTTTGCGCAGGTTTTTCACACCCCCTTCCTCGTGGGCGTTTTCCTGCAGTGGATTTTTCCCCCTAAGAATCTCTTAGGTTTTTTTACATCCACAATTCCTCTAATTATTTCTACTTCCTATTTCATAATTAATGACGATGGTTTAGCCGGAAGAAGATACTTTTAAGTCTCAATCTCGCCCAAATAAAGATGATTTATTATTATTATATCCAGATAATCACTGCATAATATTTTCCCCTTCGAGTGTAGCTCACATGTCGAATTTCCTTACCAACATTACTCCTCTAAACTTCCTTTCCTTGCAATCCCATTAGGCTTCCAGCATATATATGCACATATTTAGGGTAACCAACTTTATGACCCTCTTAAGCCGGAAATTTCGTTCAGCAACTCGAAGATTCTGAATTTTGTGATGAAAATTCGTTGTCACGACTGTTTGTTTAAGTGCTGAAATACTCGATTTACTAAGATGAAGATAATTTTTTATCTTCAAATAGTATTCAATTTTATTCTTTTGTTGATATTAAAAATATAATAAACTTATTTTTTCTAATCTGGTGATTTTAGAATAAGTGTGTATTTATTTTCAGAAAAAAATTGTTTCAAATACATTTAAAGGACCATACAGTATAGCAAAAAACGCTTCGTTTAAGAAGGTATCGTTTATAAGTTATAGCAGATTTTGAATCCGCATGGAATTTATTTGAGAATATTCGCGTTTCTAAGCTCTATTTGTTAAAAACAAATGAGGAATTAGATGGATATATTACGATTTCTTAATTGAAAAACCGTGTATTCTGATGTATTTGTTTCAACTGAAAATTGGCTTCTAGTCTTGTTATTGCTGGTTGAATATCTGTTAGAGTAAAATATTTACAGTGCTGTTTTGTCCCCGGCGCCAGAGAATCTGATCAGAAATCCTGAGCCCGGAGGAGCACAGCTTCAGCCGGAATCTCCGGGCTAAAGTGCCTCGTTTGGCAGCTCTCCACATATATTCCCTTATGCATTCTAAGCTAGGTTGACTCCTTCTTATCAGACTATCTTGATCCAATTTCAAACGTCCTTCTCTTCTTTTCGGATCTCGTACGTAATTCTGCCAGTTTCCTACAACTCATTCTCTCAACAATCCCAAACCAACTTGCATACAGATCACGCAATCTTTAAGTCTGCATTCATTCAGAATCCAGCTGACAAAGAGTTGCAACCGATGTTAAAACTATGCTTCCGCGCATTCCTTATACTTTCTGTTGCTTAAGACAGTTACGTTGAGCAGAACCACGATGAGATAGAACGCTAAGCAGTATTTCCAAACGTACCCCCATTTTGGAGTATTACACCAGGTTCACGGAAATATATTTTTTAGAGGATCACTTTTATTAAGCGTAAATGTCTTTTAGCCTTAAAAATTGCGCAGCGTTAGTGTGTTGAGAATGATATTTTTCGGCTTTCGATGTGATTTAATTCGACTATCGCAAGTAAGATATCCGATTTTTGTTAGTAAGTGAATAATTTTTAATAAAATCAATCAAAGAAGCTTCAACTTGGGAAGGAAATGATTAAACAAACCCTCCACATTTAGGAATTATTTAAATAGTCGACTTAATTCAGACTACGAGTCCATCTTGTCACCTGCGCATGAACTGGAATGGTTCAGTTCCTCACAATGGACTTGTAGTCTGAATTCAGTCGACTATTTAAGTAAATCCTATCAGTCGAATTAAGTTTAGTTAGCTATTTCCTTCCCAATTACTAGAATAATGTATAATTAATATTATATGTTTGTGAATTTCACTGAGTGACCGAAATTCAAACGCTAAACTTCGTTTGCTATAAGGTTTTAGCTAGAAAATTTTCCGCATTCAAATGTTTTGTAAACATGTTTTATGAAAGACTTGACGAAAAACTTATCTATAAAGTAATATGCGGAAGTTACAAGGTGTGTTTTATTTCTCTGATGTCATGAAAAACTTCCACCAAATAACACCAGAAACCTTTACTTTTAATGTATAAATTTTAAATATAGTTAGTTAGTTTGACCCTTTATTGGCGAGGTTAGGCCCACGTGGGCCTCTCTTAAATCTAAACTCGTATGTCCTCAGAATATGAACAAGTATAAATTAAATTAAAACTAAAAGGCAGAGAAGCGTGTGGGGAAAAATTTTTGCAACTGAAGGTTGCCAAAGAAAACACCCACGTTGCGGGAAAAACACCCACAAAGAAGGGGGGTGAAAAAAAACCGCGAAAACACAGTAAAAAATAAGTGTGGTGTTGAAAATTATAAATTACATATAATATAGGCATACATTAATCAATGAATTTAAAGAAAATAAGAAGTATTATTAATTATAAGAAAATAATATAACATTTACTAAACCTGAGTAAGAAAGAATATACAGGGTGATAGTGCGATCATTTATATTCCTCAGCATTTATCCCCAAATTATTTACAGTGAGTGCTCCAAAATCTACTCACGATAACCCCGAAACAGAATTTTTCGTATGATGTATTCAGCGCTAAATAAGAGAGAGTAAATGGGAGATAAAATGAGTTAGTGCGCATAATAGTTGGGAATGGCGCAGTATTAGCAGCGAAAGAGGTATAAGGGATTGAGCGGCGCGGCCTTTGCCTTGACACTTGCCGAGATTTATATCCATTTTGCCCCAATTTCCTGCTTTCCCTGCATAATCGATAAAACACGAGCACTGTCTACACCTCTCCTTATTCCAAATGAAAATCACTTCGACTTCTGCCGTTATTTCCTGCATTAAAAGTCACCCGAGAAGCGAAACCGGGGCATTATCATGAAAAATCCGGGGCATGCCCGGGAAAAATGCACGTCTTTTTGGAGGTTACGAGGGTGTGGCTAACGTAGAAGTCTGCATAGGAGATGCACTCCCTAGCGTAAAATAATACCGCAATGAACTATTGTGTTTTTACTTAGGTCTAAATGTTTCGATATTTCTTATATTGCGCACGTTGATTGTTATCTATGTTGATTAACAAGGATGCAAATAAATAATTTAAAAGCTATTAAAATTAAGTATTTGGACTGAATTACAGAAAATGCAAGCCAATCACATTGCGTAGAAATATTTCAAAGAAGTAAATTTATAGTCACATAATTTGCAACTTTCTAGATGTAAATAAGAGATGGCTAACTTAGTGTTTCCTCATTTTTTTTTATTTCTTGCTTTATCGCGAATGTTTAAATTTGCGAGCGTATGCAGGTGTTTGGGTAAAGTTGTTAGCAAATAAGACGACCGGCTAACACTGAATTTCCTCTTGACTAAACCTTACAGTAATGTGTTGATGCTGTTTCTCCATTTCTAATTTTACGTTTTTCTTGGCAAAAGAATGTGTATATTATTCCACAATAATGGGCATACTACATAGTCGAGATGGTCTGCGTCTACAATATCTTTCACGTGACTTAATCGCTCATTATGTCCCCTCTGGCACAGACCCTTGCAGCCGCCTCACTGAGCTACAGACGCAGCGTAGACTACCTTACGTCTGACCGCAACCAATTGAATTAACTGGCATGGGTGACCCGGAACCAATTTCTAATGAGGTCGATGATATTTATCTTTTTCCCCGGTGACACACACATTGACTTTGGGTTAGCAGTCCCTATACCTTTGTAAGCTTCAAAATAGATTTTTGAGGCAAAATTATTAATTGGATGGGAATTGATAATATATCCTTCCTGAATAAAATTAAAAAATAAAAATTCTTGGAAAGTAAAACACAAAATTTTTCAACTTTAAGAAGCTACTGGTATTCAATGGGGTGACGCGGCATACCTACTGAAGTATACTAATCGCTGAATAATGTTTAGGTCTCCTGTCATATACTTTATAAAAAAGTTTCCATGGTTTCCGAGTCATAAAATGCCTCAAAGTTAAAATAATCGGCCACAACAATCATCGTGTGTAATGCCAAATTTAACTATGTGTTACCTTAGCATGCTTGCGGCGTATTAGTCAGGAAGCAATCTTTAAGATTATAGGAATTGGCTACTTCTTCCACCATTAACAGAATTAAATCCAGAGAAGGTAATATAAAATTAAATTTGCACAAATTAGTGGACTTATCTAGAGTTAATGAGAGGAAAATGTCCATGTATGGTACTTATATTCATTAGTATTGATTAGCTAGTTTTTGCTCTTTCAGTCGTTTTTTTTTCGACTCTTATATATTATGTGTATAGTACCTATTGATAGTGTATTTATAAAATGTAATCATGTTTCTTACCATCTTTTTAGTTATGACTATCGGTAGGTTTTCGCAGGTTTTTCACACCCCCCTTCCCAGTGGGTGTCTTCCTGCAGTGGATAGAATGTTTTCCTAAGAATTTCATAGGTTTTTTACATCCACAATTATTCTCATATATTTTTCGTACTATCCCTTTTAATTAATTATTTATATATTGTATGACGATGGGTTCGATGGAAGAGGAGACTTTAAGTCTCAATATTGCCCGAATAAAGCCTTTTTATTATTATTATTATTATTATTATGTTATGGGATTTAGAAACAAACAACGTTAAAGATCTAAAATGCAATGCTATGGTTTGTGTGTAACGATTTGCTTTCTACAAAGTTGGATTGAAGTAAAAGACATAGGAATGAATGAGTGAATAAATATAGTGTGCAAATATAGGAATGTATGAGTGAATTGTATAAGTAAACATACTTATATAAAAATTAGTACCTAATATCTCTATACAAATTTAGAATCATGTATCCTAAATTGTACCCAATCCAATCATGTTAGACTATGTCACTTTATGAAGCCTTTGAAGCATTAAACAAAACAGATATATAGTTTAAGCTCATTTAACTTTCGATGTGATACAGGCGATGTTTCAATTTAATACTTGAACTACTTTAGCATTGCAGGTAAACCCTAAAACTCCTACTGCACTAAGTTTTCATGCTTCGTATGAAACTATTTTTAAGCCACAAAACAATGATACCGAAAAGATATTTAATATAAGATGCATTATAGAGCTTCGTAAATTATTTGTATGAGATCTTAAATTCATAATCGATATCGCCTATTATAATGATAATAATTGTAATCTATTGAATTAAAAAGCATTCAACTGGAAAACCTTCCTGATTAGTCAATTAATCTTATAGGATAGTTACTAATATGTTCCACTTCCACTTAACGAAGCGAGCTCCTCGCATAAATTATTATATTTCCAAAGTTTTAATCCACTTTAGCAATTCGAGACATGGGTGCTAGAATAAATATGTAAAATTCACTCTTAAATTCAACATTGAGATCTAGCTGAATTTGCACCAATCGCAATTATCCATCAAGTTATACTGAAAAAATCATTTCGGTTGGAAATTTCGAAATTCCTGGCACAATATTAATCAACTAAAAAACTCAATATTAATCAGGTAAAATCATTTTCTGGGTAGATGTACCGGACTTCTCTCCACTTCAAGTAAACTCCACCATTCAATTTTCCATGTATCAAATTATTTCGATGAATTACAAATGTAACTCTTATCTATATTATAATAAATATATAATGCTCTTTCCATTTGGATGTGAAAAGATGATAATTTAAACAGCGTAGATTTTAATGTCGCAATATTTCAAATTGAACCAATTTCCATTAATAAAATGGAACGGCATAGTAAATGAGTTTTGGTGCCATTCTGGGGTTTGTTTTCATTTTTTCGTTTCGGATATAATTTTAAAAAAATTTGGCTGTACTAAGACAGACTTTTTATTTTCACCTAAGGATATGATGATAGCAAGGCCTTAGAATGATTCGATGTATAAAACTGCTAGTAAATGAAAGCAAATGTGATCAATTCTGCCTGACCACTGAAAATAATTTTAATGACGTTCATTTTCCTTTTACTCTGAGGTTTTTGGTAGACTATTTTTTAAGGAATAATGATTGAATCATAATACAATTCATATATTCATATATATTCAAAATTGAATCCTCCCTGATTTAGATAGGGGACTTTAACAAATAAGAAAAAGTGTAGCAGTATGGTTGTCTTTTTTGGTATTTGTGTTTGAAGCCGCAAGAGGGTCAAGCGCGGAGGGCAGTCGAGTTGAGAGAGCCTCCGCGACCAGAGTGACTGTGTATTGTCGCGCCTTAAAATAAATGGATTTTCCTGAGTTACGAACATCTGTCAACGTTCATTAGAATGGATTTCCACAACACCACAGCCGCCTCCGTCGATTTTATTCCTGAGTTACGACTAATTTATATCTTTTCCTCAAAGCACTCCAGTGTATCCTCGCTATAAAAGTATATTTTTATTATAATATCATCGGTATGGTTGCTGAATAATTGTTGCAAAGTATATATGTGATTATTGTAATCAGATTTATGATTTTTAATTCATTAATTGATAAATTTATACGTAGTTTTTATTAATTGCAATTCAATTAACGACATATACTTATATTATTCATATTATGGAACGAATTAGCCCGAAGACTGTGGACCTATGGCACACCTATGCTTCGTTCATTTTAATTCAGTTTCGGAATGAGATGTATATTTTTGCTGATTTTCTTTAACGAAGGGAATTTACCCAAGGAAGTCTCTCTAATGGAACCCCATCTTGAAGCAGAGGACCTTATCGAACCGCTGTTAGACATTCCTCTTTTACGCAAAATTATGAATTTAGTTAAGCTCGAGATGCAGTCTGCGAGATGAAAGATAGAAGCGGCGGCGATAAAACTTTAATTTCCTCGAGAACGCAATGAAGTGGGGCAGAAATCCTTTACTTTTAATTTCGAGCGCAGGAACTGCTTTTCTCTGGTAAAGTGGAAGGAAGCCAAAGGTGATCCGAGACTAATGAGATATTTTCTCGTGTGCTCTCTTTGAGTGCATTTTAATTAGAGAGCGGCACACTTTAAGACGGAGATTATCTTCGGCTTCTGCTGGCGGTGGCTTTACACATTTAGTAATCGAAGTTGGGATTAGGTGGAGTTTAAGTCCAGCTCATGCTGCCGACATTGGCGGTGAATTGGGCGTCCGTTCGGTGTAGAAATATAAACTATATTGGAAGCGAGCTAGGACAATGTGTTAGTATGAAACTACACTGGAACGAAGAAAAGCATAACTTTTATAAATTTACTTTTAAAATATTTTGTAGTCTGTGAATGTTATACTTTTGCTTTGTTCCTAATGGAGACCTTTCATGAAGTGACGGCTAAATCAGTGTAATCTAATTTGTTAATAACTAACTGTTTTGCACGTGGTATTTTTATTTACAGAAAGGAGCGATTTTTACAACCAAAGATTATAATCCGCTTCTTTAACTTATTAAAGTTAGTTAGTGTAAACACAGTAATAGTATAAAATCTAAATCAACGTTTTCTTCCTTTTCCTATTACAAAATGAATCATAAATGTTTTTCATTTGTATGATGTTGGAACGAAGTGGAGGAAATAAATATTGCAATTACTCTTGTTACCCTCTTCTTCATGTCTGTTACCATAGGAAAGTTGCTTAGGGATGAGTAATCTTTAGTAATGGCGTTTATCTTATTCATTTATCATTGAATTCAATAAAATTGATACTGAGATGTTTATCGAGCTGCATCGACGTGGACGATTTCCACTCAAAGCATTCTGACACAGTTAATAAAGCAAAGGAACAGTAATTCACTCCTCATCTTGTGTTGAGAATCTGTTCACTCCCTTGACAAAGTTGTTGTTGGTGGATAGTGTTGGTTGTAACTAACTTCTATGCCAATTACTTTCCGAAACGTCATTTTATTTTAGATTATTCTATTCCATTTTAGTCCCTATAAGGATTAATTCGGTTGTACACATCACATAAATTATCTCTTCTTCAGGTCCAAACGAGGCAAGACACTCATAGTTTATTGTAATCAGGCGTTCAAGATAGTCTTCGAATTCCAATTATAACTTTCCATACCCTTTCAAATTTAATGTTAATAGTGAATATATTGTCATTTTTAAATGGAAATCGCGCGGCTGGTCGGGAGAAACGTAGAAATTTGATGACTGAGATAATATATTGGGTTGTGTTTGAATACCAACAGAGAAACTCGTAGTATTGAGGATTAAACGCTGAAAAGAAACTAAATTAAATTATTTGATTAATAATATAAAATGCGTAGAAAGAGTGGGAATTTGCCTTAAATAATTATTTATAATATATAAATTAGTGTATACTCGTATGCCTGCAAGTTTACAGTGTAAAATTTAAAAGCATGGGCGATCATAATGAACTCAGAAGAACGTAGTTTTACTTGTCTCTAAAGGGAATCGGAAGGAGAGAATGATCATCCGATCTTCTGTATCGCCTTATCTTACGTGTTTTACCTTTTTCCCAGAGCTTTCAGTATTAATCGATTTCTCCTGTTTTATGAACATTATCTTCTCTCCGGTCCATTTCTTTCCATATTCGTCCTAAATTTGCTCTGTTCCCAATTCAATCCATCTCATTCGTTCCCATCATTTCTTGTATTATCTTCCCTTCCGCCTAAATGCCTCTCTTTAATCCGATATTCCCTTATTTGATTACGCTCCCATCCATTCTTTTTTATTCCTGCTAATTTGATTCACGCAGCTGTACTGCCTTTCTCTTAACTTCTTTTCCTGTATTCTTTATCTTAATTCCCTTTTCCTCTCCAACCTTGTCATTTTAAGCCCTTTTCAAACTTTTATTCTTCAACTTTTCGGTCCTCTCAACGCCATTTTTATGTATCTTTTTGTCAATTCGTTCTCCCGTTTGTCTTAATCTGCCGTACTTTTTAGCTTAGTATATGTACCGATATAAACTGCCCTTTTTAATGTTCATATTAAATTTTCAAAGCGTTTCTTCAGTTCCGATCACTTGAGCTTTTTTTACTTTCCGTATATATTTCTTTTCTATTACATTCGCTTGCTGTTTGAATCGATTTGATGACATGTATTGCCATGGACGCACTATTTATGCTAGATAAAGCTGTAAAATATTCCCCAAAATGATAACAAACTGAAAAAGATCGCAAGCAGCTCACGTCAATTTATACATTTTCTTCCCTTTCCTCTTGTTATAATCTTCGTTTTTCTTCATTTTCCATTATTCCGTCTTACAGTAGCTTCTCATCATTCATTCACAACATACATTATTTTAGCCATTTTACTTTCTATCATAATGTTCGTTACTAGCGTCAAACAAATCTTATATTTCGCATTAAATTTGTAGATAATTTTACTGTAAAAAATGTTAACATAGGACTTATAATAAAGTGCAGTGGAACGCACCCTTTTTCCTGTTTATCAGGTGTCTTTTAGTATTGACTTTATTTCTATTGCCCTTTTCAGGTAAATCATCATGTATTCTGCATTCCCCTTTCCATACCTAAACCGACAAAAAGTGGAGATTTTTCTTGTGGTTTTTCAAGTAGCCTCAGCAATAACGGAGCTCTTGTTGCGTAAGCCACGAGTAAAGTTTTCAAAGATCACATAGACACCATTATTATGGAATTCAGTTAGTAACTTAAATATGCCGTTAGGGTATTTCCTGCTAATCAACGTCGAAATTTAACTGTAAACTTTTATACTACATGCAAATCCTCATATAATTTTAGATTGAAGAGAAACGATTTATTTTTTTCATCGGCAAATTTGGTTTGTGTAAGTCACAGTACATTCCCGAATACACATATAAAATATTTTGATATACTTAATATTTATGTCCGTATGTTTCAATTTTTATTCTTACCTGCATTAATAACTATTAAGGAGGTCATTTTCGATTCATCGCCTATAAATAATCAAATATTTTTTCTGCATATTAATAAAAATACCGATGAAAATAGCAGATATCTCGATTTGACTCTAGCTTGTTTCATGATAATTTTGTTCATAAAGGTCAATCTATTCGCGAATTTCTGCAGTAATTATTCTTAATAAAATTTTATAATTCCTATTCTTCCATATTTCACGGATTTTATCTATGAGTAGGATTTAATGCAGTTAATGGATAGTTGTCACTTATTATTCGATCGTAGAATTTTAAAGTCCATTTATTCCACCATTATTGGATTATGTCCATTCCAACTGTTCTAATAATTGCTTTCCTATTTTTTCAGGTCAGTGAAAATTACCCGAAGCGAAGCCAAAGAATCAAAGATGGTGCAATCGATACCTTTGGCTGGGCCGTATTCCAGAATTAAACTAACTAATTGAAGCACAGTTTTGTGAGTTTGCACTCTGATTTCTTTTTATCACTTATAGTTTTGCGATCGGGGCCGCTTTGGTACTCTAAATCGGTATTTGGTACAATTCACAATTTAATGCTTTTGATTTGTGCTTCACTTTGTTGGTTTAATCGCAGATGCAGAGGGTAAGTGTCAAAATCATATATTTTAATTGGTATCAAGTTTGTCGAATTCTTATAGTTATGGACCGATGCGTTTGAAACTTACCCAAACGAATGTTTTACCTCGTCTGGTATGATTTCAAACTCAAATAAAGCTCTGCGATATATTTATTAAACTCTAAGGATTGGCGTGTAACTTTGTGGCATTCCACGATTAAAGGAAAAATAAAGTAGTTTCACTTTTCACCAGGCAACTAGTTCAAATTTTATCCACTAACCGCTTTGAACAATACCACACACAAAGAAATTAATTTTTTTAAGGCACGATAAATTTCAGCGATTAGCGTTATTACCTGAGCATGAAGCGTAAGCGTCTAATTTTTGTGGCGTGGTATTATTCAATGTGATCCTTGAATAAGATAGGAACTAGTTTACTTTTTAAGATAAGTGGTTTCATTTCATTCTTCCTTTTTTCGTTAAGCATTCAATCAAGTATCTATTGTGTTTAGTATCATGTATTGGACCCTGAAGCATTGTATTCGTGAGTTAGAAAAATATTAGCTAATATCCTCGCGTTTGATAAGGAATTGTTTCGGAAAACGACTCTCTTCGCCTAGACTTTTGCTCCTCGTTATAGGTTGAGGCATTTTTCAAGAAAGATCTTGAACTCAAAGTTAATGCGTTTTCAGAAAATTTAGTTGATAATATACTTCATAAGGTACTTTGGCCGACGAGATACTTTGCGGAAAAAGTGGAAAATTGATTCTAAGATTAGTCGCTTCAGTGACTCATTTTTTCCGGGGAAGGTACGCAACATTGATAGAATATGGTCAACCAATCGATTGGTAGCTTCTCTTATCAGGAGGTTAGCGCTCATGGATCTCCACTCTTTCCTTCGACTTTCTTTCCTTTTCATCTTCTTAGAATTCCTAATTTCACTCCAATTCCTTACATTATCCAAGCATTCCATCCTTGGTCTTCCCCTCTTTCTCTTCCTTACTGTCCATCCTTCCAGGGCTGTCATGATTCTCTCCCCTGATGATACCCATAGCACATGTCCCGGGTATTTCCACTTCCTTGCTTTAACCTCATTAAATAGGCTATACCTGCTTCCTATTCTTCTCCAAACGTTTTCATTTGTTATTTTGTTTGACCACTTAATTTTCAGAATTCTTCTGGCAAACCATATGTCCAATGCACTTATTCTCTTTTCCATGCTTTTTAAGATTGTCCATGTCTCACACCCACACAGGCCAAATATAACACCTCAACATTTTCAGATTTAATTTCATGTTGATCTCTCCTCTCATTAGATCCTTGTATTACCAAAAATTTTTCTTTGCCATTCCAATTCTTGATTTTATTTCATTACTGCAGTACCCATCATCTGATATTAAACTTCCTAGATATCTAAACTGTTGGACTTGTTTTATTGGTTTGTCATTAATTTTTATATTGCAATCATAGTTGCTCTTTTTAGTATCCACAATCATTACTTTTGTTTTATTTGTATTAATTTTCAATCCAAATTTGGTTCCCACTTCATAAACTCTTTGCATTGCTAACTGTAACTCCTCTTTTGAAGATAAAGACGAATATGGTACAAATAATAAATAACGAATCCTTATCCAGAATTTTTTTTAATACGGAACGACCAGTTTCCAAAAAGATATTTGCTATTTTTCGTGCAATAATTAATAACTTTTGAAAAATTTGAGATTTCTCTTCTGCTGCTGTAGCAACAATCTGCCATTTCCACAACTTATCGGCCGCTTCCATATATTTTGGAACAGAGAAATAATGACGTGCAACACACCGAGAGGTGGTTCACATGGTGTTTATGTAGATGTTGAAATTACTGCGAAATATCACGGCAAACCCCCGCTATGAAATATAACATTCTGCGATCGACAATTCCCCTCTTTCGGGATATCCCTCCGCTCTCCTAATTTATGCGTGTAACGATCTTCCAGAAGCCCTCTTTATCTGCATAACTAGAGGATCTATGGACTCGGTTTCCCACATCGGAGGCCTAGATTCGGATGGGCGAAAAGGAGATGGGGGAACTGGCTGTTGGCCAGGGAGAGCAAACTAAGAGGGGGCCCAGATGGCTTGCTACGGGGTGCACTTTTTAGGGGTTTTTAACTGGGGAGCTTTGGTTTTGACTCTTAAAGACGCCGAAAGAGGATGACTTTTTGGGATTGAGGAAACTTGGATAGAAGGATCGTATATGTCGATCGATTTATGTCATCTACGGACGAGGAAAACAAATCATGGAAAATTTTCTGTATTGAATGTTATGAATAAGGAGAGTGATAGGTTTTGGCCTTTCGAAAAATTATATTTCATTTTCACATTCCTTAAAATTGTCTTGCTAACCACGCATCACTTAGTAACAAAATGATGAAGTGTACCACTCAATGAAAGGTACCTATTGTATCCCGTAGATGAAAATGCGATACTTAATATTTCATGCAAGCACTATTTACTGTAATTAAGACTCAGATTAATATATTTACAATCGTTAGAATTAATATCAGTAAATAACGCTGGTGTGAAATGGATCCTTTGTTTATTCAAAGGCTAAATCTAGATCTAGAAATTACAAATTTAAACAATTAAAAAATTACAGTTGTTGCTTACTTTTAAGAGCACACATGATTTAGAGTATTTTATTAGCCTAGAATATCTGACCCAGTCTATTATGTTACTGTTTATAACTCGCCCAATTCATCATAATATAGTCCGGTAGGTTACATATTGATAAAGTAACTATGCATATATATATATTAACGAGATTCTTAAGTCCATAGTATTTCCATCTTTTGAGTTCTTGGTATGGGTCTGTAGAACTATGTTGTGAGCTTCATCTAAAATAACCACATCTTTATTTTATAATTACCTCAGCGGGAATCCTATGCGTAGAATGGTCTGAGATATCGGAACTCTTTAAACCAATGTAAAAACAACAAATACCTCCCAGTGTCAACATTACTAAGGCTTAAAGAAGAAATTTACTAAATAGAAGAGCGGTTAGTGTCTATTTCCACAATCTATGTCCACAATATCTGGTTTCTCTCTTACCTTATATAGGTCTTCCGTATTCTCCTTCCACCTTCCCCTTACTTCTTATTCATTAAACATCTCTTTTCCATGTTTGCACATAATCGCTCTCATTTTACTTCTTCCTTTACCCTCCCATTCAAAATACCTTTTTATACACCGTCTCATACTGACTAATTTTCTCAAAATCCTGTATGTTATTACATTGCTCAATCAGCCAGTTTTCTCTCACCTTATGCGCTTCCTTCCTTAATTCATTGCTCAGTCTGCGGTATTTTGTTTTGTTCTCTTCCCCACTTCTATTTTTGTATTTCCTTCTTTCTTCCATCTTATATAACTATTTTGTTGCTACGCAAGGTTTCTTTGCTCTTCTTACTTCATAGTATCCTATTTCCTTCTCTGCTGTTACTTTCACAGCATTCTTTATTCTTTTCCCTGCCTCTTCTACCTTCTCATTTTCCCTCTTACCTTCAGTAATTGCCTTATCTAAAACCTCGCCCATTTTTTCTTTACCTATATTCTCTAATCACTCTAGACTCCATCTCTGTACTTTCTTTGCCTTTCCGATTTTCTTTAACTTTATTTTCATCTCCAACATTAGTGATACATGGTCACTTGCATTATCTGCCCCCGGTAAACATTTTGCTCTCTTTACAACATTTCTGTATCTTTGCTCTACTAAAATATGCTCAATTTTGTATCGAGCTCTATTTCCTGGAGCTATCTATGTGTATCTCTTCCTTTTGTGATTTTAAACCATATATTTATTATAAACAGTTTTTTCTCTTTACAGAATTCGACTAATCTATCTCCTCATTCATTCCTTTATCCCAAACCAAATCTTCACACCATTTTGCCTTCTTCTCTTTCACCCACTTCTGCGTACCAGTCTCCCATGATTATCTTGCAGCAGTCCTTTTCCCCATCTGCTATATTCTCTCTATTCTCATATACCTTTTCAACGTCTTCATGCTTCATTCTCAATGCTATTATCCTATCCTATTATATTATAATACTTTATCCACTCTTTCTTCAATATCATTTTGTCACTACTATCCCCACCCCATTTTTTCCTCTTTTGATCCCTGAATAAACATAGTAACTTCCCCAATCTTCCTTTCACCCTGTCCCTCCCATATTACTCCTCTTCATCCTATTATATCCATTTAATTTCTCTTCATTTCAGTTTTTAGGTTCTCCTACTTTCCAGCTTGTATCAAGGTTTTAACATTCCATGTACATATTCGTATTCTTTTCGTATGCTGTCCATTCTCTTGCTGCTTCCCCCAGAGATCCAATCGGGAAGTCTTTTTCCCTCCGGAACATTTAACAAAAGGTGACAACGTTGTGGCGTTTTACAAGGAAAATCTCTAGGATCGTTGATACGTTGGATTTCCGTTTCCTTACGTATCCTATTGCTGTTGAATTCCTTTGGTGGTTCCTTTAGAGATAGTTTCCCTCCTCAGGGACACTAGGATGCCCCGTCCACCAGCTCATTCGTCCTGACGCAGGCCGTTCGGTGGTGCGAGGATTATTCCCTTTTCCGGAGATCATTCGGACGCCATTTCCTCTTTAGTTTGAACAGGGCGCACCACGTGAAGGCAAGGTTGGCATTTGGGTGAGAGAGGCTATTGGAGCCGCATCAACACCCCTTACACCCCTAATGCAATCCTGAGTTTTAATTAAGACATCTCTCTGTGATGAGACTTCTGAAAATATAATCAATTAGCTGAAGTGACGTATACTTCTTTCAAGTTAATCTTACTTTTCTCTTTGATATTCAACAGCAAATTAATATCATTACTCAGTCATAAAAAAGTTGGGTAAAATATAAATGCAAAGTGTCGTTTAATTTAAAAAATCCTAGTTTTAAAGCAAGTTTATAATTTTGAACACATTACTGGAACTTTCTTTTGATATAAAAATTTAGAGTTTAAAAGTTAGTATTTCTGTCTTATAATTTATCAACATTATTCGTTAGTGATTAATGGCTTCACAAACTTCGGGAAGATTACAAAATAATTTATCACTTACCCTAGAAGCACTCGAATTTCGAATTTCTCGTTTAAAAATTCAAAGAACTTGTAGTCAGCGAAGAAAATGCTGCATGAAGTTGACCTCGTTTGGTCTTTACTGCAAAATTACGATACAAGATTATAATCTTGCGTTAAGAAGTTGAATTAAACTCTACAAGAATTCAAAATTGCATCGCAATTCATCATCTCAAATGGAACGTTTTTAACTGTCGAAGGAAACCATGGAAATTATTCGGGGTATATATTGATACAAGAGAAGCCTGTCTTCTATGAGAAGTATATATCTATGAAGTATAGGAAAAATATTGTGTAATATTTTATTCTCCTCTATAAATATTACAAAAATAAATAGCATGCATAACGCATGCAAAAATATTCAAAGTTTGAACCGAGCGCGGGCTTTGAGATACATCGATAGAGCACCGCAACGATATTTTCGCCTATAAAGTTCGTTATACATATTATTATAGGCAAGAGTTTTCTGAAGAGTATTTTATAATCTTATCTTATCTTTATATCTATAAAAATGGATGTATGTTTGTTTGTATGTATGTATGTATGTATGTTCCAGATAATCTCGAAAACTAGATGTCGTACAATGTTTTAACTTTTAACATCATTAAATGTCTTCCCGGGGATAATCAAGTGGTACTTTAAATTTCCCTAAAGTCCACGGTTCGAACCCAGACGAGTAAAACAATTTGTATAAGAAATACACGTAAATTTCATTTTTTTGTTGCATGTTTAATTTCTTTTGCAAAACTAAATTAGAAAGAACAGTCTTAGGAAGTCAAAACTAGCATCAAAAGAAGGGAAGTAGAATAAAGATTCTTATTTTGGTCGAGAAATATCGTTTGCGATTCGAAATTGCGAGAATTTTGATAAAATATACGAAAATTTTGTCTAAATTTCCATGTAGTAAACAACTCATTCCCTTGGCGATCAAGGCGATTGTTGATTCCGAGCTCAAGCGTAATTCCATAAAGCTATGTCCACACTTGCGCTAATTTGTATTCAACAAAGGCATGCGTCATAGCGCACGGTATGATGAAGGAGAGGCATGCAATAGCGCATGCCTCTCATAAGTTGACTGGACCTCTTTTTCATGACGCTTGCCTCAGCGCAAGTAAATCCAACCAGTTGGATTTTCGTTCAACATTCTTTCGTCTTTCTAGTGATTTTGATATCAGATTATTTAGTTTTTAAATAAAATCGACTGAGGCCGTATTGTTATTGAGGAGATTCATTACGAATGAAATTAAATTGTATTCACTTCTCCACAAATTTCATTGGAATAATACAACGATAATTTTCAGGTCCACAAAAACAAACACCAATGTTATAAAATAAATAACACAAATACATTATGTTGTTTATAAATACATAATATTAAATATCAATAAATTACATTTCCGCCATTAAGTGTGACCCCACCAAAGCAGATCATTGCTGTGTTAAATTTATTTTGAATCGAATACCTTAAGAGCGATAAACTTACATCGCGCAAAAAAGTATTTAATGCCCTATGGTTATATATAGATGTAGATAAATTTAACAGTGGATTCAATTATATACTCATGCAAAAGCCGAGTTTTTCTGCACACTTTTTATGCTGAGTAAAAGGCCCCTCTTCTTTAACTCGAGGGAGGGCTCCCCTTATCAGTTCTCCCGTGGCAAAGAAGCGTCATTGTCGTAAATCGGCTGGGAAATTCCTCACTTGCTCATTCAACAATTCCTTGTCAATTCTCTCTTACTAAACTACCGATGCATCAATCACTGTAATTTCATAGCAAATTCTTTTCATTGTGTACCAGTACCTGCTGCATTTCACACCCTAGGCTTTTATTCGACTCGGTTACTTTTCCAAGTTTTTTGGAATAAAATTAGGTACCTCGGCTTATAATGAGGTCGGCTTATATTCGAGTATAAAAATTATACTCTTTTACAAATACTGCTAGTAATACTATTGAAATGTCGGTTATTCTGTTCCACATTTAAGTCGAAATATTATATCTGGAGGGGAAAACTCTAAATATCGATTTGTGTTTCGTTTGCCTCAGAGAGGATCTCTGTTCGAGCCCCAGCCAAGGCATTATTTTCACTTCTTGTACAACCTCAATATTATATCTTCATTTTCATCTCTGGGTAGGATTGATTGAAAGAAATGTATTTTCATTTAAAGAGTTTTATTGCATAAGGAAGCATCGATCTTAATTTTCAATATTTTTAAGTGAGAGTGTATGTCCGTTTTTCTTCTCTCAGAAAATAAACATTTTGGTTATGATCTTTCTAAACTCATAGAGCAAAAGCATAATTCAATTTTCGTGCAAGTGAACTCCAGTGCAACTTCTGCGGCTCAAATAGTATATTCATTCCATCATAACTCACGATAATCCACTCTCTGCTGAGACAGAAAATTAAATTAAACTCCCCATAGCTACATAAAACGCAAAGGCATAATTTCATTCTAAAGACGGTGTAAACCTTTCACCTCTTTCACCTTCAGTAGTTTGAGGGACTTGACCACCGATAAGAATATTCCATTGCGCAATTAGACCGAATGTTTCAGCCTGCTTTTCTGGTGGCTACTCTATCCCTATGGGTAGTGGATAAGCGGTGACGTGGAAGGTGGATTTCGCAAACAAGAAATATAGAAATGCTTTGCGTGTAGTCATGTTTTTGGCCTTCATTTTCAGTTCTTCACGTGCAATCGAGTTGTTCACATCGAAAACGTATCTTTCAGAAGACTTACCTATATTGGCAAAGTGCAAGTGTGTTTCGTGCTCTATCACCAAGAAATTGTACTTACAGTTTTTCTTGCTGAACATACAAGGATTTTAGTCGGTTTAGGAAGTTCTGCGGAAATAATTCGAGTGTCGCGCAATCGCCCTAAGAAATATTGTGGAATTGTGACTGCAGTGCTTATTTCTAAAATATCATTAATTTTCTGTCTTAAATTTTCGAAGTACACAGTTAACTGAGAGTGTTAGGCGAAGGAATATACGTGTTAAGTGGTGTTGCTTTTTTGAGCGAAAATGGATACATTGAGGTTGAGCAATTACTTGGCAAATTGTTTTGTTTCATCACCAGTGCTCATCAGATATGTTGTAATGTTTTCGCTCAAAATAAATTTTTCTAAGGAGTGCTTCGATTTGTTAATTAAAAGCGATATTTGAGGAAATCTAAAGAGGTAAGAAAATACTGTCAATTGCTTCTATGCGAGGTACTTCATGCCGTATTTTTTAAACGAATTGCTTTTTTACTGTAAATTTATCAAGTGACTGATCATATTTTTCCCCTTCTTTCCATATTTTTTACTAAAATTATTATTACTTCAATTTATCTGAACAGAAACTTCGCGGAAACTAATTCCCTACCGTGCTATATATTTATCTGTGCAACGCCAATGCCAGGTTTTGATTTCTAAGGAAAATAACGCAAAATACGGAAGTTCTCACGTTCCAGTAATTCGCTTTTTATTGAATCACAATGTTATTAAAACAAAAGACCTTAAATGAAGTAATGGACTAGCTGATATAATGCCGATATGCAGATTTCATCTAATCACATGACGGCTCATGTAAAAAAGTAATTCTTTAGAATCGAAGAGTATTTTCTGCTGAAACATCGGAACTTAAATTGCTCATACTTGTAGTATAGTTTTATTTAGAGAAACGATTGTAAGCTATTAATTTTAATTTCAGCATAGTAGTTGTTTGAATAAATGTGGCTTCGATGGAGTTAAACTGCTATTCTTTTGATTATGTATCCACACGATCTAATTAAAACATTGCGTCTTGAAAGCATTATTAATTAAAATAAGATTTTTAAATACATCCGTTTGTTTTTATTTTTTATTTTTTTAAGTTGATTATAATGAAAATAGACTTTAATTTGACGGCACTACGAAAGTCGTTTTTCGGCCATTTTCTTGATATTTAATTAAGAAGCTTTGATTTAAAACATTAACTCTGGTGAGCGATATAATTTAAAACACGATTTTCAAATATATCTTTTTGTTCTTTTAAATTAAATATTGTTATAATGAAAATTAGGTTTTATTTTGACTTCTATCATGACTACTTAATTCATTTTCTTGTTATTTTCTTGATTGTAAAACAATTTTGAAATAAACTTTTGATTGTAGAAAACTTTGATGTAAACTATTATTTCCGATGAGCAGTATTATTTGAAAAACGATTTTAAAATACATTTCATTTTCATTAATATGAAAGTGGACTATAATGTATGTAGATTTTATTTTGACATGAAACACTAAATTCAAAGTGTTATTTTTGGTATAATATATTATTTAATTATCATTAAAAGGTATAGTTATCGTACAAACAATCTTAAATAAAACGTTAATTGGTAAAAACAAAAGAGCTATTGGAAAATAAATTAATATGAAAAATAAAGAAGAAATCAATATTTACAAGAAAAGTCAGGGGAAACAGGATAAGGTCCACATGAGCCTTTCTTGACTCATCTGTTAGTTCCTGGTTTTAAATTTTTGTATGGTATACTTATGTTAATATTGTATAGACTGCTTTAAACTATATATAGATACAAAATGTTAAACAAGGCTTAGAAAGTGTGATAAAATTTAATATTTTTTGTTCCAAACTTATAAGAAATCACTTAAAAATGGTCCATAAGTCTCAATTTATAAACAAACTCTCTCTTTGGAGCTACAGCCCTATGTGAGCCTCCACCCCAATCAGCCTCTACTTCTCTGTCTTCTCACTTTCATCTTCTTCATGTCCTTTATGAATTAGCCATCTCAATCTGGACCTTCCTCTCCGTCTAGTGGCAAACAGTCTCCCTTCTATCACTATATTCGGCATTGCTGTTTCATGCATCCTTTCCACATGGTCCAACCATTATATTCTCAAAGATTTTGTGAACTTAACTGCATCTTCCCCAATTAATTATTGTCTTTAACTCCTCTTTGGTTCTCCTTTGCCATAATCCATTCCCAATGACAGGTCTGTTTGCAATAGTCTGCTTTCAAATCTTACCAGAGCCATACTCTTGTGTGATTGAGAGTGTCCATTTTTATGCTCCATAGGTTACTACTGGTCTGGTAATTGATTTATATATTAGTATTTAAGTGTTTCTGTTTATTAAATTTCTCTTGAATATCTTCATATTTGCAAAGTAAGTTTTATTCCTTGTTTATATTCTTTCATTTATTCATATTATGCTTTTCTTGTAACTTATATATTTTACATATTTAAGCTCTTCCGCACCTTCAAATTTTATCTGTTGTATCTCCAAATCCTGGGTGACTCTAGGTTTACCAGATGAGTTCATAAGCATATATTTAGTTTAATTGGTATTAACTATCAATCCCTTTTTGCTTGCATCTTTCTCTTTATTTGTTAAATATTGTTCCTCCTTCGTCTATTTTTTCTTCAGCTTTGTTTAATCCTGTAATATACAGTGTGGCCCATAGGCCATCTCCTTGCATTATCCCAGTGCTGATTTCAAATTCATTTTATATGTTATTATGTATTATTACTTTAGCCATGCTCTTCTTCAATGTCATTTGAATCAAATTATTTATTTTGGATGGAATTTCCATATCCTCTATTGCTTCTCAGAGTTTGATTCTGTTTTTATCTAAAATTTGTCTGATTACAAACAGTTGGTCTATTGTACTTCTATTGGATCTACTCCCACACAGAGAATCTCAAATGATCCTCTCAGTTACTACTTTCAGTCTTTCTTTTATGATGTTGGACAGTATTTCATATACTATATTTAACAGTATTATCCATCTATATTTCCTGAGAACCAGTTTATTTCCCTTTCTATATATTGGGCTTATGATTCCCATGCTCTATCCTTCTGGGATTTTTCTATTTCCTATATTATACAACTAAGTTTATGTATATCATCACTCATTATATCTCCTCCATATTTTACTAGCTCTGCTGCAATATTTTCTTCCCTATAGCTTTATTATTTTTTTAACTTTTGTATGCATTGTGCAATTTCCTGTCTAGTAGGTTCAATTCTGAGCAAGTTTACTCTATATTTGATTCTTTCCTTAGCCTGTCATTTTCCTCGGTTGTTACTCTCTCCTTATCTTCTGTACAGAGAAGTTCCTTGAAATGTTCAACCAATCTTTCCAGAACTTTATTCTCTTGTTGAACTAAATTTCCCTCCGTATTTTTAAATCCTTCCATTCTTGGTTGGTGTCCTCTTTTCAGCTTTTCTAAAACTTCGTAGAACTATGTCCGTTCATTCTGGTTGCTGTATTCTTCTATATTCTCTAGCTGTTCTTCATTTTCTCCTTTTTTTGCATATCCTATTAGCTTCCTTCCTCATTTCTTGGTATCTTTCAGTGTTCATTCAGGTTTCTTTCCTTATCATCCTTTCTCTAGCTAGGGCACACTCTTCAAACAAATCAGCATGTATTATTCTCTTGTTTTTCCAATTGCTTCTTCCACAGCCTCTTTGATTGCTTTCCCTATTTTTTCCCATTCTTTTTCTATGTTTACTTTACAATTTTTTATTTCGGCTGTTGGTTTGCATTTTACTAGCTAACCCTTTTGTTTTGCTTCGTGACTTCCTAGTCTTCATTTAACTAATCTGTGTCCCATCTTCTCTTAACCATCTCTGCACCTTTTTCTGTTTTAATTATTCTCTCCCTTACTCTTGCTTTGAATAGTTAATGATCCGAGTCACAGTTTGGCCCTTTGCAGCTTCTTATGTATATATCTGATTATTATCCATTATTCCTCATCTTTCACAGCTTTTCCTCGGCTGAGAGTTCGCTTGAAAATTCGTCACTCCCTGCAACGTCAACCTAATTATTTTTCGATCACTTCTTCTATTAATAAGAATTTGTAAAAATAATTCTATGATATTTTTTACCATTTTTAGCTCCTCGATAGTTGAATAAAGTAGACCGAATGGTTTGAAAGAAATTCCTTGGTTCCATTTTCGTACATTAAGATATTTCCAAGTTTTTTTGTGCAATAGTATCAAAAATATCTACTTGAACATTAAAGAAGCTCAGTTCAAATCGATGATTATTGAAGACTGAGAAACTTCACCTCACTGAATCCAACCCTTTACCCCCGCGTCTATATGGACTTCCAAAAAATACATAAGGGTCATTCCATGCCAAGTGGTCTGATTTCAGAGAAGTGCCCCGCTCGACCATCACAGATTTCGATGAAATTTTGTATGAACATTCACACATATCTCTTATAAACATTCGTAAAGTTTTACTTTTACCAATGGTATACTTGCTGAGATATAGAAGATTATTTGACCCCGTATCGCTGCCTTCTTCAACATGACTATGAGTTTTCAGTAACTTTGAGGCTTTTTATCTCAGAGAATTGTTTTATGAAGTAAACACACTTTGGCTATCTTAAACAAATTTTTTTGCTCTATTAAACAAAGTAATAAAAATAACTGTAAGAGCGACCTCCTTGCAGAAAATTCTGTGCAAAACTGGCCCAAAAAATTGCGGATCGAAAAAATATTAAAACTTTGGCTTTTTATATCTCAAGAAGAAATTATATAATCAACGCGAAACTTATCGCATGATAGCATATAAATACATAGTTTATAAATATAAAATTTCATATTCCTAGTACTTTCCATTATTTTAAAAATTGAGTCAACATTTGGCAATTTTTGTTAAAAAGCCAAAAATAGGCTATTTTTACCCCGCATCGTCACTACCAGTACCAGTCACGGCCCCGTAGGGGTCACGCCCGATAGCCATGCAATACCAGCCGTGCTGCTTTCACTGTACGTTCTGATACCCCAAATGTTTTCGCTGTTAGTGCTATCGACCAACTCTTTGGGGCCAATGCCAATAGTTGAACTTTAATCGATCCATTGGATATTTTAATTTTTGTTTGAATTTCTTTTATTAGATCAGCATGACGAGCATTCCTCAACATCACACTGACTAGTTTGTCCTATATATTCAGCTGGTATTCCAACGGCTAACGTTATTTTGTCTGTTACTACTTTCTGCATGCGTTCAATTTTTCGTTACACGTAGGTTCACTTTATCCCTACTACTCACTCTCCGAATTCTTAACGGAGTAGATCCCAAATCAGTAAAACTTCGATTTACCGTGTCCGAAATATCCATATCGCAGTTTTCCGATGACGAAGAGTCAGTAGTGTTTTGGACCATAGAAACATATTTGGCTGTATATCTTGGAACAAATTTTTTGACCAGGCTTCACATTTGTTTTTGCCCATTTTTGCAAATCATTAGACAAGGCTAGATTGACTTTCAGCAGCCCATGTTTAGCTGTATGTTTTTTTTGTTAATTGGGTTGCAGCATGACTTTTGCTTAATTTAATACTTTTCTAAATACATTGCATTGTGATGGAAACAGATTTGATCGTACTCTGTGTTCCCAACCTCCGATCGCAGAAAAATGAACACTTTTTCCTGCAATGATAAATTGTGCACATATTGCAGCCCAATTTTATTGGAATAAAATGAACCATGATGGCAAATGGACGAAAGTTTTTCCCCAAGAACACAGAAGGGCAAGGTGGGATTTTCATCTGACTCTTCGAAATCCATTTAAAATTAGTTAAATCGCAATATTTAGTGCAATAATGCAAATTCGGGAAAAAGAAGTTATAAAAATATGATGGAATACGACAAATACAACAGCTCAGTTCAAAACGTGGCCATGCGAGAGTGCTATGTCAATAAAATACTTACTGAATACTAAGCAGCTGTCAATTTTCTAGAGGAACCTCAAGTGGAGTATGGATGAAATTTGAAGGATCCAAGAAATGAAAATATGGCAAAACTCACTATTTAAAAAAAAACTCGAAGTAACACACAACAGAATGGCCACATAGCCACGACTTAACCGAAGTCTCTACTAAAGATTCCTTACCCATGTTTCAACAGAACCTTTGTTAAAATTTGTTACTTTAGTAAATTAACTAACTTAGAAGTTAATTTAGTTTACTAATTATTCTTCCATTCTGTCCATTGTTAACCCTCTTCCTCCTCCCCCTAACACCTCTCCCACTATCAACAGTAGCTAATCTGATTGGTGCCTTGGTTTTCTATTCTTTGTATATAAATATGCACTCCTGAATAACTCTTGTGCTTGATAAGGGACTAAAGTTTGAAACCGGTCGCAGATATTAAAAACTTTAAAAGTAGAATATGTGTAAGTTATTCCCACCCATTTACTAGGAAGGAGTTCCACTAAGTTAAAGCATACCAGATTGATTTAATTTGTTACTTTGTTGTCCATGATGTCTCGCCGGCACAATATTTTGTCTTAATACAACCAGGTAAATAACGCCACAACGATTTACAACCTCATCGAAGAAAACAAATTGCAGGGTTGGGATCCTCAACCAA
This sequence comes from Sympetrum striolatum, assembly GCA_947579665.1. Taxonomy (NCBI): domain Eukaryota; kingdom Metazoa; phylum Arthropoda; class Insecta; order Odonata; family Libellulidae; genus Sympetrum; species Sympetrum striolatum. The sequence goes on from OX388348.1 coordinate 75,883,192, forward strand.
GAAACCCACCCGTGGCTGGAATTGCATGGCTATCGGGCGTGACCCCTACGGCGATGGGGCTACTGGTTCAAATGCCTGAACTGGTAGTGACGATGTCACTACCAGTACCAGTCATGGACCAACGCTATATACTAAAAATGTCTACATAAAATAACCAGGATGATAAACAACAGAAGGCATGTGGCGCCACCATAGCAACGTTCTCAACTTTGTTAGTTTTTTTAGGGCTGTACGTGCTCGCGATGAAAAACCAAGTGTACTTTTTTAAGAGGTTTGAAACATTCTCTTTCAAATGAAAATAATTTACAAGAGTATCGAAAAGGTCTTTCTTTTCTAAGAGCGGACAGAAAATAACCTATTTTTGCCGTTTTTACAAATGTCATCCTCATAGTTGTCCCTATTTCTAGGGCCTTATATGCTCGAGATGAAAAACTAGATATACTTTTTTAGAGGGATGAAATCATTCTCTATTTAATAAAAAATTTTCAAAAGAAATTCCAGAGGGTCTTTTTTTGTAAAAGCGTGGTAAAAATAGCCTATTTTTGGCTTTTTAACAAAAATTGCCAAATGTTGACTCAATTTTTAAAATAATGGAAAGTACTAGGAATATGAAATTTTATATTTATAAACTATGTATTTATATGCTATCATGCGATAAGTTTCGCGTTGATTATATAATTTCTTCTTGAAATATAAAAAGCCAAAGTTTTAATATTTTTTCGATCCGCAATTTTTTGGGCCAGTTTTGCACAGTATTTTCTGCAAGGAGGTCGCTCTTACAGTTATTTTTATTACTTTTTTTAATAGAGCAAAAAAATTTGTTTAAGATAGCCAAATTGTGTTTACTTCATAAAACAATTCTCTGAGATAAAAAGCCTCAAAGTTACTGAAAACTCATAGTCATGTTGAAGAAGGCAGCGACACGGGGTCAAACAATCTTCTATATCTCAGCAAGTATACCATTGGTAAAAGTAAAACTTTACGAATGTTCATAAGAGATATGTGTGAATGTGCATACAAAATTTCATCGAAATCCGTGATGGTAGAGCGGGGACCACTAGACCACTTGGCATGGAATGGCCCATAAGGAAGACATCCTCCTAGTGGTTTCAAACATTTCTTCCCCGTGTCATAAGCTGGCCACTGAATTTAATCATTTAATTGCTAATTTATCAGACTTTATGCCATTGTGTGTAAAACTCAGTGGAATTTGCACGTAAAAGTGAAAGACTTTAAATTTCCTAACAATGCAAAACTCTTTCGATGTTTATAACTCATTTACCAGAGTTCCTTGTGTAGAGTCTGTTGCTGTGTTGGAAGGGTTACTAAAAAGGAAAAATGCGGATGAAGTAGTAACTAGTAACCTGTTGTCGTTGGCGAATGTATGTTTATGGAAAACGTTTTTCAGTTCCACGGTGGTTTTTATGAACAAAGAGATGGTCTTGCCCTGTTTTAGCTAACATTTTCATGGACTCCCTTAAAGAGAAATTGTTTAATTCAAATTCCCGTTCGATAAAATTTATTGTATGCTAGTTTCGGTACGTTGATGATATCTTTTGTTTTTGGGGTGGGAAAAACCGACAACTCTCTTCCTTAGTCTCTATCCTGGATTGTATCCATCCTAGTATTTCATTTTCCCATGAAATTGAAACTAATAACATCTTGAACTTTCTCGACCTCACCCTACGTCTAGTCAATCAAAAATTCGAATTCAATGTTTATAATTATATTATTATACAGAAAACCAACTTATATTAACAGTGCCATCCCTTTTACTTCTAATCACCACTACTCACATAAGCTAACCGCTTTTCACTGCGTTATCCACAGATTATTTAATATTTATTTAAAACTTTCTTCTCAAGCTTAAAAATATTAAAGAAATAGCTGTTGCAAATGGTTATCCACCTACTTAAATAGGTAAATTGGTTCAACGGAAAGAAAGACATCATCGACAATCGACTTTTTCCTCTTGCATCCCAATCTCAGATGGACTCCCCACGACGCACAGTGGGCTAGAATCGAAAAAAGCTGGCCAAAAATAAAAAAGTGCTTTTTTTGAGTGCGGACGTTGAAACTTCGCATAGTCGTTCTTGAATAAATTCTGCATATAACTGTGAAATCAGTTGCGTTGGTTCCCACACGTTACAATTCTATAGGGGGTCAAAGTTGACTAAATTTTACGAAAAATGCCGGTCCTCGATTTTTCGCAAAATTCTTCCATTTCAAGCCAATCCTGAACTAAAATGAGCTAAATCATCGGGTAAAAAACGATGTAGTATTATATACCTAATCTTCATGCTTCATAATACTGGGTTTGAATGATCACAGTTGAATATTTGCATTATTGATACTACAAAATGGCGAACCCTTATTTTACGGCAAATTTCCACCTAAAGTGAGGAAAATAGTAGTGAATAAGCGCGGTGTACGCGGAGTTATTTATACCAAAATGTTCTTTGAAGCTTTCCCAAGAAGAATCTGAAATAAAATCCTGCGACAATTTGCGACGCCGATAAATAAAGCGACTTTTCGATGGCGATGCAAGAGCTATGTCCGTGCGGCGGAGCGCCACTTTCTGAGACGACCTCGGTTTTGAGAGGACATGAGGATGAAAACGATACTGAACAGCGTTTGTAGTGGCTTATAACTATGAATTAATACTCTATACACATTTCAGGATAGAATTAATTTAGAAAATCCTAATGATATGAAGAAAATAATCTCTTTCTGTAATGTTCTATAAAGGTTTGTCTGTACATGCCTCCATTGACATATTTTCGTTAATATTGAGATTCATAATTTTTTTTGTATAAAATAGGCTTCTGATTTTTTAAGCATAAGTGCATTTAAATTAATGAGTCTTACCGTATGCTTTAAATAGAGTCATCATCAGAGGAATCTTCTTCTCGACACGCTATCTCTTCTTCATTGCTCATGCTCAGGAGCTCCTTCATTTCTTCGTCCATATTCCTTGGTTTTCTTGTTGGAGCAGCAAAGCGAATTTAATTCGATAGAACCCCACATTTACCGGCGTTAATTTTTCTATCTCCTTCTGCAGATATCTTTCTTCCGCCTGAATAATTGTCTTCGTCTCTTTTATCCACTGAAGGCGAATCGGTCTGCAGAATCTTGTTGAAGATGGTCGAGGATTCGCCCATATTATTTCAGCTGTATTAAGCAATAAATTGTGAATTCAAACTTAAAGTTAGTTATATTGTTATCAACTTCAACTACTATGAGCGAGGAAGAATTAAGGTGTTCATGTTTTACCAGATGCATCGTTGAGTAAACGTAGAGGCACCAAAGAGCTCATGAAGAGGAACTCATCTGTCTTGTCCTCCGTTTGCCTCACTTGTTTATATTGAGAGTGGCCAGAGCTTCCGTCAAATCCGTATTTACATATTAAACTGGAATTAACTTTACTACTTGATGCTGAGCTGACGATACAGATGCTGCGATATGGTATGCTAGCAGAAGGGCTTTCAAACTGACTCCACACACATCTTCGGTAATATGTATCCCATCTGGATACGCAGCAGATTTTGCGTTTTTAACTACTTCATAGCTGGAGTACAACTTATGACCATGACTAATTTTATATTGACTTTTTGTTAACTCCGACGATATAATCAATAATACGGCCTCTTCTACTGACAACTGAGACTGAACATTATCCGTTTTCCTCCACTTCGAAAGTACCCTCCTAGCTTTCGTAGGTGTGGTTGTCGTTATTTCCTTGACTAACTTAGAAGCAGCCTTATCTCCTTCCTCTCGAAGAGTCATTGTCGCAGCGTAAGACAATTTAGCCGCGGAGTGCGTGGCCCGAATCGATTTCGTTTTCCTTCGTTTAGTTCGTTCACTCGAAAGATGGAAATCTAATTCTGGCCGTCCTCTAGCGTCTACCAAAATACAATTACTTAAGATAAATTAAATACAAAATTTTAAACTATCAATAAACGATATTACAAACATCAAATAAAACTTAGATTTACCTACCAGGAGTCATAGAACTACTAGGTAAGTTCTGTATCACAATCTCGATAAAATTAGCGTTAACATTAAGCCAACTGGAATTGCGCTTGATAAATCTCTCATTATTGCGTGAACTCAGTTTTATTTTCTTGAATAGTGCACAGAAAAGAAATCATGGATATAATCAATAAGAGCATTTTGCCCAATCTCAAATTCTTGTAAGTGTAGTTTTTTAATTACATATTTCATTAAACGCTGTTTCTTGCAAATTAAAGATTCATTATTTCCCTCCATCAACTTATTATGCATTATTAAGCGAGAAATGACCAAGTTAGACATGGTATTTAAAGTAAATAGCAAAATTCTGAAAATGTAACATAGATTCCTTAAATTTTATACCTTCCTCGGTAATACATTAAAAAAATGGCAGCAGAAAGTCTGAAAACGATGACTAGATTTAGGGACACTAATAAGGAAACAGTGCAGCTATTGAATTTTTTAATTTTCATGAAAAGAAAGGAAAATATTAAGTATAAAATTAAATGTGACTCACTAAAAATATATTCCACACCGCAATAAGAGAATTCTGCAGGAAGTAACCTTAAGAAATTGCGACGCGTGAAATAGATGATCTACAGAAATATCACCAGAACACAACTTCACTCCGGCACAGCCAAAAAATAACTGACTCCGAAAGAATATTTCGAGCTGAAACTGGCGGAAAGAGTACAATAAAATGAGTAACCGTTTTCCGCAAAACAATAGCTGGGTGTTATAAACTAAGCCACTTCGAAAGTTTTACTTTGGTTTTAGGGCACACTCTGGCGCGCGCCTTCCTCCCACAAGAGGGTCCTGCGAACGGCAATAGGAGTGAGTTTACTCATCTAGCAATTGAAGGTCGAACGAGGAGAAGATAGTCAGCAACTATATCTATAAGGATTTACTGTCAAAAATTTTAAATTTCAGAAATTGTGGCTCTATCAAGAAATCTGAGGGAAAGCAGGGACTTACCGCTAAATCCAATTTTCTTTAAGGATTAAATGAGAAAATTTTAAAAATCTTATTATTTTTCATCTTAATATATAAAACATAACTTCTCTTCAGCATAATATTTCCTAAACACAACCATTCAGTTGCGTTTTTCTCCTCATGTCCTCTCAAAACCGAGGTCGTCTCAGAAAGTGGCGCTCCGCCGCACGGACATAGCTCTTGCATCGCCATCGAAAAGTCGCTTCATTTATCGGCGTCGCAAATTGTCGCAGGATTTTATTTCAGATTCTTCTTGGGAAAGCTTCAAAGAACATTTTGGTATAAATAACTCCGCGTACACCGCGCTTATTCACTACTATTTTCCTCACTTTAGGTGGAAATTTGCCGTAAAATAAGGGTTCGCCATTTTGCAGTATCAATAATGCAAATATTCAACTGTGATCATTCAAACCCAGTATTATGAAGCATGAAAATTAGGTATATAATACTACATCGTTTTTTACCCGATGATTTAGCTCATTTTAGTTCAGGATTGGCTTGAAATGGAAGAATTTTGCGAAAAATCGAGGACCGGCATTTTTCGTAAAATTTAGTCAACTTTGACCCCCTATAGAATTGTAACGTGTGGGAACCAACGCAACTGATTTCACAGTTATATGCAGAATTTATTCAAGAACGACTATGCGAAGTTTCAACGTCCGAACTCAAAAAAAGCACTTTTTTATTTTTGGCCAGCTTTTTTCGATTCTAGCCCACTGTGCGACGTGTTGTCCCTCCATTTAAAGGTAAAATTTCGTACAAACTTGCCAATCTCTTCAATATATTCAATATTGTGCCAGTTTTTAGAAATAATAATAACTTTTTTTAAATTTTTATGTCTTCAAAAAGACAATGTCGAACCTATTTATAAATCCGGCGTCTATAAATTAATTTGCGACACTTGCAAATCTCTCTACATCCGTCGTACTTCCCTAATTTTAACGTTCACATTAAAGAACAATGCATTCATCAATGCTTCTCTTTATTCCCACTTTGCGAAATCCCTTAACGTAAACAAATATTCCAGCAGTTTTTCGCCCTACATTTTCCATTTTGAAGATAATGATAAGCGCATTCGAACAATTAGAGACTGTTCTATACTTTGTATCGCCTAATTGCTCTCTCACAGAGGTTATTCGATGATTTTAATTGTTAATGAAATTTAATGTTGTCTTAATGATTTCCCAGATTCTGTGTTTATAATCTTTGAAGAGCTGAACGGCGAGTTGTAAAGTTGTAGCAAACCTCGAGCATCGTATGATAGACCAAAAAGGTAAAGAAATTTTATTTTGTTATGTGCAGAATGTAAAAATTGATTTATTCGTTGTTTGTAAGTGATTCCACTCCATATTCATTTACTATCCTTCTATTATTGGTGTTTAATTTTCGTTTCTATTTTGACATTGTGATTACTTTTGTGGTTCGTGCTTATGTTACACATTTTAAGATTGAGATACCAGTCAGTTCCAAAATACATTTACTTTCCGTGTAGAATATTCATCGTTGGTTATTTGAGTGAAATGTAATTTATTTCTGTCATTTACGTTTAATGCTTGATTCATTTAGCCCCTTTGTACTTGTATGAAAATGTAACTTTAAACGTGGTCCTGCTACTCCTAATGTGATCTTAGAATATATTTATATATATATATATATTTCAAAACAAGGGAAATAGAATAAAGATTCTTACTTTGGCTGAGAAATATCGTATGCGATTTGAAATTGAGAGTATTTTGATAAAATATACGAAAATTTCGTCTAAATTTTCATGTTGTAAACAAACCCATTCCCTTGACGATCAAGGCGATTGTTGATTCCGAACTCATGTGTAGTTCTATAAGAAGACATGGCGGATCAATGGCCAGTTAAAATAAATTTTGAAAATAAGAGTTGAAGATTTTATGATGAAGAAAAAATTAAATGGCATTTTAAAATTTGTTGTGACAAACCTGTGAAGAAACGCACGTTGAAAGGTACGGACATTTTTCCATTGATTTTTTCAATTTTCTTTATGCGTCTGTGAAAACCGTGTGTGAGTATTGTTTTTGGTAACGTGATTGTTAACTGAATATTCAGTGAAATAAAACGATTTTGAAATTCGTACGTTGATAGAATTTGAATTCTCGCTGTCAATTCCACTGATTTAAAATAATAACTTGGTAAGTTGTGGACATCTCTCATATTATTTTTGAGTTTTGACGGAAATTACGGACGTCCTTATTTCTTATGTTTAATCGGTCTTTGTTTTCTTTTAAGTTTTGAGCGACGAGTGGTCAGGAGCGAATAAGTAACATTTCAAAGCCTAAAAAGATAAAGCGATTTCAGTTATCTGTAGACCGCAAAAAATCTAAGATATTGTAATAGAATGGATAATTCCTTACTTCAATCCAAATCCAAACTACTGCCCGCGGGCCGCATCTGCTGTTTGATAGTTAATAAAGCTGAAAAGTTTGGAGTCCCCTGGAGACGTTTAAAAAACTTATGTAACATTAATGGCCGGTATTGTAATGTATATTTTGTGTTGTTTATAACTTTAATCTTCGTATAAATGTCTTTGCCTTTTCATCATATTGTTTATCAGTTTAAATATTAAGAAATTGCATGATTTTATGTATTGTTAATTGTTTAAAGTGAAAAATTCTGTTTTTTTTCGAAACCGTATAGAAATATCTAATGCTGGGTAAATAATGCACTTATCATATAATGAATTTCGTCTTACGAGCATAGCTCCACAGAATGATTTCGGTAAAGTTGTCGCTCTATTGTCATGGCTTTTATCGTTCCATCCTAATATGGCGTTGTGTCTTGCACTTAATCATTCCCAAGATCTACGACTACTTTCCTGGGCATTAATTAACATACCACTACATTTTATACGAGTCACGAATTCTCACTAACAACCTCATGTTATAAGTATAGCCAAGATAAAACAATGAAACATACCTTCTGGTTCCATGATACACCATTTCTTATTTAATGTCTATAGTTTTTTCTTCACCTAAGAAATACAACAATGACGTATTTGTCCATTCAAGGAATCACACTTATTCAGATACTGAAGATATCCTCTCAATGATGACCAGTCGAAAGTTTGTGGCTTCAGTCGGCGTAGAAAGAAGAAAAATGCTCATTTAGGAGATAAGTCAGAGGGGAAGAAGCTATTATGTATGCCTCTTTTCATACGTAGATACATTTTGATACATTGTTACCGAAAAGCTCATTCAGCTACTAGAACCTTCCTTTAGAAGATATAAGCCAAGAGAGAAGAAGCTATATGTAAGCCTCACTTTCATATGTAGATACATTTTGACACATTGTCAAGGAAAAGATCATCAACCTGCGTTAAATTGAATATTGAGTTAGAGTGGATTTGTACACTTAATTGTAACTTATATTTCTTGATATATTGGTTTGGAAAGTCTGGTATTCGCTATTTACCAACATTTATGAACAATTTGTTACGATCAAGGTTATTACACTGATATTTATGAAATTAAATATCCCCGTTGAGAATCAACGGGTACTTCTGCTAGTCTATTATATAAAACAGAGTGTGGGTGTGTGGGTGAGTGTGTGTTCGCTAAAAACTCGAGTACCGAGAGTCGCACAACTTTGAAATTTTCTACTTTATTAAACGTCGACCCCGCGCAGAGTATAGGCTACTTTTTATTTCCATAAGATCCACGGTTCGAACCCAGACGGGTGAAAACGTTTCCATAAGAAATACACGTAGAGGTCAGTTTTCTGTAGCAGGATTCATTTCTTTTTCAAAATTAAATTAGAAATAATGGTCCTAGAAAGTCGAATCTAGCACCAAAAGAAGGAGAATAGAATAAAAATCCTTTTTTGGTCGTGGAATATCGTTTTCGATTCGAAATTGTGCACAATTAGATAAAGTACGTGAACATTTTATCGAAATTTTGAGGTCGTAAGCAACCCATCCCCCTGACGATCAAGGCGATTGTTGATTTCAAGCTCATGCGTAATTCCATAAGAAGACATGGAAAATGAATGCCCAGATACAATTAATGCTGTAAGATATCTATTATATATAATACCCTCTCCGGATTCATTCATATCTATCTATTATATATATAGACGTTTCTCCGGATATACCTATATATAGGAGATCGAAATTCTACCCATGTTCCCCAAGTACCACTGACTTGAAATATTTGTGACGTGGTGATCATAACGAGTACCCTCCAGAAAAAGGGCGACTTTGAACCTCAGTGTCATGGGTTCAATTCCAGAAGGCCCCAAAGTCATGATTTTCTCCATAAAGATACATGGCGGGGATTTTCGAAAATTTTTTGAGGCACTTTCTGGCTAAGTACAGAGTTGAAATTCGAGGTATCGCTGGAGGCCGTGCGTGTCCGACAAAAACCATTAAGACATCATCGAAGATTATCCTTGGTTCGACGCTAGGTCATGGCAAATATTCTCCTGTTTAATTTACATCGCGATTTTTAAGATTTATTTTGAATCACTTCCCGATAAGATAGAAACTTTAAACTCGGCAAGTGGATAGAGACTGTAAATATATTTTATATACGTTGTAATAATCAGTTGTGATTTCCCCGTTGAGATTCAACGAGCACTTCTGCTAGCGTTAAATATAATCGTAAAATTACCTGAATATGCGGTTTTTCTTAGCTGATAGGAAAAGATGTCAGAGCATCACGCCTTTTTTTATGGATATGGAGTGAATGATGCACATTTAAGGAAACTAACGTATTACTTTGGATATTAATTTACCAGTAATTTCCAACCACAACTCACTGAAGTTCTTCGCGGTGAGCCAAACAGAGCAACGCTTTAAATTGCAGAATAGTGGTAGAGATGTAATCAACGGTAATGAGGATGGGATCAGGCATTAAATGTAGTAAATGTGTTTGGACGACATGTTTCTCCAAGTTCATAATCTGATATTTCGATGCTACATGTAAGTGCATAAATGCGCGCTGAAATTTTTCGCCGAATTTACTCCCGCGCAATATTCGCTCAGCGTTCCATCAAACGCATTAAACGCCAGAACTAAACTTCCAATTGCTCGCAGGAGCCGCGGGAAAATAGAGCGCGGGAAAACTAGAAGGCGGGAAAACTAGAGGCGGGAAAACCAGAGGCGGGAAAACTAGAAGGCGGGAAAACTAGAGCGCGGGAAAAATAGAGAGCGGGAAAAGAGAGCGCGGGAAAATTAGAGTTCCGTTCTACTGGATGTCTTTATGCATTTCTTATGAAGATAACAGAAACAAATTTTAATTACTTCCCGGCATGATATCGACTTCAAACTTTTCATCAAATAAAATCAAGTCTTAATAAGTCTTTCGGTCTATTCACAACTAAGAATAAGTCCTGGGTTCAGGGGTCTCTAAAATTAATAATTGTTACGATGTTTAAGAATTTTTTGAACCTCTTCCCAATAATATAAAAACTGAAAACTTGTCATATAAATAAATATCATAGATACATTTCAAATACGTGTTTTAAGATTCCTTGATCGTCCTTGGTTCGATTCCAGAAAGCCATTTACATTGCCCTATGCATTTCAGACGGGGATAATGGAGTCTTATTTCAGGACCTTCCCGTTATGATATGGACTTCGAACATTTACGAAGATCAGGTCCTATCAAGTTATCATAGCCCATTTGCATCCGCTAATAAGTCCTGGGTTCGACACAAGGCGTCTATAAAATTAGAAATTGCTAAGATTTAAAAAATTATTTTAATCTCTTCCCAATGAAATTGAAACTCAAAACGTGCAATGTGAATGAAGATTATAAATACATTTCATATTCTTGCAATATGCAAGCAACTTTCACTCGTATATAGATACCCAGATAGGATACTAATTTACAGGCTAAACCACAAACGTCAATGATATGAAATTTTTACAGCGTATTATATGTGAAAATTCAAGCAGACATATTGGCTGCAACTGCCTAAAACGACGTTCTGCTTTTCACATATATTCCTTATGTGAGGAATATTAATGTGCTCTGGCATCGAGACCATGAAGTCTATGGTTTTATTAAAATTGTTTTCTTAAACCGTGACTTAATATACATCTTCCAGGTAAGAAAGAACTTCCTATCGTTTCAATAAATGCACCAAAAAATATTAAAAATTACCCCATGTATTTTTAATTGGAGATGTTTGCATCATCCTCGCATCGAACCCAGGACATTTTCTATAAAAGCAATTTATGTTTTCGATAGATAATGTCCATATCTGTGAGCTCCTTAAATATTGATTCTCTACCTATCCGGGAGGTATTTTTTAGAAATTTCCGAACATCATTTAAATGGAAAAAATCGGGATATTGTAACCTTCTGGCATCGAACCCATGACACTGACGTTCAAAGTCACCTTTTTTTCTGGGGGTTTCACGTTAGGGCCTATTAGAATATATTTCTGTTATTTGAGTTTAATTATCGTTTCCGAGAACCATTTTTCCCTTTCAGAAAATGTCTACGAGAAGTTGGTGCTGCTTATCCTAATGTGATCATCGAATATATTTTATAATCTTTAAATCATTTTTGTCATCATCGAAGAAAGTGTTCATTTAAAGAATATGAGATAAAATCTTTAGGTGACATTGTAGACATAATTATAATTTTATTTGCTTTGTTAATTGTTTTGGAAAATATTATAGCCTGGAATCAGCCATCCACCTAAAATTATGAGGCAAGTGTTACGATCAAGACTGTACCAAGAGTAATTAATAATTGGGATTTCCCCGTTGAGAATCAACGGGCACTTCTGCTAGTCTATATATATAAAGCAGAAATTCTGTGGGTTTGTGTGTTTGTGGGTTTGTGTGTTTGTGTGTCTTGGATTGGAGTCCACACCGTTTGTCCGATTTGTCTCAAACTTTGCGTACGCGTCCTCTTATATCAGGAAGGATGTATTGTCGCATTTTTATTCAACTATTTTGCTGGATTCGAACCAGGATCGCTCAGATAGATTTTCATAAGGAATACACGTAAGCTTCACTTTTATCGGTTGCAGGCTTTATTTCTATTGAAGAATTAAATTAGAAGAAATAGTCGTATAGAGTCGAGACAAACACCGGAAGAAAGAAAATTGAATAAAGATTCTTATTTTGGTCGTGGAATCTTACTTATGAAACGAATTTGCGAGAATATCGGTAAAATATACAAAAATTTTGTGAAAATTTGAGGCTATAAACAACTCATCCCCCTGACGACCGATACTATTGTCGATGTTGAATCTGAGCTAAAACTACTCGTGGACTTTAGGCCCATAAAGCTGATGATTGAAGAGGACGATATATTACATGGATAACGAGAAATTTTCCGTAAGAAGGTAACCAGCAATAGCAGGTACGTAATTACAGTCAGGAGATTGTGTGTCTTCTATTTTAGTACAAACCGTTTACCAGATTCGGGTCAAACTTTACGTACGTGTTTTCTGGGACCAGGAAGGACGTACCGTCTCAATTTTATTCGATAATTTTGCTGGGTTCGAACAAGGATCGCTCAGATGGGTTTGCATAAAGAATGAATCTAATCTTCACTGTAATCGGTAACAGGCTATATTTCTTTTGAAGAATTAAAATAGAAAAATAGTCGTGCGGAGTCGAAACAAGAAGCAAAAGAACGTAAATTAAATGAATATACTAATTTTTAACGCGGAATATTGTTTCCGAATCGAAATTTCGAGAATTTCGAAAAAATACGCGTGAATTATCCAAAATTGTTGAGGTTGTAAACAGCCAATCCTCCTCACGATCAATGCGATTGTTGAGCCGAGCTCATGAATTTTCCTGTACAGTAAGAATAGCTTGGGATTTTAGAACTTATTCTAAAGGGAATTTACAAGCGCCCGTTGAGAATCAACGGGTGCTTCAGCTAGTATATCATATACCGAAGGTGCTCATAATAAGAAACTCCATCATACAGTTTTGGCGACTTATCATTTTAACAAGTAAATGCAGAGTCGCAATTTATAGCTTGTGCATGCCTCTACTTGTATTGTATGATGATATCAAAACTCCCTACTTCTATTGCAGTGATTGCATATAAATAAGGGGTTACTATATTGTTTTAATTTCGTATTTATTAATTATTATTTACCGCTGCTTGAAGTTATTCTGATTGTTGCCGCGTCTATGGAATACAACACACCCGAATACTCAAATACGAAAACAAGCCTATGTTTACAAAATGTCTCCCCATTGATACAACGTAAAAGTACTCACTCCAATAAACATACACCTCAGATTTTCTATAATTTGAGTTGCTATAAAGTCTGTTTTCCATGTTTTGCTAAGCCAAGCATTGTTTTGTGAAATAGTAAATCATTGAACTTACGCATTGTAATAAAAAAATAATAAACTTCACATTCACTACACTATTAAACATTCATAAAACATAAACTCCAGCATCTATATATACATGTATTTTTTTACAAAATGTAATCAAACTTTAATGTCTCTACACTGTTTGGGTCGGTACGTTCTTCAATGCTCCTTAGTCGAATCTTCCCTCTCTATCTTCATAATCCTTTTTACGATGACTAAGTTACTCATCAGAAATTATTACTAAATTCGTTAAATACATTTCTGTGTTTAATTTATTTAGGTTATTTTGAGAGCCCTCGAGCCGTGAAACTTTCAAAAGAAAAAAATTAAGAAGTCCTTTAAAACTCTTCGCACCGATATTAAGAGAGCATTAATTAGGAAATTTCGAAAAGTTTTCTTCCAGAAAAGATTATTAAACGACGCCTTCTCATCGCCTCTTTTTACTAAATTTAATTGTTACCTTCCTTCCTCTCTTACATCGTCTTATTTTTTCTCTCTTTTATCCGATATTAATATTTCCCATCTCCCCTTGTCATCTGCCGTATCAGTTCTCCCGCACTTTGCATCTCGCTCCCAGACGCTCTTTTTTTCTCGAAATGATTGATGAAGATGCCTGAAGAGGGCGCCGTCATCGCTTTATCAATCCTAAACGCCACACTTAATCCGCCGACACAATCTCGAGCATTGTGAAGATATCCCTTGCATTCCTAGCACCTCTTACTAGTAAGTGATGCGCTAAAATATCCGGGATCTGTATTATTCCCTCCAAAGTGTATCTTCTCCCGCGAGTGGGTCGTGGGAAACGTTCTTCGAAGAATGGATTTTTCATTTAAATTACTTTCCGCCTAAAATGTACATGCGATAGCTAACTTGAGCGCATCGTCCAAATCTTTGCAGCACCTCTAAATCAGTATTCCGAAGCGGAAGTATCTTTAAGACCAATGCTTGGTGGAAATCTGTAACAAATAAAAAACTTTGCATTTATTTGAATTCCTTGAATAAATATTCAAATTTTCCTCTCAATTTCCTATCACTCGCTACGCATTCATAAACTATAACCTTTACCCTCGTTATACTTTTTATTGTCATTAAGTGGGTGTGAATTATATTTTTGTAATTAAATTCATTCTATTTCATTTAAAGGTATTTAAATAAAGAATTTAATTGCAAATTGTTTCATATATCTTATTTTAACTGATTACTGCTAAAGCAGTTAGTTGCGTTTTAACTTCAATAAAGTAGCCTAAAGTATATGTCTCGGCTGTTGACTAAGTGATTTCACTATTCAATTGATCCCCATTACAGAAATTCCGCCAAAGATTAGTTTATTTGAATTCTTTTCCATGTTCTTGAAGACCTTTTTCTGCTCAATAAGCATATTTCGTGTATTTCACATTACTTATTCTATATTATCTGCTATCTATTAAACCATTAACCTTCCGGGATCACATTAGAATAGAATATTCCTCGTATTAAGTGTTTTTCCTCTCTCCTATGGACACAACCATATATTTTACCGTTATCATTTTGTTTCCATCCTTTCTCGTTAAATATCTATGGCAATAGGTCACACTACAAAGATTACACATTGTTCACGACGTACTCCATTCCTTCCAGTACACCCTGGTTTTTTGCTCAAGTTACTCTTAGTTATTATGGCTTTGGGTTAATTCGGCCGAATAACTTTTTTTTATTGCAAATATTAAGTTTCGATTGATGTGATTTTATAAAATACATGAGCCTAAAAACTCTAAAATGTATAAATTGTTATTTTTATGTATTCCTTATTTCAATTTGTTTTTCCAACAGAGAAAATTAGAGAAAATTCCGATGGCTGTATTCATATTAGCAAAAAATGAAATACACACGACAATACGTAGAAGTTTATGTATAGAGAGATTAAAATGTTATTATCGTTTTCCTATGCGTTATTTTTTTGTTCAGCTCGCTTCTCTGGTTCACTATTTCGTCGAATTAAATATGAAAGTTAATGAAAAATTCCTTCATCATCTTGTTCACAATTTGCGAGCCTATATTTTGTTTATAAATGTTTGTTCAATTTGGCCGGCGCTTTTGCGGAATCTATTCACTGTTTTAATCGAGGGTTATGTGCATTTATTTCTGTAAACATTAATCAACACAGTCACTGCTCACCCAATCCATTACTATCCACTCCCGTTGCACACATTTTACCAGGAAGTTTTTATCGAAATAACAGTCATCGCTGGAAAAATCTTGAATAAGTAATTCACTGAATAACAGATTCCAAGCACTATACTACATTGCATGTAATTTAGCGATGTAGAGTTCAACTATAGGTAGCGTAGTGATAGCCGCGTCTAAGATGTCAAATCCTATCAGCTTACTTATATAAAAATCTGATATGGCAAACTTTGGTACATACATAATTGTATATATACCTTCATTGCATTTCAACAGAGATATGTATGAAAAACTTCCATTTCTGGATTTACAACAACTTCCGGTTAACCATTATTTAAGAATAACTCCTAAATAATCAGTGTTACGAAAAAATGTTTCACACAGAAGTTGTAGTACAGTACTTTATCTATAAGTTTTTTCCGTCATTGTATGTACCTAAATTGCATTCTGACAGAGATATTTAAGAAATAATATTTCGTTCCGGATAAACCGCAACTTCTGGTTAAGCGATATTCACCATAAACTAATCAACTCTTGGCATTGTTAGGAATATACTAAATATGAATTTTGGAATGATCGGATAGTTACTTTTTAAGATAGAGCGCCCACAAACGTTTTTACCACAGACAGACAGACACACAGACAGACATGTTTGGGAAAATAGCGAAAACGAGCTCTATGGGCCCCAAAACATCTATTTCTGTCGAAATCTGGAGGTCGAATTTTTTTGCGAATACAATACTTTCTACGTATAGGGAGAATGTAAAAATAGTCTATTGTTCCGTTAAATACGTTCAATAATTGTGAACTATTGTTTCATACCATAACTTATTTAAAGCATTTATTACCTATACAACTAAGTTGCTTGATCAAAAACGATGTATTGTAAGGTAAATCCGGGTGAGATGCCCCACCGGGAGAGAAGCCCCAGTCGCAGTATTTTTAAGGAAAACCACAAGATTGCTGTACTGACGGTGTGCGTCAGTCAGTTGGAACGCACCAGTCTATCTGCAAGAGTTTCACGGCGATTAATTTTTTCTCGGCCCTGAAATAAGATATATTCTGGTTGGTATCAGTTTAAATGTTTGAATGTCACTTGCAAAAAAACTGATGACCAAGTCTCAATATGCTGTTTATATGTCTCTAGAGGGGGTTGAGATGCCTCCAAAAATTTTTGCAAATGAAACTTTTAAATTGGTTTAAGAGTTAACTTAAACGTTTTTGTAGGTCCTGACTTTAAGTTATATTTAACAATTTTGATTATAACAAGCGCTTTCCAGAATAATTCAGTTTAAGCTAATTGGGTAGCTCTCCCACAGAGGTGGGTCGTCTCACCCGGACACTCGTGAGAGATGGCCAAATGCATAGATGCAGAAAAACTTTAATATATAGTCTAAACATCTTTTTAAACAATATTTGTTTATATCCTGTTAATAGTCAATAAATGTTTTATTATATCACGCAGTTTCACATTCTTGTTATCTCTGAAGTCATTGTTATGAAGTAATATCCTTAAGTGGGGCATCTCTCCTGGGATTCCCTTATATCTCAGAGCATTTGTAAGTAAAGAATCTATGTTTATAAAACGTATACTGGGTATCAATTGATGCAAATCCTCCGGGCATAGTCTTGAGATGTTTTATAGATGTAACTGTTTTACCTTCCGGTTGCTTCATGTGATTCAACATTCCCTATTCATTTCCATTACTCTCTTTCCTTCAATCCACTTCCTCCTCCTCCGTCTCTTATGTCATCAAACATCTTTTCCCTTTGTCTTTCCCTCGCTCTTTTCCTTTTCATCCTGACCTCATTCACTTTCTGTCGCTGTCCCTCTTCTCTCAACATTTCACCAACCGATTTTCTGTGCCGTTCCCTAATTTCTTCAATCGAACCCTCTCCTCCTCAGTCATCAAGTACCGTGCTTCCTCACCAGCCAACCCAGCTAACTTTTTCCATTCCACGCCATACTCGTTTTTTTCGTATCTATGAAAACCTACAGTAGTTTTATGTCCGCCCCTCTTAAGGTCTACCTTTAACTTCCCTACAGTAAATCACTGCACTCAGAAGATTTCAATAATCTTTTTCTGATTCCCAAATCGAGGAATTTTGTCACTGGTTCATGAAATATTCCTTGGCTACTGCTTTGATTTGGAATATCGTCCAAGATATGATTCTACCTAAATAGTGTACAAGTATAATTCCTCTTAACTGACCACCCCAGAACAGCATATCTGGCCGGTTAATCTGATACAAATACCTACATATTTTTGTATATACTAAATAAATTTGTATTTCATGTACAAACATTTCATAAATATCATAAATATAAAAGGAATTTCTGACGTATTTATCGTACGCCCTCACAGAGTAGGTACAATAGGAAAGTAAAGTATACATTTTTTCAAAAAGACGGTTGAGTTTTAAAAAATTCTTTATTTTTCACCTCAGTTAATTGCTAAAAATGTAACGCTCCATTTCTTACCCTTTCTAAACCTAGAATGCTAAATTATTCTTGGAAAATAAAGTACGTTGTAATAATAACAATAATAATAATTTATTTAACACATACAGGTTAAATTCCCAATAGATGTGTTGGATTATAAGAACAATAAATTAATAATAAGGACTATAAACAGTGAGTGAATGTAAACATAATGATAAAGAAGATGAATTGATGGAGAAGTAGGAAACGGGTGAAAGAACAAAATAGAGGGAGGAGAAAATAACTTGTAATTAGGGTAATTATTTGATGAGATTCCTGCGGATCTGTGATATTGAATCGCAGAAAAAGTCTGCGTTCGTTCTGGAAACAAATAAGTTTGCTTCCCTCACGTATATCACGATGTACGCATATCTAATAAAACTGGCCGATTAATGTGAAGCCAATTTAAAGGAATTATACCGTAAGGGGATTAATGTGAGGAATTGAATTATAAAGGATAAAAAGTATCAAGAAAAGCAAAACAAGTATATAAGAAGTTTAATTTGATTCTAAAAAATTATTAAATTTCTTTTTTATATATTTCGTATTCCTTACGCTAGACGCACGCTTTAGAGGTTTTTAATCTCCAAAAGCCGTCTTTGTCGGCGTTCCTCGTCTCATTCAACCGGTGCATCTTAGCTATTTCTTAAAACTGTTGCGATCCTTTCTCGTTTTCTCTGAATGAAACGAGGAGCGCCGACAAAGACTGATTTTGGAGATTTATAACCTCTATATTCATTAACAGCCGTGTTCGAAATTTTCCTTCCCTTATAGATAGACGCTACTAACAATGTTAGTTATAATTTAGGCTATTTCTCGTATTTATGATAAATGCGGTAATTTATTTTCAATTTAGGAGGCTATGCATTAAAACGGCGGCATTTGAGCCAGCCTCCTTAATGATCCCCGGAACTTCTCTCCGTGTAGTGTGTTCATATTCCCTCATTTTTCGGAAGTTTTCGATTGAAAATCTCCTCGTAGATGAAATTCATTCGAATCGAAAGCGCTTCTTATCCCACTCTTCCCCTCAAATCCCTCCCACTGAATCCGCCATTTTTATCGAAAAAATAATCTCCTTTTTGACTTCTTTCTCCTCCGATGGAATTCCGAGAGATTGGAATATTCCCCAGAATAATCTTCGTAATGACGGCATTTTCTCGAATATCTTCGGCAGTTTCTCAACTTTTCCGACTCTGTTTTCTCGTCAGCGGTTATTCAGGGATTGACCTTTCTCTTTCCTCGGCGAAAATATCCTCAAAGATGATGGATATTCATGAAATGAGGGCTCACCAACTTCTCCGAGCGTAATGGAACGGAATGCAGCCCATCTCAGACCCCATACGGCCGATTTGAGTTCGACTTTTAAATACTTTGCTGGGGGTGATTTTTCAGGTGATAATGTTCCATGGCGGAGAGATTTTTCTTGAGACGTTCCTAAATCGCATTCGGTTTCAACATTCAGAAAAGTTTAATTTTTCAACATGAGGGTAATTGAGCATTTAAAAAGTATAGGTCCCGTCGGCGATGTATTTCAGCTGTCAAAGGACGTATGGTCATGATGCCCTCAATTTGAAATGGATTCTTATGGATGGTACGTTCAAAAACATTGAGGGATCTATATTTAATGGTAATGGTTTATTTTCTTACCAAGATAATATTGAGTGATATTATCCTGCGGTATTGTTTAAACTATTAAACTATCTAATATTGAAAGGTATTTGTAGTTTGATGTAACCGAAAGTAATATTTAAAATTAGAATTTTGTAAGAGACAATGCGCATCTTTTAATTTTTTATGAACATTCAAGCACAACTGATTGTCTTGAAATTCATTGCAACATGAATTGAGAAGCGAATGATGTTGACTTGCTAAGATGTAAGCTTGCTTGTATGTATAAGGAAAGGATTGAAGTGACATTGCACATTAGGGCGTGCACCCAGGATAATTTCCAAGGAAAAACGGACTTGAAAAAGTCTTACAGGGCCAGGGATCGAACCCGGGATCTTCGTCTATCTGAGAGGCTGCCTTAATCATCTAGGCTACCCGGCCAGAACATTTCAACAAGCCGTTTTGGGGACTTTGTGTGCAAGAGCAAGTCGCTCAGTCGGACCAAACTACACTTGCCCTTGCACAGAAAGTTCCCTAAAGCGGCTCGTAAAAATGTTCTGGCCGGGTAGCCTAGATGGTTAAGGCAGCTTCCTGGATAGAGGAAGATTCCTGGTTCGATTTCCGGCCCTGTCAGACTTTTTTCAAGTCCGTTTTTCCTTGGGAATCTTGCTTGTAAGCTCTCGACAAGTGTATCACCTTAAAATTGAATGAAAACGTTACCTCATGGTTCAAAAACTCATTTTATTTTTTATTCGTAGAAAAAAGTTAATTTGAAAGTTTATCAAATAGTATAGCTAATCACTAGGTGATGATGATAACAAAATTGTAAGCTATTCTTCATTCATTATTCATGTTATTCATAATGACAAAATCATTAGCCGGTATTCTCTGAACTAATTAAAATATTCAAGGTATGGATAATATAATTCTTTAGGCACGCTGATCCAGGCTAATTTACGTTTATGTAGATGATATTTGAGTACCTTGAGACATTTTTCTGAAACAAATGTATGTATTCAAATAATATTGTGTACTAATCTAAGTTTATTATTTCAAGATAAAATAAAATAAAAACTGGAAAGAAGAAGTTCTGAAATAAAAACTGTTATTATTAGGCTTACACTGCGAATAAACAAGTACCTTCCTTTGTCTAAATTTCGATGTTGAAGTCTTTGAGTATAGGTGAAACATCACTTACATGCAGCCTGTTGGAATAAAATGCTACTTAATGGTTTCTATTGTGGATGCATAGCAGAGCTGACTTTACAGTTAAAACATTTTCTCAATTGTAATACAGGAAAATAGAATGTAATGCTCTTTTATTTTAAAACAGGTACTTACTTGCGGGTAATTGCCACTATTTCTTAAATCATCCGCATTTTTATCTCGATAGAGTTGTTCCCGAAATTCTCCGTGATATATAAAACCAAGGAAAGAAGGCGTAGCCCTCAAAGTCGTTGCGTAACTGACTTGCGCCTCAGACAAACACAACAGCGTCGGATGATAAGAGGTCACATTCATATTCCTTAAAATTTCTGCTGTTTTCTCTCTTTGCAAACATTTTTGGCACGGCACCTTGACAGGAAGTCATACATATTTCACCCGAAAATGTAGCATTTTTCGAACCAACCCGAACCCTGACACAGACAGGATTTCCGGAGAGCATCCCTTCGCTTTAATATTTATTTTACGGAACACCTCATTAAAAACCGCCCGCCGGTTGACACTGCTTTAATCCCGCCTACGTCCTTCTACGTTTTATCTTTTTTCATATTATCGTCATGGAACGAATGTATTTCTCTTGCTTCGGCTATGACGCTGGCTAGTGGACTTCTCATCCGGTGGTGCGAAACTCACTTGAAAAAAGGTGTGCAGAAATGTGCATAACAGGGTAATGATCATCTATATTTAGATAATAATGAGAAATAGAATGCGAAAATTTCCTCTCGTAAGGGTAATGTAACAAGATGATAATAAATGAGTTTTTCCACGGCTAGCAGCCTTACGGTTGGCATCTCAATATTGAAGAGAATCAAGAGAAGAGAGAAAGTATGATTTTTTAAATATTGTCAACAATTTTTTGTGAAATTTCGACTCTTCTAAATGGCTCAATCGGTAAGAATTCACTCAAGAATGAGAGATCGTGGTTCAATTCTCGGTCGACAGAATTTCTCACTTGGTATACATAGAAGTTGAATATCCTGGTATTGTTTCATCTGGTATTTATGTGCTGAAACTTATTTTTCTTGTCTCGTATATTTAAAATGGATAACTGACTATAGTTCTTATTCTAAACCTACAACGACTAAATTGTTTGTATTATAGCTGATTTAGAAACATAGTGTTGAATACCTGAATTTGCTGCATTTTTACACGCACATTCATAGAATGGGGCTGAAGTAAAAAATAACGCAAAGCATAAGATACCTGAAATAGTTGATGGCTGCATTTACTGCCGAAATGGCTAAAGCATAGGCTCACGATTTTTCTAGGTCATGTCGTCTTATAAATCCTGATTTACGCAAATGGGTGTTAGACACCCCAGCATATTTTACTAGGTCTTTCGTTTCCGTATGGAGCACAGACCATCTTGATATTCGTGCTCATTCACTCTTTATACTCCAACGTATTTGGAGATTTTTTTAATTCAATCTCTCGATTTAGACTCCCCTAAAAGCCAATGACTGCAATAGTAAATATAATGTTTTAGAACGTATACATTCTGGAGGATATATGAAGATAAAAATGAATCATGTATTAGAGAATCGGAAAATCTAATAGGTATTTTTTTTAATCTTAGAAGAACCCTATCACACTTCTGACTCCAAAACTTTCCCAAAGAAATTTAATTTAATTGCTAGAATAGTAGCGATTCTGATGTCCTTCGAGAAAATTGATTTAATCACTGAAAGATTCATAGTGAATTATTACGTTGTATGTTGACTCATTTCTCGTGCACTCTACTCCTTCAAGATGATTCTATTCTTCTTTTATCACTATCTAACTTTTTGTTTTAGCATTTTTATACGACTTATATAAAATACTCAATGCGTTCAAGATTGGATTATTATAGCTGTTATTAACTAACTATGTAATTCTACAATCAGGATTTTTTCATTTAACCCAAATACCCAGAAATCGTGATATCTTCCACGGAAATAATTTGGTTTTCTTAGTACATAACTGTAACTTAGTGAGTGCATTTTATTTTAGGATCATTTCCAGAAACATCCATTGCACTTCTGAGGTTTTTCAAGAAAATTTTGATGGTGAATTCTTGAATTTAGAAACTGAAAACCCTTTTCGATCTAGGAGATTAGCTTCACTCATATCTTTAGACTGGAATCAGTTTCGCTTCAACCATAGAATAATTCAGAGGACAACTTCTAAAAGTACCCAACGTTGGGGTTTGCTGGCTGCCTCTTGAGCTGGAATATCCTTTCTATTGGAACATGGATTTTATGAACATCTGCCGATTTAAACGTGCAAATGTAGCAAGTAGTGCGTTCGTGAAATGCATAACTAAAATTTTATTTTAAATATGAAATGTATTTATGATTATTAACCCAGCCTCCTTATTACTTTCTCCCTATACGTAGTATAGAGAAAGTATTGTATTCGCAAAAAAATTCGACCTCCAGATTTCGACGGAAATAGATGTTTTGGGGCCCATAGAGCATGTTTTAGCTATTTTCCCGAACATGTCTGTCTGTGTGCCTGTCTGTCTGTGTGCCTGTCTGTCTGTGTGCCTGTCTGTCTGTGGTAAAAAAGTTTGTGGGCGCTGTATCTTAAAATAGTAATTATCCGATCATTTCCAAAATTAATATTTAGTATTTTCCTAACAATACCAAGAGTTGATTAGTTTTTGGAGAATATCGCTTAACCGGAAGTTACGGTTTATCCGGAACAAACTTTTGTTTCTTAAATATCTCTGTAAGAATGCAATATAGGTATATACAATTACATAAAAAGTTATAGATAATGTACTTTACTAGAACTTTTGTATAAAACATTTTTTCGTAACACTGATTGTTTAGGAGTTATTCTTCAATAATGGTTTACCGGAAGCTGATGTTTACCCAGAAAAGGAAGTTTTTCATACATATCTCTGTCAGAATGCAATATAGGTATATACATTTACACGCAAAAGTTGTAGATTATGTATTTTACTACAACTTTTGTATGAAACATTTTTTCGTAACACTGATTGTTTAGGAGTTATTCCCCAATAATGGTTAACCGGAAGTTGTTTTTAATCCAGAAATGGAAGTTTTTCATACATATCTCGATCAGAATGCAATGTAGGTACATACAATTATGTACCAAAGTTGTAGATAATGTTTTTTACTACAAAGCTTGTATGAAAAATTTTCCTGTAACACTCATTGTTTTGGAGTTATTTATATATTACCGGCATAGGCTTCTGTTTTCGATAAATATGGAGAAAGTCATGTGTTGGCCACATCAGATTTTTTTCGTCTTAGAAACATAACTTTTTTATTTAAGCCATTAAGTGTATGTAAAACTTGGAGTGAATTTTCTTTTTCTTCTGATAAGTAAATTGTTGCGCATCGTTATTTAATTCTATTTGTACGCACTTCTCACGAGTGACTTTCCTCGTCTTACTTTTCTCAACTACCGTATGCACCCGAGCATATATCGATTTGGAATGTAGGTCGGCTCCCGGTGTTCTCACTTAAAATTCACCCTTTTTACGAATCCATTGTCTCCGTTTGAATCATATGTTTTAGTGCATTAACTAAAATAATCAAGGAACTTAAATAAATTGCGTTTGCCATCACTCGCGGGCTAAGTGCACATTATCACGTGTTAAGAATTAAAGGATATGCAGTTTCACATTTTCAGCACCTTTCTGTATTTCTCACTTTTGTCATATGCATCCTATGCCCTCGACTAAATCATGATATATTCGAAATCATGACACATTTTGTAAAATTCAGGTACTAGAAATGACCAGATTTAGTACCTTTTTGTTAAACGTTCGCGTAGAATAGGAGTCTCACAACGTTTTGAGAGGTCGCCTGTATTCTCTGAAACAGCAAGGTATAAGGAGGATCTAAAACCTGGAATTATCTAAAGGATATTTATTTTTATAAGTTTCAAATATGTAGCGAATCGTGCTTGGCAAGGAGTTACAGAAGTAGGTTTTCAATGGAAGAAGACTAATGAATATGACTGCAACAGATACGCACGAAAATAACCAAATTAGAGTAATAAACGTTAAACCATGAGGGAATTCTGATTGTTATCTCAAATTTACTCCTTAATTTATTTAGGCCTTAGTTTGGGGAACCCTGATTCAAATTAACTGTAGTTCGGGTCTGGTTGTGTAACAATTGTAAAAACTATAATCATTTTATTTATTCATGGAGTCATTTTGTGCAAAATCTTCCATTAATTCCGACTGATTTTTGTATTTATTATTTCTCATATTATCACTCAGTTTTGGACCGACTTATTTTACTTTTTTTATTTTCTATACAATATCTCTTACACGCGTACACTCTTACAAACACGCGAATTCATGCAAAGCATTTGAAATTAAATTTGAAGTATATTGTTTTTTGAATTTTATTTCTGGTTGAATAATATATAACAAAGTACTTATTTTTACAACTTTATGCGTTTCGGATTCGAAGTAAGGGTGGATGCCTTCGTTAGCCCTCCTTTGTCTTGGCGCCCCCAACTTTTTTCCTCTACATCTGCTAACGTAGAATCCTTACCGCAACTTCCTCCCTTCTCCATTATTTTCCTCCGTCCCTTCTCTCCTTGGCAACCCTCTTATTTTATCTCTCGGTTGACCCAAGCAACGGCTCCAGCGGAGCGACAATCTTCCTTAATTGGCCCGTCGGTGTGACGAGGGATTTCGAGGGACGGATTGTGGGAAGCACAAATAGACAAAAGGTGAAATCGCGAGGTGACGCAAGGAAAGGCTAAAAAGGAGATAAACAAATCTCACGGATCTCCAAGTCTCAGATTTGACCAAATTTCCTTGTCTTTAGGATACTTTGTGCCAGTTCGAATCTCGTCGAGAGCATCTTAAGCTCCTAATTGAATATCGACGTGAACTATCAGAGGGGAAAGCAGCACTATCATGCTGTGTACATCAGAGGAGCCGTTGTCATGGGCGTAAGCCTCTAAGCGGCTAGTGTCATAACAGAATAGAGGTTTAATTATTTGCTAAACTAACTTTAATTGAGTTAGAGATAATGCGTTATTAAATGATGTAGTAAAATTTAATCATCCAACCATTTTATATAATAATGATAAATGGCCTTTATTCGGGAGAGATTAAAACTAGAGAGTCTCTTCTTACACTTAACCTATCTTATATAGGTGATTAGATAGTGCGATGAAATTTCGGAATTATTTTGTCTTCGTTTATTTGTATAAATCTATCTAAAATCCTTTTTTTATTCCGTTTTAATTCGTCCTACACTATCAGTTGAAATAACACTCAATTTGATTCAGATTGGGTTTGTTTGAATTTATCATATATAACTTCTACCATATGTTGCAAGAAATCTTTAAATATTATCGTCAGATATTTATATTTTGTCCTTAAATAATTTTCATACCTTATATATCTTCTAACGTTCAACTGCAAGCAATAAGTTAAAAAATACATCATAAATCTCATTTTAGCTCAAAATTCTTCTTTTGATCTTCGTTTTATCTTTAGATTGAAGTGATTTTCTTTAGAATTATATGTCTCTATTTAAATTCGATGGTTATTATCTTATATTATAAACTGACATATTTTTGCCATTGTTAACTCGTATAATGAAAAACGTGTTTTCAGGCTACGTATAGTCGCCATTTAATAAATTATGGAGGAAATACTTTGCTTTTTCCACAAGTTGTAATAAAATAATCGATTTTGAGTTAGGCATTTACAATAACATTTCTGCATTAGTATGAAATGTAAAAAGAACCCCATTGTTCGATTTGAAGAATTATCAACCTACTTCAGAAAGAAATATTTTTCTAAGTTTTAAGATCTGAATATGAATGTTTATGACTTAACTTCCTCGCAGTATATATTTCTGTCAAGTATATTTATGCTCGATATTTGGTGTAATAGATCTTTAGAGTTTATTTTTTCAAAAAGGCTTACAAAATTTTACCAACTGGTTAACTAAGTAGAGCATTACGTTTCAATATGAGCTTAAAGAGAATGCTGCTAATAAAAAATCTTTTGCTCGAATACTAGATGCATCTTTCATTAAAAAAACTCGATATATCTTTCAAAATTCTTACAAAGATGTTAAACTACTCCCTCCTTAAATTTGAAGAAGCAAAATTATTTTTATATATAAATTAAGCTGCGGAATCCAAATAAATTCCAATTAACCGCGTTATAATCATATCTAAGGAATGTCAGAGAAACGCATTTTGAAAAGTGGAGTATAATTGTTAGAGTAACGAAAAATGTGAGTTAATTAACGAAGTATTGCTTTTCTTCCCTTCCTTATAAACTTGTCACGTGTAAATATGCTCTGGTGTAACTTTGGCATTAGGACAGTTTTCTTCCGTCATCCAATGAAATTCTCTGGAAATCTTTATAATCTGGTACTTCAACGGAAACAAATTGAATAACGAAGTCATGGATTCCTTCGTTAATTAATTTAACATCCTTCACAGTGTATTAATTGCTTTTAACATATCTTACGAGCTTATGCAATTATTTAGCTGTAGTCTATGGTAACAAAAGCATCTTCTAGCCAAAAACTCCTCCCTAACTAGGTTATTTGCTCTGCTGGAGTAAAACCATAAATAGTCTCACGACAGTAACATTTGGTCGTCGACATGTCTCCGGGCAAAGGTTAGATGTGGTGGACAGTAAAAGTGGGCATTTGTGTAATATGCTTGTTTTCGGATCTGTACAAATTGGAAAAGCAGGACGTTGAGAAGGATCTTCGGTGACGTGGATTTGTTTGCCCAGGGAGAGAACAGCAGAGGGGCGGTCGAATTGGCGCGACGCTAATTGAAAAAGAAAGTCCCGCTTCCGGAACCTTTTTCATCTGCCGACCTTCAAACAGGCCTACCAACATTGCACACTGTTCGGATTTATCGTTTCAATGGGTATTAATTTCAGAGATATCTACGTCTGCATGTGTACTCTTTTGCATGTCTGCTGGTAACGGAAGTATAAACCGTTCTAACCATTTTTTTAAGTCTCTAGCTATCGCATATTGTTCGGGAAAGGATAATATATCGAATAGGCTGTCCCTTTGTTGTTTTGTTTGCCCAGGTTTCTTCCCACAGATTTCCCGTGTATTGCCTTAGCAAAGCTAATAATTGAGAATTAAAAGTCACTTAGTAGTTATGATGTCTTTCCACGAAGTCGCGCCTTCGAATATCGATTTTATCGCAAAAATTTTTGTCACAGCATCCCAAATATTCTTTATATAGATTTACTAATTAATAAAAAATTAAGCTGTGAATTGTAGGAAACTGCTCAAAGGTGATGAAAATTAAATCCTATTAAAGGCATTGACGTAGTATAAAAATCCCTGGGATCCTTCAAAGGAAACATATCTTAAGGTTAAAATCTAATAAATTAAAGGCCTCTTAAGTTTGCCTATTTTTATATTTGTTTATATTTTACTTTTATCCTTAATTAACTAGAAACAGTGTGGCCATTAGCGATGTTTCTATTTGCGTGAAACTAAAAGTATAACAGATAATTCTACCATTTTAGCCTTATATAAATGTATGATGCGTATACTTGATTATATATAGATTTAACCTATTTTATCAGCTTTTAGAAACAGTCTTACATATTCAAAGATGTTTTCGCTTCATTGAACCCACACTACTAATTCTGGATTTTTTACACCTCTAGTAGGAAATTACGGAAGAGCCGACTCTCCGAAAATATTCTCGATTCTCTCACCTTTTGAGTAGGAGAACTTTCAAACTGTACTTTCCGTCTATCTATTTACTGGCATTTTATTTAAAAATGAGCAAATAAGAATCTTTTTAATGTAAAATATTTAAAATTATATTTGGAATGAAAATTATTCACGAGCTCAGACACGTAAAGAATCTACGTAGAATAAGTTTCGAGTTTATGTAAAAACTAGACAAAAGTAGTAAAATATCACATTTCATGATTTATATCTAGAAAACACGTCAATAAAATAGCTTTTTATGCCCATAAATTATTATTATTATTTAGTCTTTTTTCGCTCTCGTATGTGTTTGAACTTTGATTGGGATTGCTGATTGGTTGATCCTGAAGAGGATGTTCCCTACGGAAGAATGGATGGAATCAGCATCATGAAGACTGCAAGCGATGGAATTTCGAGTACTTGAGTGGGAAGCCGCGAAGGAGCTGGAATCTTGAAGAGAAGTGTCTCTCTTGGTTTGGGAAATCGAAGGGAATTCACCAAGAGCTTGAATATGTAGAGAGTGGGGTACGCTTTCGTGGGATTTTAGAAGAATTTTTATATCTTTCTTACCTCGTGATATAAATGGGATTTGTATTGTAATTGCATCAATTAATGGCATATCGTTCGATTCGTGAACATTTGCTATTCCAGAGGCATGTACTAAATGGTCTTTCATTCATCGTATTTAGAATTTAATTTAGTATTCAGCGAAGAGGCTAAATAGGTTAAGGGGTTAAACAGTTGGACGATGCTTCGAAATAATGGCCCCGCGCTTTGCCCACTTTTAGTAGATAAATGTTTTCCTTTGATCTGTATATTTAAATTAGAACGACACAATTGTGCCTCGGCGGCGTAGCCGTTAAGGCGCCTGCGACGCAGAGGGCTGGGGTTCAATCCTCAGCCGCGGCAAATTACCGGCATTTTTAAGGGAGGCCACAGGTCGACTCAGCCTGTAAATGTATAAAAATGAGTACCGGAGGTAAAACTCTGGGTAATACTAGGCGGGAAAAGCGTAGTTAAGGCATCACTACCTTCATTCGTACCGTTAGGCTAAATATTAGCAGCCGTAACCTACTAACTTCCATAAGCGTGAAACGCATAGAAAAGGAAACTACTACTAAGAGAAAATATCAAGCGAATTTGCGAATTTTACACACTCTATAGGGTTTTCGTTTAGATGTGGTTGTTTTTGCTGAGCTTTTTGGGGAATTATATAGCAACTCAACCTATCTAATAGGAAAGTAAAATCTATATGTTCCGACATTATTATATTTGTGGAAAACCATATCATCGAAGAAGAACAAAAATTATTTATTCTAAGTTATTTCCAAGTTCATTCTAAGGGCCTTTTATTCTTCGGATAATGAATATCTACCTCAAAGTCGTCCCTTGAAGCATTTGTTCATTCCGATTATAATTAAGAATCTATCTGAGAAACTCATGCGGTAAGAAACTAATTCCCATGCTATGTTTTATTCTTAATAAATTTTATTACGTCGCAACTATTCATTTATACTTATACTAACTATCGGAAATGCACGGAAACTAAGTGATACTTAATTATAACAATAGACGTATTCATACTTCGTTATGAACCCTCTTTTTATTTCACAAGATACTTTTACTCCCGCATTTTCAGATAGTTTATGTCTCCTCAGTTAATCGAATTATGGACTTCTTATAATTTTCTCCCAAAAGGCATTAATTCCGAGGTAATTGACGAAGAATAATCGACCGCAATTTCCTATTTCGCCTAAAACTTTTCCTCAGGTAATTCCTCATTCGTCGGCTAATAGAGACGGATGAATGAGGTACTTGGGACAAAAGGCACTCTCTATAAACTCAATTTTATTGAAATATCGTTCGCAAATCGGCAAGTATCATGAATCGCTTACTAATTGGCTTTGGCGTAATTAGTGAAGGGAACGCCGCTAATTATGGAAGATTAGCGAAGAAGTTTCCTCGGACGAGACTTCCATGTTTTATTTTTCGCGATCTCAATGAGAGCTTGTTAGTCCCTCCAAAATGACGACTTTTCCCTCCAAAGTTTGGCTCCTCCAATATTTCTGTTCTGCCTTTTAGCAGCTCTTTAATTCACCTCAGATGCTGAGAATAAACGGAAATAAATTTGGCTTCTAGCTGATTTGATTCGTATACTCTTTTCAAGCCGTTATTAAAACTGAATGATATTAATTCTTTGAATATTATTATGATATTATATTATTTATATATTTAATTTTCATCACGTTTCGTTTCAAATACGCCATCCTACCTCCCGTTAAATCTCCTTCCTTTGCGAATTCCTTTCACTCCGCTCTGTCAAATAACATGCATTTCATACCAATATTAGTTGACGGATTGAATTGCTCGTAACACAAATTTTAAGATTAAAAAATTCAATCGACTCTATGAAATATAATACACAACTTCTTCCTTTAAACTTGAAAGTAATTTCCGAAGAAAGTTAATTAATATAATATTCTTAGCTTCAATGTAGCTGGAGTCCCTTCCATTTGTTACAGTACCAATTTCTTCCTAGGTATTTTCTATTTACACATTCTTTTTATATTCTTTTTCCTGAATGCTATCAGTCTATGCCCTGTAGTAACAATTTCTATTCGTATCTACATTCTGTTCTATTCGCCTTTCCAATTTTTCTTACATTCCTTTTATTCCTTTATTTCTCCACCTAGATTAAATATTTCCAGGCCAGCTCTCGTGTCTTGGTTTTTTATCTTTTCAAATCCTTTCCTTTGTCTGAAGAAGTTCGATTTATGCGCTGGTAATGTTTGGTTGCTGTTTTTTTATAATCTCCTTGTTAATTTTGGAAGTACTATTAATCTCGAGAAAAAAGTAAATTTAACGAAAAAAGAAACCAAAAGTTTCACAAAATGTACGCTCTTGTCAACGAATAATCATATATTTTAGATTGATAGGGACATGAAGTATGCTTGAGTTGTGTTGTTAATATTTTTTTAGTTAATGAATTAATATCGACCAAAATATATTGATGTATGCCTGTACATCCGACTGTGGAATTACAGATGACTGTATTTTCGGTAACAGTCAGTTTTATATAATTAAAGTAAACGGTTCTTAGAAACTAAAAGCAAGCATGATAAACATCAGAATATAAAATTTAAACAATTCCGCCCTTTGCCTCTGCTTAATATTTAATGAATTAATGAACGAATTAATTTGAATGAATAACTGATCTAACCCTTTAAAAAGTATTGGAAGGGATTTCTTAACTCAAATTCGAAGGCCGAAACATCTGCGATAACAGTCTTCTTATTACTTAAAATTTGATATTCAATCTTTCCCTCACTTTGATTATCTTTTAGTGTTATCAATTCTCAAACAACATGGTGATGAGAGTCGGACCAAATTTCCGCTTAATTTTCTGGATCCCACGGATGTTAAACTTAATCTATCAATTCTTAAATTCCGGAATTAAAATAAACTGCTGTACGTTATATCCTTGCATTGATACAATTACATTAAATATTCTACAAGCCGCCTATCAAAGTAAGTGGGATTTATTATGCAACGTTTCTCAAAAATGGATATACTTTCATAGGGATTGTACCTTTCCACCCATATTTGCAGTGTGAAACAGCTAACGTCACTAAATTCAGAGAGTCAGTGCTTAACGCTAACTGGGAGCTCAAGTCTATGCGATGCATTTAATTATGTGTTGGCGAAGTGAAATGTGAATGGTCTACCGTAACCGTTTGCTAAAACCAGGACAGTGTGTTTGAACTTAGCCAATATACCTTGTTACACTTCCTGAATATTAGACTGCTCGATATATGCCACTCTAAGGACTTTAATTGGCTGCTACGTGTGCTTAAAATCTTTTCATAGGAGTTGCTTCAGTAATCCCCCGAATTAAGAAGACCTTCAAGGAGTCGAGACTAGTTAAGTGGAATGGAGGAAGGTACCAATACTAAAAACGCGAGGATTTTTATTACCAAAAGAGGGTAGATGCTGAGAAAAGTTCTAATGAATATATATATCAAGTTGCAACTTATAACTTTTTATCCAAGAACGTATAAACTATTTGAAATCTATTGAAAAAGGGTTAGACAATTCCCATTACAAATGGTATGAAATATTGTCTTAAGACGACTGAAACTCAAGGCTTCATGATAAAATTATTTTACGATTAAACTCCGATGGAATTCGCGGAACTAATTTCAACATTAAAGATAAGATGCGCATCTGTGAAAAAACAGGTTTTATGGGATAGTTACTACAGTTTGTGAGAATATAGGGACGCGGTAATTGAGCAACAACGTTTTAATCTATGGAATTCAGAAAGTATGAAAATCTATGAACGATTTTAACGAAATTGGGAGTTAATTAGGGATGATGCGAAGCTTGTGTTGACTATGTTCACCGATCCAAGTGTTGGTGGAACGGCAACTCCTTCACCATGACTGCTTTACGTCTATTGAGTGATCCATCGATCGAGCGATACTCGATAAAGCTATTCGACGATAGAGCGATTCTTCGATTGAGAGATTCTTCGATTGAGCGATTTTTCGATTGAGCGATTTTTCGATTGAGAGATTCTTCGATAGAGAGATTCTTCGATTGAGCGATTCTTCGATTGAGAGATTCTTCGATAAAGCGATACGACCACTGTCGAATACGACGGTAGAGGGTTTTGTCGATTGAGAGATTTTTTGATTGAAAGATATTTTGATTGAGAATCCTCGTTATCAGCAACTACCGATTGAGCAACTAAAAACCAAACTTAAAATATGTATGTTTAAATATACGCTCTTTTGGGAAATAAAACAATTAACCCATAACTTTAATAATGTTATATCTCAAGTTCATTAGTGTTTAATGAATGTTGCTATTGATATAAGACAGGCCGTAACTTTGTTTGAATTCCAAAAATTTTTTAAGCTTTGATGCTATGAAACAGTTGATAAAACGACTTTTTGTACATGCAATCATGCATCGATATGAAAAATCAATATTTTATCTCTCAAAAGTTAGCAAATATCTTCGTGTATAATTTAAGCTTTGCAATGTTTTATATCATCAACGGCTACACAATTGCAAATTGCCTCAATTGTAGAAAAAGACAACTATCGCATCTACCAATTGGACCATCGCTCAGCTGTCGAGGGCTCAATTGACGGGACATGCTCCGGGACGCATACACGTCAGGGTCCTCTGGAAGATGAAAAGAATATAAAGGATCTTGTCCATCTGACACTGGATTCTGTCCGGGTCTTCATCACAGGGGTAGGAAAGGGAGGTGAAGAAAAAGTATGATTCTTTTGGATTCGTAAAGGAAAAATTCAAATGAGAAAGAACCTGTTTTCGTTTTTTTACTTGTGAAGCAATTAGAAAAGTTTTTGATCGAATTTTTCTATTAAATGTCTCAAAAAAGTTTATTTTAATGCTGATATTTTAATAGTAAATTCCAAAATATTATGGCACTGCGTTGCCTGGCGTAGACGCAACCTTGTATTTAATATATTACTTATGAAAAAATAGCTGATCTCATGTACCTATTCTTTCATTTCATATTCTCTTGAAAATATATTCAAATTTTATTTGTAAATTTATTATATTTTATTAAACAACGTTTGTCATTCTTATTTCGAGGTTTTCTCATAATATGTTTCTCTAAGAAGCAACCTTAAGCATTTCCATGAATATCATTCTTAGTTAGTGTTGACTAATTGTGCAAGTATATCACTACGTTACGAATCATTTATTTTGCTTCCTGCTTAAACTTATAGCATCTTGCTGTCGCATTTCCGACCTTTCAATGACGTTAGATCTTGCGTATTTGGCTGGGGATGATTACTCACCATTTATCAGCATGCCCCTCTTTTACCAGTCAAGAGATTTTAAAACTTCTTCGAGGACGGCTGCACATGGAATTGTAAAAAAATAAACTAGGAGACTGGAACCCGCCTAGTCGAACTCCTTGATTGATTGAACTTATCGGTATCTTTGTGCAACATCATGAATACTGTCTTATTTTGTAAACCCTGCGTAGTATACGTATAGTATATACATTACTTTTTTCAAGCAACTACTGTTGGGAAAACAGAAGAACAGTCTGTCTTCCTGCAAATACCGCTTTAACAGTTTGGCAGGAGTAGTTGTTGAAGCCTTCACAGCAGATCCTGGGCTACACATCCCTCCGACATCCGTTAACTCTTTTGGGTTAATAAAGGCTATTCTAAGGAGAGTATGTAGGTGTACAGCAAACCACAAAGAAAAGCATGTATAAACATATTCATAGATGTACGAAAATTACTGTATTCGTGAATAGTTAAAGTGTACAAAGCACTTTATATCTTAATTATATCTTTGAAAAAGCACCTCCACTTTCCTTCTACGATATCGATCCCTGAAATCGCCTGAGACATGATTCGAATAAGTTACTCATGCGAAAGACTATAAACGTCATTTGGAACAAATGTTTGCTCAGTTCTCTTTTTTCATCGATCGATTTGGCTCAGATTGCGTCGCCTCTATTATTAAAAGAACGAATCACCGAAGTCGATCGCTCCGTCACTCTCATTTGTTTTGCGAAAGAATTTCGGTCGCAGTTATCGTATCGCTCTCAACTGTGACGAATGGCAGATTCGCATGTCGCGCCCAAGGAATCCTTTGGGAGAAACCTTTTATTTATAAATAAACCTTTTTTAAGGACCACTCTCCCGGATTTTTCCACTTCGTTATCTCACGCCACTTGTCTCGGAACTGAGATTACATTCACAAACTAAGAAACCGGCCTCACAAGCCGTTGGAAGTTCTCGCTCTATGAAATATTGAAAATCTGAGTTTAATTTCCGAAAGATGTCATGTAAATCCTTCCAAATCATATTTTTCTTCGCTTTTGTCCTTCTGCTTTATACCGTTCCCTTCTTGTTTTGCATTTACTGTAAAATCTCGTTCAAAATTACTATATTAACGTGGATTTCTCGACAAAAATAACCCGAGCTTGCGTCTCAGCAGGAACAATGTCTAATCGGGAATTATTTGGTTTGCACGAATTTTGAGCATAGATATAGCTTCCGCGTAAGAGAACGTTTGTTTATGGTAGACAATAAATTTCTGCTTAGACGTGCTTAACACTTAATTGTCCGTGAAACAATTAATTATAATTAAGACTAAGAATGAGAATAAAAACATAGTAGATTTTCACACTATTTACGGCCTATTTTGCTACCGGAATAGCATCAGCAAAAACTAACATGCGTAATTGGCTTGTGAACTTTAGCTTCGGGAATTATTGAAAATCAATTCTTGGTATCTCAATGCTTTCACTCAAAAGTTGTTACCGTTTTCCGTCGATTGCGTCCCGAATCTAAATTAATTACCTTCGTTTTCGTTGGGTAGAGACTGTATCTCCTGTTCAACTTAATAATAACGATATTTTTCTTGGTTCATAATAACAAATACATGTAATGATATAGTGTAAATCAAAATAGTAGTTATGAATTTTCCATTACATGAATCGTGAATTATGATCAATAAATGAAGAGATAACTTGATACGCATTACATTGTAAGGAACAAATTTGAACACACGTTTAGGATGCATGCAAATGTAATCAATTGCAAACTTTGTTATACATTTAATTATTTACCGTTGATGAATTACTCGGTAATATGTTTTACTTAGTAAAGAGTCAATTGTGTTCGTAACTTTTCTTCTCGAATCGATATATAAATACATGTACCCTTAATTGAAAAGGTTTGACTCTCTTTATCCTAAACTCGTATGTTTTTGATGGTTTTCACAAAGATTAATTAAAAACAAAGTTACAAATAATGGCGTTTATAAATAATAAAGGAAGATTTATTAAAAACGTTGTTGTATATAATTGCGTTTAAAATAATATAGGATGTAAATATAATACTGTGAATATTAAATAAATATAGTAAAGTTAAAGTATGAGCAGTCAATCTAGGAATGCAATAAAATCGCCGGTTATATTCAGAGAATCTCATTTCGAAGCTCTTCATCAATTTTGATCCCCTCTTCACGCTCCGAAGCTTTGATTAAGTAAAATGTTCATTTGGTGGCATCGTCCCTCAGAATTTTAATCATTCCATTGTTTTCTCTCTCATTCCTTTTGTTCTTCCCAACTCGGTTGTTTCATTTGAGTCCTTTTACTATATACATCCTCCTATCTTTCACGCCCCCCTGCGCATTAAAATTAGTCCAAAGAGTTCGTTTCCTGCTGATGAATTCCTCGCTTTGATTCTCACGCGGATTCGGTAATGATGTTCAATATCGTTTATAAACGTTTCAAACATTCATGCGTTTACTCCTACTTTACTTCAATGATAGGATCATGGTTTATGCATGTGCGGGAGAACCCTTTTCAAGTGTTATGCTCTTTAGTTAGTTTTAGTGGAATAGCAATATTCTAATACGCTGTTTTATGTTGATATTTAAGATTAATGCTCATTGATGAAAGCATCATAAACTATAGTTATCATGCCATATCGTGTAGAAAAGCGATGAACATACTTTATTATAAAAGAGATCATGTTGGTGAGCAGAGGAGGTAAAAATCAACTGAAATTGAGTGGCGAGATAGCGTTTTGCAATAACTACAACTTCTTGCCTTTTGAATATCATCTTCTGAATCTTACAGACAGGATTTCAGCACTTCAATATTTTCTCAAAAAAACCTCTTCTTTTTTAATTTAGTTTATTCATTTCTCTGAAATTGTAGGTGAATAATTGTATATCTATAAGATTTTCCGCGTTCGTTAAAATATCCATGTCTATGTCTATGTAAGAACCCTGCAAGCACCTTGACTCTATTTTCCTAAACGGTTGCTTTCGCGTATACTTCGTGGAAAATATGAATTTTTGAAACGATTCGTTCCAGCATCTATTTCCCTAATCTTTCTGGCAGTATCAGAACGGCCGATATAACATGGGGGTCGCATTATATCGGTTACATCATCTGAGAACGTAATTTCTCTAAACTTATTTGATAAATTTATCCTTTGAATTTTTCTTCTATCTTCTAACGATTCCCATCTTGCGTTCTGTAACATCTGAGTGACACTCGCTGTTTTATCGTAGCAATTCATTACAAATCGTAAATAATGTAGAATGTGCTTGAATTCTTCGTCCGTTGACTTATTCCTCCTTGCATTTTGAATTTTAATGGGCACTTCTCTTGCCTTAAAGGAACGTTTAGATGATTATTATAGCAATAATGCGAGAGCAGAATGCTTCCGTAAAATGATATTTATTCAATGTCATCATATGTTGGAGAATTACAAGAGTTACGTCAAATATTGCTCACTCATTGAAATTGCTCGATGTTCGTAGTTATGGATTATCTCATATTCTAAAGAAGTATTATCCTGTCTGAAGGTTATTTCTCTAATATCGTAATAATTTGAACCGAATGGATTTGAAATCCATTTCCATTATTTTTCAGCTACATCTCCTCGACTTGTGTCGATGGCAGATTTTATTTATCTATTTTTATCTATATCAACGATTTAGCTCGGCGTCCATTTTTTTTCATTTTTAAATAATCAGAAACCCTAGAGGAAACTTTCATTCGGAAAAGATCTGCTTTTAACTTGTGCACTAACTTGGATTCCTGCTCTACTATGAGAGTAGTTCTTTCTTATGAAGAGGAAAGAGCTACTTTTCTTTTACTTCTTCTCTACTTTCTAAAAAGAGTCTACGTTGAGGCAGCCATTTCTACGTCTCGTATAATGTGAAAAAGTGTATAGCAATTGATATTCCGAGTGTTTGCGTAATGGCATGTGCATCCATTTGGAGAGTACGTGTATTGGCGGGGGAGATCTCAATATTTCCGAGGGCTCTCGAGTCATACATCTTCCGGTGCTGTCATTGACAAATGGATTCCCTTTCTTCTTCTCAATAGCATTCTTCTGCGAAAAAGATTAACCTCGGGTTCCGGCACTGCGTTGAAGGCTTCTCTTCATTTTGATTGCGCCGATTTATCTCGCAGCTTTCAATATTGATTCTTCATGCATTTCCCATTTCGGAGCGGCCAAAGAAAGTATTCCAACATTTGTAAGTATATCATCCAACTTCCGATAGCAGGGACGTACCTTAAGGCGGGTATTCGGGTTAAAATAAACGAAGTTATCTTAGGATTGCATTATTATTATTCAAGCAGAAGTGAATAGAAAATCGTAGTATTAAATTTTACATGGATATATGTAATTCATGACCACTTTAAAACTTTCGTATAAACATCTTACGATAAACATCATTGATCATTGGTCCATCATTGGTGATTAACATTAACAATACTTTTTAAAGCGGGTGTGCATTAAAGATAACTGGGTGGATTGGTTTGGGTGATGTTTTATACATCCTTGTCATTGAAGTCTCATAAATGTTCAGCTTCACTCGTTAATTTCTTAACTATGTTTGACATTTGTCAATTATTCTTTTATCGTTATTTTCAGTGCTAAGTTTTCCACATCTTGATTTTTATAAAGTGCAAAAATACGTTGCCGAATATGTAATGTTATGAAGTAGGCCTTCCTAAATTCTATTTTGGATATTGTTTAGACCTTACGAAGGCTATAAGGCCATAGCTGATCGGTTGTTAGAAAATAATATTGTGGAAAATACGAAGATAATAATAATAATAATAATGCAGTCTAATTTTTTTGGGCGAATTTTAGCCTAGGAAGGCTATTCCTCCAATTAACCTCTTTTCTTAACTTTATTCCTTTTTTTGCATTTTTTATTAGTATCACACACACACACAACATACACAGACAACCATTCCCTAACCGGAAAAATCCGATTAGCCAGGATTCGAACCCGAGACCGTGAGGTTGGAGCGTTTACGCGCAATCGGCTTTTTTATTTCATAAATGGCGTTCGAAAAAGTCGGGTCTTATCGTATCGATTCAGTATCGGATAGTAAGGCGAAGTGAAATCAAGCCTATAATAGCTGAAGAGGCTTTTAAAATTCCTCCGGACAAACATTTTCCGATGTAACACTATCACCCAATCCTACGGTTAATGGAATTTGAGTATGGTTGCTGTGGAGGAATAAGCCAATGCCGTACCCACAGAATAAATTTTTTTACCACACAATACTATTTCTTGGTCTACATTTTTGTCTTCTACTCCTCAATCCCTTCATTTTTGTCCCATGTTTTGTATTGCTTAGGGTCGCGCTGTTTCCTCAAGTGAATGCCATCGATTTCCCCTGAAAACCCTAAAGTTGAATCGAATCCGGAAAATATTTCTGGAGCAGGCATCTGTGAGAGTGTCCTTAAACTGCGTCGATTCCCCCGCAGATGGAAAAGTTACCTGAGAACGCCCTCGATTGTGATTCCAACTCATTTCATCCCGTCGAAGGTCGACTCCATTTTCACTGCCATCTGAGGATTTTCTATTTTTACAGCGGTGGGGTATGGAAAACGTGTTTATCGATAAAGGAAAGCTTGAATACATTCGTCTTTTTTATACATTTGTCTAAAGCTTCAACTCTTTCATATTTTTCACGTCGTATTTATGATTTTGAAATTTCTCTGCCGCAGCGGCTGGTACCAACGCTACGGATCTTGCAAATCGAATTGCCGACGGTGAAAGCTCAACTCCCACGCACGGAGTTCTTCCGTTATTTTATTCTCGTGAAATTTTTCGTAGATTTCTAAGGCACGTAAAATCGGAAATGTAATGTATATTTCACTGAAAGGTACTTAACATTTTATGAGCAATTTTCACAGAACGGTGTGAAGTACATATTACATGTACTTTTAATTTACTTGTGTTGCAGTCTTTTCCATAACTGTGAGGAAAAGAAAACTATTGAGGTTTGAGTAAATTGAAATAAGTTCTGCTTCCTCTCCTTCTGCAATGCCAATAAAAGTGTTATTTCTTGGAAAATTATAATTCACGTATATGGACATGTATTACATATACCATCCTGGCTTGGTGATGAAAGTGAGGGCAAACAACCTCACTCCTTATCCTGCCAAGTAAATCTCATTCCCTATCTTCGAGCTCTCGGTAGCTAATTTAAGTGAGATGAGGACTTAATTGTGCCAACCGGTCTTCCGGCTGAATACTTTACAGACAGACATTTCATTTGTATTGTATTTCACTTCATGAGACGGTTATTGACTTCTGGCATCCATTGAACACTCCAATTTTTCCACTCACAAATTCTTTTTTTTATGTCAAAAGGTGGTCGTATGAAATTAATCATATCCTAATACATTTCATACTTTTATTTCTAAAGCATCCGTATTTCACATGTCCTCGCCTAATGTGCTGTATTTGGGCACGTACTGTGGAATGTCAGGTAGAAAGACAGAGGTTAGTCTCCGATGTTCTGTGTGGTGTCTCTGGTGTAGATCTCCTCTAAGTGGGACCACTGACCGGATGACAAATCTGTTCGCAATCTCTTTCCCTCGCATTGCCGTGGTTTTAGCAGATGACGAAGTTTGCGGATCGCCTAAATGGGGCTAACGATTTTCGGTGGCTCCAGAGCGATGCTGTGCGGGACTCGTATTTCACCTCAGGTGATCCTCGGGGAAGAACTGAACCTGCTTCAGCATTACCCATTGGGGACATTAAGAGAGCAGGTTTAGCTTCGATCGAACGAGGATTTATCTTAAGCTTAAACTTTCGGCTCACTTTATGGATCATACGAGAGTTTGAAATACATCCTGCTCGATTGTACTGAAAAAAAACTATCCCATACTATCACTGAGAAACATATTAGGCGTTTAACATATGACAGACGTAATGTGCTTTCATATATTATTCACAATTCATTACCATGCAAATGCTGATTCAAGGGAATATTTCGTAGAGAAATGCCCCATGGGTGACTAAATCGAAGTTTCTGTAGCATTTGCTGGCTTAGCTAACTCGAGGAAAAGGTGAGGGAATGAGGCTCCTTTTCTTAATGAACTCTTCGATAAAGTTTTCCGAGATTAGAAATTTAAAGTACGGACATTATAATGAAATGTGGGCTGTGATATTTCAGATATTTTATAACTTGAAATTCTATTATAAATTTTTATGGAAATGTTACTTTAATTTTCTTCACTCTCCATTATTTTACCTTGATGGCTTTATGATTATGATTTTTATGAAACATCTAATGGCTGTGTGAAACAGAAGTTATTTCTCTTGCGGACGTGCCTTGCTCCGCAGCATGGCCTAAATAAAGGTTAACTTTGTAAGGTTCGTATTTAGACCTTAAATGGAGATGTGTAATAATGGTGGGCTCCTGGATGTGGACAGCGCGTTTGCCTTTGGTGAAAGCGGTCCCGGATTCGATTCCCGGTGGGAGCCAATTTGCGAAATAACCTAAGCTTTTGACGCGCTTTTAACAATACTACTACTGTAATAACGGTGTTGCAGTTTAAGCAACAAATTACTCATCTCGAACATGTCATGGAAAAATTAAAATTGTAAAATATGTTATCAAACACATTCTAAAAACCCTTCAGAATTGAACCGCTCTTGCTCCACCCATACTGCAGCGATACTACTACTGGATTCGTAAAATTCTAGCTCTTTCTTTCGATATTAGTTTATTTTCCCTACAAACAATCAAATCTAAAATTAAAGAACTGAAAATTTAGCCTTTTGTTAAAACTTTAAAGAAATGCGTTTAGTATATGAAAATACTACTTTTATAAATTGCAGGGTCATAAATTCATTTAATAATTTTTCTGGGATTCATCTCATAAATATGATTATTTGGTCTGCTGATGATGTCATAAGTAAACGTTTGTTTATATAAATAGCTTTTTGGATATCGGAAGTTTTAGATGTAAATAAATTGAATTTTTGCCACACACAGTGCCCTAAGCTATGAAAACCATTCCGTAGGGCATAAATAAAATGTTTCAGCATAAAAGACCAAAGCGTAAAGTAGATTCGTCGCCATTTGATGGAGTCCTCTGCGTATTAATATCACTTTTCCGCACCGTCAGCTTTCACATTTGTCCATAGTGTAAAATGACACGTAAATTGGCACGAAGGCATCGCACCCATTAATTGTAAATTAATAATTAACGAAAGATAACCGCCGTTAAACGAAAATGGTTTCCATTCGTTGATTCAATAATGAAAGGAGAAAGAGAAGGGAGGGCGACGTTCCAATTTCCGGGCGAAAAAAAGGGCCGGCCGATGCTTGTGGCCTTCGCCGTGCTTTCATTTGGTATACATAGCGCGACATTAACGGCTACCAACAGCCTTAGGGAAGATCTGCTCCTAATCGCAAAGTTGATTAGAAATGCACTGGTTGGTGAGTTATTAGCAGACTTCGACGGACCGAATCCATCAAGCGATGGGTTAATTAAACACGCGAATCCGAAAAACAAATCCCCAGGGGAAGTGTTTATAATTAATGGCATCGGAAGGTTTTCATAAATCGAGAGTCCCAGAAGAAGGGCGTTTGAAGCGTCCTCCAGTGGGAGAGGCGGTGTTTAATGAGTTTTGGGCAACGGCAGGTGGCGCGAATATCCTACCCGACCTAATTCACGAGTTGGGTCAGTTATCCGCTAGGGGGATCGAGGGAGCCACCGGCGCGCTCCAATGGGGCGGAAGTATTATTCAAAAGGATTGGCAAGGGGAATGGACTCTTTTTTATGCTTCCAGACGGCGAAACTGTTGGAAATCGACTGAAGATGGAGGAGGGCTGACGTGACCGGATTTCGAACCCGGATCTTGCGCAGATCCGGCTGTTATTTGTCTGTTAATATCCTTCTGCTTTAAATGTTTTCTTCTCTTTGTATCCTTTGATAGCGCCCTTGGATTATTCAGACCCTTTCCTTCACTCTCCGCTGACCCTCTTTGCCTTTCTAGAAATTTTATCTGCCTTTCTCTCCGTTCTACATTTGCATATGCACCCCTCAAACCGCGAGAAGAGTATGGCAGGGTTTGTGTAGACTACTACATCTATGACTAATCCAGTCTGCTCGTTTCTCTAATTCCCTATAGTAATTTTTTATCAATTTTTATTATGAGATACTATCTTTCTTTCATTTTTATTTCTTTAGCGACATCTGCATTCATAATTATAGACATTTAAATTACTTATATAATTCTCAAGTCAACCGAACAAAACTAAATTTATATTTACCAAATATCATTTGAAATTTTTCCATAGCGTAAGATTTTAAGCATTTATAGAAAATATTATAAATTGTAAAATATGCTTAGATATGCAAGGTGAAATTAACAACTCAGACCTAAGAATAAGAGGTTTAAAATCTCCAATAGCCGTTTTTGTCGGCGTTCCTCTTCTCATTCCCCGGTATTCCG
Organism: Sympetrum striolatum; assembly: GCA_947579665.1. Taxonomy (NCBI): domain Eukaryota; kingdom Metazoa; phylum Arthropoda; class Insecta; order Odonata; family Libellulidae; genus Sympetrum; species Sympetrum striolatum. Next base: position 75,926,999 of record OX388348.1, read on the forward strand.
AGAAAACAAGAAAGGACTAATAACTCCTGAAGAAGAAAGCATCGCATTCGAAATACGTATTAAGTGCTCTAAAAAGTGCGTTGTCCTTTCTTCTCTTCTCGGAATACCGGAAAATGAGAATAGGAACGCTTTTGGAGATTTGAAACCTCTTATTCCTTAACAGCCGTGTCCCAACTTTCCTTTCTTTTAACTTCAGGCCTGTGTACGCGTAACATCTACAAATGAAGATGAAAATCGCCACTTTCCTCCCATCTCTGGGGAATTTTAGTGGAAATCAGTGCCTAAGAAAGTGACAAGTTGAACTCTATGCCTCATCGTCGTGCATAAATATAAAATTGTGTATTTTGTCCCCGCCACCTATGAATCCTTTGCCGCCCTAATTTCTTGAAAGTAGACTCATACAACCGAAAAATCACTTTTTCACCCGGCTGTTAATTTCAATTTTCACTGTATTTACTCTTAATAAGTTACTATATCCATCCTTAGGCTTCCTTTGTGAACAGTTTATACTAAAAATAAGAATGACCAATGAATGATCCCGGGAAGTGGGTTTTGGAATAGATTAACGGTTCAATGATAACGAACGATATTGTCAAGCAGTATTATTATTTATTAATTATTATTGTATGCCGCTGCTAGACTATCGTCTGGCGGTAGCCTCAATTAATGTCTGGAACACGATATAAACATACGTAGAAATACAACAAGAGCCCTTGATTCGAACTTACCCCTGATACCCACTCTATCGCACTTCACACTTCAGATATTCGTAAATACAGATACTGTATAGTCACATTTCATCGTTCCTTTGTTAATCCACGAATCATTTTGCCCATAATTACTATGCTTAAAAAATTAGAAAAGCCTCACCTTCTTTTCATTATATCACAATAAACTACGAAATATATATCTATTTTTTTTGTAAGCTTTTTCAGGCAACATATTCCATTCTTTAAGCCCACTTTTGACAAAAGAGTACTTGACAATATCACGTTGTTGTTGGTTATTATAAATATTTTACAATGAATTGTTTAAACGAGCTCACTTGGGTAAGATTTGCGATTTGAAAAATATTTCTCTGAAAACATAAGATAAAACTCACAAAATTACGCTAAATCAAGTGATTTCATGGAAATTTCTTTATATTTGTGATTTTTTTCATTTTCTTTCTCACTTTAGTAAATTTTATATTTTTCTATTGTAATTAATAATATTTTTATTTTCTTCTGTAAATTCATAGATTTATGTATATGCTGTATGTAATTTTATTATTGTCTATATTTAATTGTTATTTTTACTGTGTTTTCGCGGGTTTTTTCACCCCCCTTCTCTGTGGATGTTTTCCCGCAACTGGGTTTTTCTTTAGCAACCTTCAGTGGCAAAGATTTTTCCCCACACTCTTCTCTGTCTTTTTGTTTTAATTTAATTTATACTTGTTCATATTCTAACGAAATACGAGGTTAGGGGGAGGAGAGGCCCACTTGGGCCTAACCTCGCCAATAAAGTGTCAAATAAATAAATAATAATTCCCCGGGTTGCAGTGAGAGGTTGTTTGGAATTTTTCGGCGCCATACCTTTAAAGAGATGGTTGACGAAGGTAGCTTATGATAAAGTAAGGAAAACTCCCAAGTTAAGGAGGCGAAAATGATTCCATGGAAATTTTGAATCGCTCATAACTGATGAAGGCGTAGGTGTTCGATATCAGCCGTGGACCGCGTGGGTGCCAAAATTGTCTCTCGGCACACTGCCCTTTGCGTTCAAGGACGAACTTAATCTCCTTCTGGATTCCATTTCAGCCTCATTGTCCGATCCTTCGGCGGATCAATAGAAAGAACGCTCTCACCAAATGTTTGCTCCCTTAAAAGGAAAGCTCCGTCTAGAAATGTTCATAAGGAGATCGTATGAATTCGGGGCGCTATTTGCATGGCCGAGATAAGAGGTAATCGGGGAGGAATCCCGGTGGGGAAACATTTGGGGTTAGGAGATGAAATCGGCGACAGGTATCTTATTCTGTTTTCAGGGGAAAAGCGAATGAGTTCCGCAGAAATACCTCGAAACCTGCTTCAGTGAAGTAGCCAGTTGAGTAGCACACCTTAAAGAAGCCAAGGAAGCTTACAGGAAGCAAATGATGATGCCTTGATAAAAGGAATCGGATTAAATCTTTCATGTGGAGGGTTTTGCTGTGCAGATTCGAAATGTGCACAATAATACGTATGAATATATCAAAAGATTGGACACCTCCGAGGTGTAAATGAGACGTAGAATGGAAATCGCTGATTGTTTTGAACGGAAAACAAATGAAGAAGGGCTAAAGATGATTGTAGAAGAAAGGTTTTTCGATTTAAGTAATACAGGAACGACAAGGAATACGTAATTAAAATTTTAAGATAATGGGGATTGATAAAGGAAGTTACCTTAGTTATAATGGAAGAATAGTAGGAGAACAAAGGAAGATTATGCCGGTTATTTCTTGAGGTTAGTTGTGTGTTTATATTTAAATATAGATGTATTATTTGCAAGCAAACAATAAGGTATGGCAGGGGTGTAGTTACATCATCATTCCTACCTAATCTACCCTATCTGCTTCTTTAATAGATTGTGTAAAAAACCTCCGGAATTAATTACCTGTTTTTAAATTACTTCCTTGTAATGTTTTATCGATGCTTTTGAAAGATCGCGTTGGTTCTTTGCTGAAAATACAACAGCACTTCTTCTAAAACCTCCAAACCAATCAATTTGTCTAAAAGCATCCGTCGGTAATCACATCTCAGTTTGGTATTCCGAGGTATTCTATCATAGCGTAACGCTGCTGTCGAATCTGTAACACATAAAAGACCACCCTTTCTCTACGAAATCCCTCCTAAATAAGTACGCTAAACACAGATTCATTAAAGGTTCTGCATTACAGAACACCTTTACATGGACAGCTCTTTCGTACCGCATTCTGCAACCCTACCAGTAAGCCCTCCCCATGCGTCTCTAAATGGTTCAGGGGTACTAAATACAGGGGGTCAAGCGAGCAAGGTAGGTAGACAATCGCATTGTAGGTCTTTGATTGATGCGAGCGCTAACTGTGAACATTATCGTGTTTCGAATAAACGCCCTGCGGAAAGGGGTCAACGCAAATCTGCTCGTAAATGCTTCTTGAAGAGATCTGCTTACAGCGCATTTCTTAGCCACGTAATGGACTAAGAAGATGCCATTCAACCAGTTGTTTTCTATACGCTGTGAATGTTTATTACGAAAACACCCCATTTGTGTCAACGTAACGCCTATTCTTTCTTAAGGGGCTCTCGTTCCATTAAACAGCTCTACGCAATCATAATTTACCTTTATGTCCCCTTTAAATGCCATCGCGTTCGTGGAGTGTATAAATTTATTGCCGATTTTCCACAACGATCCCCGGATAAGGAAATTCTCCGGAAATAAGAAATTCTATGGAAGGAAACAGACTCGACGAGGGAAGACTTAGTTTTATTTATTGATCGCATTTTATTAAGTGCTTAACAGTATTCCCAAAAAAGAAAATTAACGTCGCAATATTTTGGCAATTTTTAAAATCTGACATTCATGGCATTCCTGGTAGTTTCCGATACCGTGTGGAATTAAGATGTTTATTTTATTATTTCTCTTTTGGATATTTCTTTTATTTTGAAGCCTGACAGCTTTCTTTTGAAGCCGGTCCTGTCTTTCCCTGGCCAAGTTCATTTACCTGGTAGAGTCTTATCTGATATAATTCATTCATATTTTTTAGATTTACAGGCCCTAAGCATTTTATAAATCAAATTCTAAATCCCCACTTTTGGATTTGCCAGGAGATATATCCACCTGTTCTTAATCAAAGCTGAATCAGATGAAATCGATCATTTCCTTAAATAATGTTTTCTATCGGAATGAACCAAACTCTTTCTCTTAGGTGTTCTCTTTACGTTTTAAAATACATTTTTCTGGAGAAGTAGAATCAAGTTAGAAGATGGAGCTCAGAATTGTCTTGAAATCGATGTTTTATCATCTTTGTATCTAACGGAGCGTTCAAAACATCTCTTGTTACAGCTCGTCTATTTAAACAAGTAAATCATTTTTACACCCCACTGAAGCGTAAAGTTTTTGAGACTGTTCTTCAATTGAAGTTTCAATAACGTTTCACGCCAAAATCCACATGTGTTAATTTAGAACGATGCCATCCCATTGTAGTGAAGTTTGACAGCAGGAACTTTGTGAACGCCCTTCGTTAACCCTTAAGTAGCAGCGTGGTGTGCAGTTTGGTCACTATTCGCGTCATATCGATCCGAATCATAAAATCTCTCTGTAGACGTGATTATCGCAAAGAAAAAAACGGGAATTCCATAAACAGCTTAAGTGATTTACTAAGTACAAAAATGACCAGCTTTACAGCAAAATATCTGTTGAGAAACAAGTAATTTCGTTGGATTGGATTATTTTGACAGATAGAAGTAGCAGTACAGTGAATTACAATACATTGCTGCTATGAGCTTGCCCTCAAAATGAGTTAAGAATTCTTTTCTAGTTATAAAAATTGAGAATTTATGAATGGGTAAAACGATTTGGAACCTGGGGTAAATCAAGAGTGGGAGTTTTCATGAAAAATGTGTTTTTTCAATACCTTAAATTATTTCATCACTCAAACACTCGCGTATGGCTATAACGTATGCTAAGCTACTTACAACGTTCCCAATTCTTACACTACAAAATAATAGTAAGGTTATGATAAAATGATTATTTTGACTCATACTTTTTTCGCTAAACCTCTAACTATAAAATTTTTAGTATCGAAATTTCATTCAAATAATCATTATCTGATGTGACTGCTTCAGGGTTTTTGATAAGCATAGATGAATAATTTGTGCGTGTGATGGTACAATTCAAATAGAGGCTATCAAAATCAATCAATATACAATGGAAATGCTAATTTTTTTAGACTAAAGGAGTTTTCATTGATTTTTCTATTACGAATACATTAAATTCGTCCACATACGTCATATTGAGTCCTTCTGAGTATCAGAATGACAGAAAATGAAGAACATCCCACTTGGAAGCCGTCAGTCAACATGGTTCGAATCTCTGCAAGACATGAATTAGAGACACCGAAGGGCAAGTGCATTCCTTTAGAAGCCATCGCATCCGTGATTTATGCAAATTCCGATCCCTTTCAGCAAATGGCCGACGCAAATCGAGCATTAAAGCGGTGCCTCGCATTGAGAATCAATACACACTGCCATTATGGTCTCTCGTATAAACAATATACTCTATACCAGCTCTATAGTTAACCCAGTTTTGTGCAAGTATGAAATTGTTTTATAAAATCCTGGATTAGTTGTAAAATTAATAAGTCTTTTTCTTGCGTACACCGTGAAGAGGTACCCACCGCGGACGGGAAACAACATTTTTACGCAATAAATTTGCATATATGTTTCATTCTGTTTCGAAATTAACTATCAAGCCATCAATTCTCAATTGAACTGCGCTTGTACTCAGACAGTTCGAAATTGTAGGTAGGAAAATTAAATTAATCACTATGTATACCCTGGGTGTATTTCCCCATTTGTTTTCTATTGTCTTGAAAAAGAAGAGCGGGAAACCAAATTAATTAAATACGTTCATTGGAAATATGAATTATCTTTTACACTCTGATCAATCTCTCTCTTTCTTTCAACCTTTCTTACATATTTTGCAGGTTTTTTACCTCTTCTCTTTGTATATCTATTTCCTATGGTGGAAATCGTTTTCTGTGATTAAAATTAACACAGTTTTCTATTGCTACATTCTTTTTCTCTAATTTCCTCTATTTCCACATTATTTCATAAAAATCTGCATATATTACTATTATCTTTGATTGTATGAATATTTATGCCGATATATATATATTAGTAGAAGGAATGGGTTAAATGAAAGATGAGACTTTCCAGTTCCAATTTCTCTCAACACAAACATTTGTATTGTATTGTATTTGTCCCAGGAAGTGAGGAAAATTTCATATCGAAAACCCCAAAAGGTCTTCATAGACTTTAAAGTTCACTAGCTTCCATAACTAACACCAGTAATTACTTATACGTAGGAAGTGGATAAGATGGCTTACGGTGAGTCTAACCCTCGAGTACTCGCGTTGGGTGGAATCAACCCTACATCTTCCAAAGGGGAAAATTGTCTCAAAATGTAGTGAACACATTTTTAATTTATTAGTGATGATGTCATATTATGATTAACCTGGTTATTAAAATGACAAGCAAACTAAATAGTAAAAATACTCTGTAAATATTCGACATCCCTGACGCCGAGTATATGGCTGATGAATTTGGAATATTGCGTATAAAACTTAAATTGCTTAAAAATAAAATAAAACTTAATATCTTAATAATAATTGTTAATTATATGAAATTCATATAATGTCTCTAAGAATTAAGGTGGAACAAGGTCAAAAATGCAATATTTTACGTAAAGGTCTTTCATCTACATAGCACTACAGCTAAGAAAAATTTGTTTAAATAATTAAACTTCCATTTCCGACCTGGAAAAAATGCATGGCTTCTTCAGAACATTCTAAAACTCAGCTACTATGAGAAAGAAGAAGTAAAAAAGCACTGAAAAAAAGATATGGAATTTTAAAATTCACATGGGTCGATTCGACCCAGACGCGAGTACTCGAGGGTTAATAACTGAATTATGATGAAAAAATCAGCTAAGTGCGCCAAAAACAATTCGATTCTACGACAAAATTGCTGTTAACCGTTGGTAGCAAGACTTCTTCCTCCCCGTTCCATCGAACGTGTTTCTCCAAACTTATCCAGAAACGTAGCCTTCCTGTCATTTCTCTGCGGCGTATTTCACGGGATGCGAAAGATGATGAACTTTTCCCGGCCATCGCAGTTTGCTCACGGAGTAAACTCACACAAAGATTTAAACCAATTATTTCCATGAGTCTCGAAGTTGCATTCACCGGACCAACTGAGGAAAAACTGCGTAAGATTCTGCTTCTAACAGCATTTTCGAACGGGAATTTTGCTGAAAGCAACATCATCCCCTGGAGGAAACTTCTTATCGCTTTCCACCTCCGCTAACTTTCGAGTTTCTTTGGAATCGCTCTCAGAAACAGCAGAGCGCCTGTTGCCCCTGGTAACTCGAACCGAAATTCATATCAGTAAAAGTATCCTATTATAAGGAGGAAACAAGTTGAGAGTTAAATTGGCGGCATTATTAAATAATCACGCTTGACGTTTCACTTCATTGTAACACAATACATCTACATGTGTGCCCTGCGGATCTTTCTTTAGGCCTGTGGCAGGGTGTACATGCTCTAAGACTCCCAATTTGTTACTTTAGCCTACCGTTTTCAGAAAAATGAATCCTTGAAGTGACTAGACGTTTACGTGCCATTGTCTTGATAGAGGAAAGTATTTGTTTGCGAGTTAATATGGCATTAGCTAATATCCTTGATTTTAATGAATTCTAGTTTAAAAAAGAAAAGAAATCATTTTTCAGTTAGCAATAAAGAAAATAATTACTTTTAATGAACAATCTAATTTTCATTCTTTTATTTTGTCAGTTTTAATTAGTATTTGTTCAAATGACCCATCTTGTTACCCAATTATATGATTTTTGCCTTGTAAGTAACTTATGATTATTTGAAAATAATCTAGGCCCTAGTGCGCTACCTTGTGGCACGCCTGGTGATACTCTGATTTCTTCTGGTAGTCTCTTTCCATTTATGTTTCTTATAAGAAACTCCATCCATCTTACCATATTTATATCTAATTCCATGTTGAAACTGTCTTTTCAAACAAATCAGAAACTTGCCGAATTATAACTGCGTAATAGTGTCGGTTTGCTGCCCTAAAGAAGGGATATATATCCTACAACCTGCAACATAAAACTTAAACGTAAGATTCGAAATAAAAAATGTTGCGGAAGTTAAGGAACATTTGAATCAGTGTTCCGCGAACATAAATTAATGCATTGGTGTACCGCCGTGGAATTAAAGATGGGAAGCACATGTTTAGGAGAGATCCCGTGGAGGGAAATTGTCATTCCATGCGCGGTACTATGTGTATGAGCACCGATATTGAGCCGATACTCATAGAATGGAAATAATCCTTTCTAGCTCGTCGTTTTAATATTCTATTTGATGTGTCGAACCGTAATCCTCCGCAAAGAGAAATATCCACGCATTCACTCCTTTGAAAGCACAAAGCGAAGATAAAGCGTGCCGTGCACAGATTTCGTGACAAAAAAACAAGCGCAATCCGATGTTGATCTCGGGAAAGCGTGATTCAAGGCCGAGGGCGGATGTAGGGCACGGAATTGATTCGGAAGACGAAAATAACGGGAAAATAAGGCGAAAATTCTATCGAAAATGTTCTATTCGCCGCTATGCCAGAGATTATGAAACGGGAGGATATGCTCTTTTTATGTTCTCTGTTTTGGATTGAACGGAGGCTTACCGTAAGACGAGTTTTAGCTTCTAAATTAATCTAGGAAAGGAGGATCTCGGTATACGTCATCACAACTGTTGGTATACGCGAATAAGAACAATCGCTGTTTTCCTCGACAAAATGCCCTTTCAGTCTATTATGTTAGGAGTGTTGAAAAGTTTAGTTTAATGTTGCTACATTTGGTATTGTATCAAATTACAGTTATAATGAACCGTATCTCTGTGCATCATTGATGGAGTAACTCAGTATTTGAACCGTCTCAAAATATTTGACGTTTTTATAAAGCAAATCAATGAAGAAAAGACTGCCCTAGTCTGAACTGTCCCTGCTATCATATCCTGATAAATTGAGTGTTTTCATTTGTCATTTGGTACAGAGTAGAGTAACATATATATGTCATTTACTTGGATGTTGTGAAAGGGAAGCCTGAAGTATGAGTGAATAATTGCTCTGATCAAGGTTTCTCCCTGCCAAGAAACGTTTTACTTATAAAATAATTGTGCTTTACTTGCGTGGACAGGTTCCACTTATTCTGGATTCTGGCTCGGTGTGGAAAGCAAGGGAAAACTATCTCACTCCTCATCCCGCCTAGTAAACCTCATTCTCCACTATTATAGCATGTAAGAGGGGGTGAGGTACCAACTGTCGGTCTGAATACAGCATCCTGTACTCGAACCCAGATCTAGCGTTTTCCCTGGGTGAGTGGGCGGTTACTCCAATTTAAGCAATAAAACTACCACTACAGAACAATTTCTCCTTCGTTTTCTGAAGGTGCGATAGGATAAGTTGTGCTCTGAAGTAGTAACTGCGCGGTTATTACGTACTAAAATTGCGATGATTATCTCAGTATTCATACCAAATCTCCCATGTTTCGGAATTTTTCAAAGAATGGTATATTATGTACCATCCTGCGTGATGGAGACTTGATTGTTTTAATGGATTTAAATGAAAAGTAATTCATAATTTTATTTCGCCCCTTTGCAGTATGAACCCTAGAAAACACACAAGGTAATTTAACTTGAAAACAAGTATCACGACACCGGGAATCGAACCTGGATCTTATAATCCTTTACGTCGAGAACTTTTTCCGTATCGCGTTGCCTTAGTGTTGATTGTCTTTACGGCATTTACTGCAAGGGCTTTGGATTACCCCATATCATTGGATGAACTAATCACCATGCATACAAACTCTCCTAAAAGAGGGTGTGTAAACTTAGATTGGTTAAAACAGATGTTTGTCATAATTTTTGGATCCTGAAATTTTCTATTATTGAATATATTACATCATTAATCCTCTTATATCTTTTGAAGGTTATCTTAAGATCCAATAAAATGTCAATAATCGGAAATTCTTGGTTGTAATAAATTCAGTTCGTAGTCAAAACTGGTATAATTTAAATTATAATAACATTATTTAATAATATAACTTGTGCGTGAGAATTTATTTCTTTTGCAACCTAACGCTTGGAAAACTCCGATGTATTTAAATTTATTGTCGTAATCAGATGAGTTGTCAAAGAGTAAGTCTGCAACAGCGTTCGCTATAATGTAATGTCAACTAAATGCGAAAAGAAATGCACTCTCGGTATTTAGGTCATCTGCAGATTTTTATCGCCTTCACCAGATTTTTTTTTTTCAATTTTTAAACTGAGGTACATGTACTTATCTGTTGTATCTCTCCGCTAGAGTCAAGTGAAATTAAACTAGAAATTATTCCATTTTACTCCACTTAGAGAGAAAGCATACTTTCTTTAAGGCAATTTAAATGTTGAACTACCCGAATGCATGCGATATGCCACTCTAGTGCGGCTTGAAGGTTACATATGTGGGGTACTCGTGGCCATGAAAGAAGCTTCCTCGTGGCTAGTCTGCGATTTGATGAGGCAAATAGCAACAGATTTTCCGTGACGTGTTACTTCCGGTGAGATCCATTTCCATGACGATGTCACATTCTTGGAAACTCCGGAATTCCGTGGATGTGCAGAAATAAAAAAAAACGAAAATACCTGACGCATGCTTCTTCGATAAATCCAATTCCACCTGCAAACGATTCCGTGCGCCGGATGATGCACGGCGGATTATTGAATGTTTCCAATCCCACACACCCTCGTGATACTTCTCCATAAAAGTGCTTTCCTCCTCAGTGCCTCCCGCCGCCGCCCTTACGTTGATGGCGCCACCTTCGTCGGTCAAACGGTGACAGGTTTAACGGCGTGGGAAGGAAATTGAATTTGAAGGGGATTCCCTTTGGATAAACTACTATACCTTCTCTAAAGCTAGCGGCATTAATTTATATGATATTGTAGGTGGAAGGGTAGAAAACGAGGGTCGCTTCCGAATTAGATCAGGGTGCATTCCTAACCACCGTAATTTTTTTATGGGTTATCATCGAGGAAATCAACTTGAAATAACCAACCGCTATTCTAGCGTTTAATTGAATTCATTTTGGATCGAATATCTTAAGAGCGATAAACTTACATCGCGCAAAAACGTATTTAATGCCCAATGGTTATATATACATGTAAATAAATTTAACAGTGGATACAATTATATACTCGTGCAAAAGCCGAGTTTTTCTGCACACTTTTTATGCTGAGTACAAGGGCCCTCTTCTTAAACTCGAGGGAGGGCTCCCCTTATCAGTTCTCCCGTGGCAAAGAAGCGTCATTGTCGTAAATCGGCTGGGAAATTCCTCACTTGCTCATTCAACAATTCCTTGTCAATTCTCTCTTACTAAACTACCGATGCCTCAATTACTTTAATTTCACAGCTAATTCTTTTCATTGTGTACAAGTACCTGCTGCATTTCCCACCCTAGGCTTATATTCGACTCGGCTACTTTTCCCAGTTTTTTGGAATATAATTGGGTACCTCGGCTTATAATGAGGTCAGCTTATATTCGAGTATGAAAAGTATACTTTTTCACAAATACTGCTAGTTATACTATTGAAATATCGGCTATTCTATTCCACATTTAAGTGGAAATATTACTTCTGAAGGGGAAAACTCTAAATATCGATTTGTGTTTCGGTTGCCTCAGTGAGGATTTCTGTTCGAGCCCCAGCCAAGACACTATTTTTCACTTCTTGTATATCCTCAATATTATATCTTTATTTTCATCTCTGTGTAGAGTTGATTGAAAGAAATGTATTTTCACTTGAACAGTTTTTATTGCAAAAGGAAGCATCAATCTCAGTTTTCAATATTTTTAAGTGAGAGTGTATGTCCCTTTTTCATCTCCCAGAAAATAAACATTTTGGTTATGATCTTTCTAAAGTCATAGAGCAAAAGGATAATTCAATTTTCGTGCAAGTGAACTCCAGTGCAACTTCTGCGGCTCAAATATTATATTTATTCCATCATAACTCACGATAATCCACTCTTTGCTGAGACAGAAAATTAAGTGCGTAACTTCCCATTGCTACATAAAACGCAAAGGCATAATTTCACTCTAAAGACGGTGTAAACCGCATCACACATCAGTGTAATTTAATTAGTGAAACCGGAAGACTTCTGCCACGATTAATATCTCTAAGAATTTGAAGCGCATTCGATATAAAGATTCGACCATCTTAATTATACATCATTAAATATTTTTGTCTCAAAAAGAGATGAGTCGTTTGAGCTCTCTTTCCCCTTAATTAGTTTGAGGGACCTGAACACCGATTGGAATATTCCATTGCGCAATTAGACCGAATGTTTCAGCCTGCTTTTCTGGTGGCTATTCTATCCCTATGGGTAGTAGATAATGGGTGACGTGAAAGGTGGATTTCGCAAACAAGAAATACAGAAATTCTTTGCGTGTAGTCATGTTCTTGGCCTTCATTTTCAGTTCTTCACGTGCTATCGAGTTGTTCACATCGAAAACGTATCGTTCAGAGGACTTACCTACACTGGCATAGTGCAAATACATACGTGTTTCGTGTTATTTCAAAAGAAATTGTACTTACAGTTTTTCTTTAAACGAAGTAATGCATTAGCTGATGTAATGACGATATGCAGATTTTATCTAATCACATGACGGCTCATGTAAAAAAGTAATTCTTTAGAATCGAAGAGTATTCTCTGCTGAAAAATCCGAACCTATTGTATAGTTTTATCAAAGAAACGACTGAGAGCTATTAATTTTAATTTCAGCATAATGGTTGTTCAAGTAAATGTGGCTACGATGAAGTCAAACTGCTATTCTTTTAATTATATATCCACTGGATCTAATTAAAACATTGCGTCTGGAAAGCATGATTATTTAAAATAAGATTTTTAAATATATCCATTTGTTTTTAAAATTAAAGTTAATTACAATGAAAATAGACTTTAATTTGACGGCACTACGAAAGTCGTTTTTCGGCTGTTTCTTGATATTTAATTTGGAAGCTTTGATTTAAACCATTAACTTAGGTGAGCGATATAATTTAAAACACGATTTTCCAATATATCTTTTTGTTCTTTCAAATTAAATATGGTTATAATGAAAGTAGGTTATATTTTGATTACTATCACGACTACTTAAATCGTTTTCTTGCTATTTTCTTGATTGTAAAAAAATTTGAAATAAACTTTTGATTGTAGAAAACTTTTATGTAAACCATAATTTTCGATAATTGGTATTATTAAAAAACGATTTTTAAATACATTTATTTTTAATTCATATAAAATTGAACTATAATGTATATAGATTTTATTTTGACATGATACACTAAATTCAAAGTGCTATTTTTGGTATAATATATTGTTTTATTATCATTACACTTAATAAACGGTATAGTTATTGCACTACAATCTTAAATAAAACGTGAATGGGTAAAAATAAAAAGCTATTGTCAAATAAAGTAATATGAAAAAATAAAGAATAAATTAATATTTACAAGAAAATTCAGGAAAAACAGGATAAGGTCCACGTGAGACTTTCTTGGCTCAAGTGTTAGTTCCTGGTTTTAAATTGTTGTATGGTATAATTATGTTAATACTATATAGACTGATTTAAACTATATATAGATACAAAATATTAAACAAGGCATAGAAAGTGTGATAACACTTAATGTAATTTTTCCCCACTTATTAGAAGTCACTTAAAATGGTTCTTAAGTCTCAATTTATGGATATACTCTCTCTTTGGAGCTACAGCCCTATGTGAGCCTCCACCTCGATCAGCCTCCACTTCTCTGTTTTCTCACTTTCATCTTCTTCATCACTTTATCAATTAGCCATCTCAATCTGGACCTTCTTCTTCTAGTGTCACACAGTCTTCCTTCTATTTCCTTCCTCGGCATTGCTGTTTCATGCATCTTTTCAAATGGTCCAACCATTGGATTCTCAAACATTTTATGAACTTAGCTACATCTTCCTCAATACATTATTGTATTTAACTCCTCTTTGGTTCTCCTTTGCCATAATCCATTCTCAATGACAGGTCGGTATGTTCTCTGCAATTGCTTTCAAATCTTTCCAGGGCCATACTCCTGGGTGATTGTGAGTGTCCATTTTTATGTTCCATAGGTTACTACTGGTCTGGCAATTGATTTATGTATTTGTATTCAAGTGTTTCTATTTATTAATACATAATAATCTAAAATAAATTCTTTCATTTATTCATTTTATGCTTTTTTGTAAGTTATCCTAGATCTTTAAACTCTTCCACACCTTCAAATTTTGTATGTTTTATGTTCAAATCCTGGGTGACTCTAGGTTTGCCAAATGAGTTCATAAGCATATATTTAGTTTTACTGGTATTAACTATCAATCCCATTTTGCTTGCTTCTTTCTCTTCATTTGTTAAATATTGTTACTCTTTGATCATTTTTTTTCTTCAGCTTTGTGTAATACTAGAATAAACAGTGTGACCCATAGGCCATCTCTTTGCTTTATCCCAGTGCTGAATTCAAATTGATTTTATAGTTGATTATGTATTTTTACTTTAGCCATGCTCTTCTTCAATGTCATTTGCATCAATATAATTATTTTGGATGGAATTTCCATATCCTCCATTGCTTCTAAGAGTTTGATCCTGTTAATACTATCAAATGCTTGTCTAAAATCTACAATAGCATATGCAATTCAACATTGTGATCATAGCATTCATCTAAAATTTGTCTGATTACAAATAGTTGGTCTATTGTACTTCTATTGTATCTACTCCCACACTGAGATTCTCCAATTATCCTCTCAGTTACTACTTTTAGCCTTTCTTTTATGATGCTGTAGAGTATTTCATACGCTATATTTAGCAGTATTATCCATCTATATTTCCCGAGAATCAGTTTATTTCCCTTTTCTGTATATTGGGCTTAGGATTCCCATTTTCTATCCTTCTGGCATTTTTCTGTTTCCTGTATTATACAACTAAGTTTATGTATAGCGTTACTCATTATATCTCCTCCATATTTACTAGCTCTGCTGCAATATTTCTTCCCTGGAGCTTTATTATTTTTTAAACTTTTTGTATGCATTGTGCAATTTCCTGTCTAGTGCATTTAATTCTGAGCAAGTTTCCTCTATATTTGATTCTTTCTTTAGCATGTCATTTTCCTCTGTTGTTATTCTATCCTTATCTTCTGAACAGAGAAGTTCTTTGAAATATTCTACCATTCTGTTCAGAACTTTATTCTCTTCTTGGACTACATTTCCCTACTTATTTTTAAATCCTTCCATTCTTGGTTGGTATCCGCTTTTCACCTTTTCTAAAACTTTGTAGAACTATCTCTGTTCATTCTGTTTGCTGTATTCTTCTATATTCTCTAGCTGTTCTTCATTTTCTCCTTTTTACTTGCATATCCTATTTGCTTCCTTCCTCATTTCTTGGTATCTTTCAGTGTTCATTATAGTTTCTTTCCTTGTCATGCTTTCTCTAGCTTTATTCTTCTCCTGTATAATTTGGGCACACTCGTTGTCAAACCAATCAGCATTTTTTATTCTCTTGTTTTCTCCAATTGATTATTCCACAGCTTCATTGATTGCTTTCCATATTTTTTCCCATTCTTTTACTATGTTAATTTTATAAGTCTTTCATCGGCTCTTGATTGCATTTTACTAGCTAATCCTTTTTGGTTTTGCTTCGTGACTTCCAAGTCTTAATTTAACTAATCTGTATCCCATATTCTCTTAACCATCTCTGAACTTTTTTCAGTTTTAATTATTCTCTCCCTTACTCTTGCTTTAAATAGATAATGTTCCGATTCACAGTTTGTCTCTTTGCAGCATCTTATGTCAATATCTGATTATTATCCATTATTCCTCATCTTTCGCAGCTTTTCCTCGGCTGAGAGTTCGCCTGAAATTGCGTCACTCCCTGCAACGCCTATCTAATTATTCTTCGATCACTTCTTCTCTTAATAAGATTTTGTAAAAATAATTGTATGATATTTTTTACCATTTATACCCCCTCGATAGTTGAATATAGTAGACCGAATGGTTTGAAAGAAATTCCTTGGTTCCATTTTCGTACATTAAGATAGATATATATTTATATATTAAGATATATAATAATTATTTAATTAATAATTTCAAATATTGGTGGTCAGTTATTTATTTAAATATTTAATTAACCGTAGCTTAATAAATGAGAGAATTTTCTCGTTCATTGTGCTTGAGTTATTTTAATTGTTAGACTTATAGCACGAGTTCATGCAATTTTTAATGTTGATTCTTTGCCTTTGTCCAGCTATCCGATATTTAGGTAAATAATTATATAACTCCCACTGCCTTTTCAGCCAATTATTTTCATTTCCTTCAGTTTCATAATACGCTCTATGAGTCTGCAAACATTTCAGAGAGAAAGAGGTTATAAGCTGTTATTTGCCTCTCTTACGCTACTTATTCTTGTTTTGCTGATACTTACGGGCACCAAAGCCTCCTTTTCATTCACAATAAACAAGAAAAGGACGTATTAAAGAAAAAACGTGTAACGGGAAAGTTTTGTTCCTTCCTCGAAGCAGAAGATAAAATGTTTCTGGAAAGCGGACATAATGCGATTGCCTCTAAAAAGGAAAACAAGAAACGGAATTATAACGAGCGAATATCCCTGCGTAGAAGTTTCTCGTGTCATTTGGTTATCTTGGCTGCATATTCTCTTTGTTCGAAGATGCATGTAATGTCGGGTAAGTTCGCCTTAAAACGAATTTCAGTTCCCAAAGTATTCGCGTCTTTGAAAGAACTCTTTTCTGTGAAAAACGATCATTGTTTAAGTTAAAGTTAGTGTTTAGACTGTGTTAGGGATCTTTAAAGAGAATGACTTGGGTATGAATCTAGAATGGCGTAGGATGTAGATTTTTAGGTGGTTGCAGAACAAATTGCAAATATTCATATCCATGAATTCGGAAAACAACTTACGTGCTAGAAGTTGACTCTACACTAGACCTAATAACTGAGGCTAGCTATAAACTAGGGTATCGGATGATTGTGTATTTCCTTTCGGTATTCGACTCGGTTCAAATATAACGATGGTATTGCTTAATATATAATTAGGTAAGATTTTACAATTTTCAGTTTTTAGTTTTAGAGATATGAAGCACTGTGAGTGTTCCAAAGTTAAAAATGTTATAAAGTACTATGGAAGACTTCGAGTTTTGAGTAATGGTATGGTAAGTATTGAAGTATTTGCGAATACTTCAATACATACATAATTAGCGAATGTGCATAAAGGGTGTGGGACCGGAACTTGAACCCAGATTTTCCACTTGTCTGGCGGGTGCTCTAAGTAATTGAGCTATCTCTCCTCTCTGTCTTTTCTCGTTATACATAATAGGAAAGCGGAGTATTTGTAGTGCAGATGCCTGGCATTGAGATCTGGGTTCGACTCCCTGTCCAGTCGACTTTTTTACATTCACCTTCCTTCATGGCATTTTCCGATTAAAATCATCACAATTCGAATATATTTAAAATTTTCTAAGTTTACTAACACAAAAAGGGTTTCTCCATGAGTTTTTTTAATAATAGCGTACGTTGGCCACTGTCTCGCGATGCACCTTTTATTCAACTCGTATGTGAAGCATTGAACTGTCTGTTTTAGCGATCCGACTTTGTGACTCTTATGCCCTTTCTTGACCTCGAATCCTGGTGTCTCTTTTCCCTTCTCTCGTCTGCCTTTTTTAAAACATCCCCTGTTCTGTTACTCCGTAAATTTTCTTTGATCAAACGTAACAACGTCATATTGTGTCTCACTCAGTTCACTTTTCAATCTTCATAGTTTCCTTTCCAAGCATTTTATGCGTTGAAAGTTCTTTTGAGGAAAAAGCTACGCGTGAGATATGCAGATGATATCGTAGCAGCACTTTGTTTAGCTCTAATAACTTATTTGTGAGAAAGCTTTTGAAATGTCAGAGAGATGAAAATTGTATGTCTCGGTGCTCTTCGTGGGATCCGAATGGAAGTAGACTTGTGGAAAATTTCCATTCCGTTTTAAATCTATGATAACAAAATCCCTTATAATTCCATTTGTAAAAAGAGCAGACAAAAATTAATAAATGGAAACAAAATTAGCTTACAAACATGATGAGGTCTCCAACTGGATTCCTCTTAAGCCCTTTACTTTGTGATTGTTATTTCGAAGAATGAAATTGTCTGTTAGCCGAAAATTTAATATGTAAAGCGTTCAAAATTTTCCTATCCTTGCCCCATTCAGGTTAAGTTCGGGCGAAATTGTTATACAAAATTTTAGCTAGTGGTTACAATATTATAATAATACGTAGAGTTGAAGATGCATTAAGAAATTGAAATATATTGACCACATAGTGATATATTTATTCGTACTACCTTGGTTTCGGTGGTTGATTGCACAACCCATGTTCCTTAGGAAGAATATGCCTTTTGGAATTTTGCATTTAATAGCCATTTATAGCTTATTGTACTACATATAATGCAAATGTAATGCTACCTTTGCCATGACTGTCACCAAATGAGCCACGACCAAACCGTTTAAATCATGTGACACCATTTTGAGGTGCTGGTAAATCTTTTCTATAAATGCAACTTTCTATCTTACTGATGTATGCAGACCATTATACGGTATTCAAATTATAAATACTTTAGAAAGAATCAAAGAAATATTTGTACTTCTACCACAAATTTATTTATACAAATAACTGTAACATGACCGGTTTCGACGATTAATCGTCATCTTCTGGTGTCATTAAGGTCATTCCGGGGTCATCTCGACGATTAATCGTTGAAACCGGTCGTGTTACTGTTATTCGTAAAAATAAATTTGTGTTTAAAGTACAAATATTTCCTAGATTCTTTCCATTAGGGATTACCACAACATCTCGCCTGATTCAGTGAAGTTTATGTTCAATCGTTAATACTTTGTAATATTTGGCTACAAAACTCTAAAACTTTGCCATACAAGTCATATATATACCTCAATAATTGATTATTCACCCCCGCAATGTATAGCAAGAACATATTTTTCATCAGGCAACTCTAGCCTTGGAAACGTATTCAACATACACTCTCATGAATTACCAGGTGTATCCATACGCAGCCTAACTTATGACGAAAGAATTCAGGAGGAAAACTCATTAAATGAACGAATCGGATGGCTGCGTCCTCCTGGTGGAGGCACTAGCGGAAGAAGGCCTTCGTCCCTACATACATATGGGCGCCATAATTCTGTCCGCTGTCTGCAGAACCGCTTTAGCCTCCGTCTTCGGCTGAAATGTTTACTCTGTTTGGTGATTTGTGTTGGCGGTTAGGGGAGGTCAATCACCAACGCGTCGATTCACGAAATGTGGATACTAAATATAGCAGCGATCGGGAAGATGGATGGAATTCGGAATTGTCACACACTGTTAAAGACACGTGCTAGTAATTTGTGTTTCAGTGGAAGTAGGTTTCAATACGATCTCTTATACAGCGATGGATTTATCCACTGAATAAAAGAACAAAATATTCATCTTAAGTCTCTTTTAGATGTGTCCATTGGTTATTGCAATGTGTATTTGAAAAGAAAAATGCTCATTATGATGAATTTAAATGCTTAGTTTTTTTCCACAAAAATATTGTAATGTAGCAAAAAAGTTTCAACGGATCATAATCATAATCATGGTTATAATAAAAATTCGTGTTCTGACAATAACTATGATTAGTTGAAACCTGGTCGCCATACTACATTTTTCAGATATCAAAAACTTACTGTTTTATTTTATTGTTGTATTTACCATATTCTAATGGAGTTCCACACAGTGACTACTAATTCCATCAATGCTAGAAATCGGTAATTGTATTTCTTATTGTTATTGTTTTGATTATTGTAGCTCATATTGTTATTGTTCTTCTTATTATTATTGTTGAGCATTTGAGTCATGTGCGCGCATTTGTCAAGACTTCATTGATAGATTTTCGCAACAATGCTATGCGACAATGTAGCTGTTTTATTTTACTTTGAAATTGCCTTTTATATGTTAACGATGGTTCCAGAAACTTTTAAACCCGCATCCTAATAACCAAGGAAAACTCTTTGAAGTATAACGTTGACCGTCGAATAAATTGGTGAATATCCGTAAGTCCCCTAAAAAGATGACAGCCGAAGATTATCACACGGTCCCTTCTCTGAAGAGTTTTGCCTTTCGGGTTTTGACACCTAAAAAGTGAAAAGACGGGAAATCCTTTGGTCGAATATTTTTTCCACTTAAGTGTGAAAGATGGACCCGTAGAAGGAGGTCATCGAGAGATGTGAGAGTGGTCTGAATTGGATGAAGTAAGTTGAGCTGGTGGGAAAACAAACTCGGAAGTGCTGGAGGTGAAAGGAGAAGAAAAGAGGTTTGTGGAAATAAAGGAAGTGGAAACGAAGGGATTGAATATTGAAAGACGGGGTGGGTGTTTGATCGAAGAGAGTAATTGAAGTAATATGTCATGATCGGCTCCATTTTTATCGGGTTCGTAATGACATAACTTATTCAAATGACGTAAGAGAGATTTTAATTCCCGCCAAGTGGATAATTCAATTGTTATTGTCACAAGAAAGAAAGCTTATTTCTTCGGCGATACTGCTCAAAATCTCACGTGAAGAAATTGTTAATCTATTTACGAGTAATAATAGGTGAAGAGAAGACTTTGGATCCCTTTTTAAGGATATAGCGCGAACGGAGGAGCTAGAGATTTGGCATAGTTAAAGTTTATATGCAGGAGGAGTGCAGAAAGCAAATATCTTTGTCCAAATATCCTTGGTTTGACTCTGGACCAGTATAATCGTCTTTCATAAGAAATGCACGGAAAGTTCATTTTGATCGATTGCAGACATTTTTCTTTTGCAGAATTAGATCAGAAATAATCGTAGTACAAAATCGAGATTAATACTAAAAGAAAGGAAATTGAATAAAGATTCTTATTTTGGTCGTAGAATATCGCATTCGTGTCGAAATTACGAGAACTTTGGCAAAAAGAAGGAAAATGTTGTGAAATTTCTTCGTAGTAAAGAAACCGGTCCCCCTGGCGACCAAGGCGATTGTTGAATCCGAGCTTATGCATTTTCACATTATAATACACGGGGATTTTATCTCCATACTTAATTAACGGTAGGGACTCATGTCAGAGATAAGGAAAATAGGACAATTAACCGATATGTCAACAGTTGCTAACTGAGTGATGAATAACAGGGATATAATTACGGCGATTTTAAGTTTTTTCTTTTGGAAATCAAAATTCAAAATGACAGTGAATTGTATCAAAAAATAAATAAAGCTACAAGCTGTAACTGTGTTTTATTTATTTTTCTAACATGAACATTTTACATTTATTGAAGGGAATTAAGTCAAACAACACACCCTAATGACGTATTTGTACACGCTCACAGCTGACGTAATAGAAAAATAATGAGATAAATTATAAGCAATGATTATATAGGTATAATCTTTGACAAAAGAACCTCAATAACGTTCAGACTTAAAAATTCAATGAATTATGGTCGAATTTCGACCACTGGGCGGTCACTGGTAATTATAAATATAGGTTCAGCTTGGTATATTAGGGTTCGGCTTATTGGACTAACAAAATTATCTTCATGATACCGTTTATTATAGGTGTAAGAAGGGTTTGGTGTAAGAAGAGACTTGATAGTCTCAATCTCGCCCTGAATAAAGTCCTTTATTATTATTATTATTATTTATAAAATTTTACTAATCACTGAAAATTATAGTTTAAACTGCATTGAACAGTCAGCTAGTTCTTTAAATATAGTGCTTTCTTGAGGACACGTTCAAAACGTCTATTGGAAGCCCCTGATTGGCATTCTCAGGATGTTATTGCAAGGTCTCATTGTCATGCGCCTCTGTCAAGACTTTTCATTATCGTGTACTTCCAACAATCAAGCGCGGCAATGCAGATCGGTATTATTGTAGTTTTAAACCATCCAAGGTGCGGTAAAGCATAATACCGGGTAATTTTCAACTCCCAGTCTATATTTCAGAGTAGATATTCACGTTCCGTACTTCTGAAGTCTCAGTTTTTGCAACCACCTTCTTTTCTACTTAAATAACACGGATTCCATTGCATTTATGAGTATAAGTTCACACGTGTAAGCCGCGCAGTCGAGCTCACTCTAAGGAATTCCTCCGCGGGATCGAGATTTTTCAAATAAATCTATTTCCTCTCCTCTGCTTCTTAGCCTCGTAGAACAAGGATTGAATTCTTCTCCTTTGAATAATTCATCTCGAAAATTCGTTTCTCTAACCTCCGCCAGAGAGCAGCAGTCGATCTCATTTCCTCCGTGCATTTCTTTCGGCAACATCCGCTTCGATTACCTCGCGGCCTTTTTCGCCAAATATCAATCAATATGGAACATCCCCTCGAAAAAGGATACGTTCTTGAGTGAAAGTCATCGCTGGGGGGAATACTTTTCCCCGATAGGACGTATTATGTTGGGACCGTTCGTTCTTTTCTATTCGACATGAATATGTATTCTCATTTTAGGTAATTACCATAGGAACATAATCTTGGTCTCAAATTTTGGGGGGGTCGCGAGAGTTGAAATCTCTCTTAAGATGTTTGGATTGGAAAAGCTCAGTTTATGATCGAAGTTTTTGAGTATCCCTGGGCCCCAGTAATTATTCAAGAAGGTAATTCTTTCGTCTTCGCTGTAAGCGGTCCCGGGTTCGATATAGAATAGATACTTAAATGCGAAATGACCCCAACTTTCGAAGTAAATTTAAAAGTACATCTGGTACTTTTGAATTTTCTATCAATGCCATTTTTACGAATCAGGGTAAATATCAAAATTTGAAATAGTGAAAACGGTAGAAATAGTAGAAATATTGGTATCAAAATACTAAAAAAATCTACGGTTGAAACTTTATTTAGAATCCTTAGGCATTTTTGTATCATTTCTTTAGGTATTGGCGTACCCTCTAATTCTCAACAGATTTTATATTCGAGAAATGAGAATCAAATTTTGAAGAATCCTTAAACTATAAGTAACACTCATGATACACGTGATAGACTTTTTCAGAGTCATATTGGAAAACAAATTGTACCAAAAGTAAAGTACAGTATTAATTGAAGCCCATAAAACGAGGAGCACTCAAAATTCGTGAAATTCAGTAATACGGTATCTATGGTAGATATAAATTGAGTTAAACCGGAATATATTGTCGCGCAGTATTGTTTCAGGTGTTTAACAATAAACAGTCTCAAAGAGATTGTGCGGGAGAATAAGGCGTTCTATAAAAAACTTTTTTAAAAACGAATGAGTACTCTGGGTCCTTTTCTAGTGCCTTACGTATTTATTAAAACGAAAAATTCATATGTAGGTTAATTGAAGCCTTATCCATCAATAAAATTCAAGGAATTCATAAAATTTATCTTTTTTATTTTTATCAAATCTACTTAAATATCCAATAAAATTAATCATTGTGGTATGCATTGGTAAAAGAGATTGTCATATATTTACCTTACCTCGTTTCTCATTTTTTTCGAAAGAAGATGCAATTATAATTCACAAATCTATTGATCATATTCATTGAATTTTCCTTT
Source organism: Sympetrum striolatum (assembly GCA_947579665.1). Lineage (NCBI taxonomy): Eukaryota > Metazoa > Arthropoda > Insecta > Odonata > Libellulidae > Sympetrum > Sympetrum striolatum. Next base: position 75,950,404 of record OX388348.1, read on the forward strand.
CACATACTTTCATAATCATCCTATGCTCTAACTTCTTAAAACAATAGTACTTATATATAAGCTGTAATGAATAGATACATATCAATTGCTGTATCTCTTTACCGTTACTGTCATTTTTTCTTGTGACCGTGTAATATGTCTCGTGATTGTTATGAGTGGCTACGTAACAATTATTTTTTTTATACTGTGATTGTTTTCTCGTGACTGTGAATCTCTAAAGGCAAGATTTCTCGAGCATATTTTCGATGAAACGTCGCCAGTATGTTTTCTATTCAGTGTGGAGTTAATCAATTCTATATTCTTTTAGAAATAAGTCAAATTCGTTAAGAGCGGGTATTTTGAGAATTTAGATCCAGGAAACGGTCGATCGCATTATTCCCACAAAAGGAATTAATATGCAAAGCAGAGATTAGCCTTCGAAAGGGATAACGATGTTAGCGCCGACAACCGTAAGAAAAGGAAAGTTTGCCAAAGAGAATTTCAAATGAGGGCTGAGAAGCTCTATCTCCTTAACTTCAAATGATATTTACAAAATAGTTGAGGAATTATTAAGGCGGCTCTGCGAGAGTTGTTTGGCGGATATTAGAGACTTTCACCATTACGTACACCGTTAGCAACATAGAAGTGTTTTTTCTTTGGTCATTATCAGGGAGTTTCAGCATTGAGCACACAGTTATATTTTTAACCTCCTAAACATTTTATGATATTATAAGAAATCGCATACACAATTTATAACCGTTCTAGTTTTAACCTCTGATAATTATTCTTCTGCTTTATGTTTTACGTATGCTGTTAATCAATGCTGATTTTTTAATCTCTAAATAATGTTTTCTTATTTGAAATTAGAGATTTTATACATTAGATTCACCGTTTTTAATAGATGTATTTATAATATCCATAATTATATTTTAATATAAAACATTGTACATACTAAATAAATAAAAGAATAAAATAACTAAGTATATTTTCCACAGTAAATACTGTATAATATAGACTTAGTTATTTTATTCTTTTATTTATTTATTATGGAATTACACGAAGTGAAGGCCGAGATGATGGAATTGTATATAGTATTTACAACCATTACTATTTATCTCTAAAGTGGTCCGGGTTCGATCCCTGGTGGAATCCCATGTGCAAATGACCCAAGTTATCGAAGCACTTATACTAGTACTACTACTATTTACCTCGTATTAAATATATCTCTGTTGAATTTTGTTACATCGTTCATAACACCATATTTTCAACCTGCGAATATTATTTTCTTTGGTGAATATTAGGGACATTTCACTTTAAGCAAACCGTTGTATGTTTTGCCGCAAAATAATTAATTTTTTGGTATACACTTTCCTTATGTGAATTCCGATTCTCGGGCATGCGCAGGACAACTCAATCATTCCACCGTCATTCGACCTCTGAAACTCTCTATTCTCTCCCAATTTCGCTCATTTTCCCGTTGTTTGTGTGGATACGAGAAGAAAGGAGGAAAATGTACGAGACTTTAATAATTTATTGGACGCTTTCGGGTCTTTCGCTTTCGGATTAGGCGGTTCCTTGACAGGTCCATAACCACAGCATCCAATTGAAGTCCCGCTGAGTTTAAGACTCTTATTCGTCAGAGTAAAGAGAATTGAATGTGACCATTTCATCTCTTAAAGGAATTTAGCTGCAACAGTATAGTTGGTGAGATGGGTACTGTTTGGTTGTTTGAGGCACAAATTGACTTTTCCATGACAACAATTATCAAAAAACAAAACAACTCTATAATAATAGTAATGGTAAAACATCTTTCTTTCTCAATATTGAGACAAAAAGTTTTCTCTTTCATCCAACTCATCGTCTTAGATCGTGTTATAATTAATTTAAATGCTATTATAAAAAATGAGAATAAGTTGAACAGGATTCAAAGAGAATAATTTTACTGTATTTAAAGAAATCATTCCTTAGATTATGTGATAAATTGTTCGAGAGTTCCATCGTTACGTTATGTGTGTATCAACTGTATATTTGTCGATTGCATTTGCATATGATCATTTGTAAAGCTGTATTTTAACATGTATTTTTTTAGTCTTCCTTATATTTTTGTATGCTATAACTTATTGTTTTTAAACTTTTAAATAGTGAAAAATGTGTAGTAAAATTTCATTATTGTTCTAACGCCAATATTGGGTCCATATTGCTTTATAATTGTTTTCTTTTTGTTGTAATATTTATTGTGCGATCACAAGTGATACCGCGCCTCTATGGTAATCTCCCACGACCTTAAAAATTTATTCGTCCATTACTTACAATTGCTTTAATCGAAAAATAATTTTTCCTTAGCTGGAATCATACTTTTCCTATTTAATAACATTTCGCCATATTTTTGACTCGGATCTGTGTTAACCATTTAGTTCGAATTATTGATGATTTTTCAAAACTATTTGACTCGAGTATAAGCTTAGTGCTGGAAATGCAGCTGCTACTGGTAAATCACAGTATAAAAATTGGTACCTATAAAATTACAGTGATTGAGTGATCAGTTCGCTAATTAAAAAAAAATATTTATTCAGTTATGCAATTTATATGTTAATTAAATTAGGTCCTCATCCTCACCCGAGTATAAGCAGAGGAGTGCTTCCTAAGTATGAAATTTACACCAAAGCTCGGCTTATACACGAGTAAATGCGGTAACTCGTTATCTAAAACTCAATTCTGTTTCCTTCATTTCCAGTTAATTTCCTAAATTACTCCTTTCCCCCAAGAAATGAACTCCTTTAACTTTACGGAAAATATTACTTCACGGACGTCTTTGAAATGTTAAGAAGGCGCAAGAATAGGAGTACATGAGCGGAAACTTGGAGTCAACATCCGAGTAAATACGTCGCATAGTTGGAGTCGGTTTAGCCGAGAATGCATCACGGGAGGAAGTTGAGCAAGTTGGGATCCCCGCGGGCGTTCCCAAGTCAAGAGTCTGCAGAAGATAGTTGGAGGGTTGCGGTAACGAAGTCAATAGACCGACTAAAGATGGAGCGCAATTACAGCAACAAAGGCGAAGACGGATTCTTTTTCGCATATTTGCAAAGGCGTCTTTTTTAATGAAGTGGACGTTTTTTGAGGGGACGAAAAAGCGCTGACGAGTTGGTCGCTGTTGACGATCCCTTTGAGTATCAAACGGCCGTAATTTAACGATCCTCTTGAAGTATTTGTTTGGAAATGTATCCAAATATTAGAGGAAATGCGTTTTTGTTCGGAACTGTTGATTCTTTTCTTAGAAGTATTTACCTCTCCTCTGTTTGCTTTGATGCTTAATTAAGAGCATGCAAACGTGCAATTGGGGGTATGGCTTTAGCAGTGTGGTCACCAGAGCCTTCAAGTAGAATCAGTTCTGAGTTTCGAGTGTAATCTGAAGAATGAGTAATAAGTTTCAGTAACTCTTCCCTTAACTTTTAGTTAAAATCTCCGTCTAGTTTTACGTACGTTGGAGATTTCTTACCACCTCTCAATTCGATGATACATCCATGGTTATATCTATGCATGCAAAAAAGCGACTCAGTTGGATGACGATAAATGAATGTGACTTTTGCTTTGGCCCGGTAATTTCCATTGAGCTTTTGCGGTATCGTGGAATATGAAAAGAATTTGGCTTATGCTTGTATTGGCATTAGTTTTGCTGCTCGAATAAAAAAAATGGCGATTTAATTGCAGGAATACCCTCCTCAAAATAATTTGTAAGCCGTCATGATGACGCGATAGTTAGCCATTTGCAAGTTGTTCTCAATTATATCCTTAATTTTTTCTTCATTTTTCTGTGTTGCTTTTTGATGTACCAGATGACATTATTTCCATTATTGGACCTAATATTCGATCCGAAATCCATATCAGATCCAAATTTAATACCATTGGTTCTCATTTATCCCATTATAGAATTTATAATTCTTTACCCTAATAATATAAAGCAAAACGTCTTACCTTTAGTTATAAAAATCTGGGGGAAACATTGGTTTTTGTCGATTTAGAAAAGGTATGATATATAGTAAACGGCAGCCAACTCTCCCTTACAGGAAAATAAACTACATAAAGTGGGGAAAGAAACACCTGCGAAATGTGTAGAATCCCATGTAAGATATTTGCGAATAAAACAGCGAAAAATGCTTGAGGAAGGGACATTGAATAGTTCCACTTTCTCCCGTCCTCTCAGCCGCTCTTCTCCCGGTACAGCTCCCACTCGTGACGTGTCACACGTGATCTCGACTCGTCTTTTCCCTCCCTCAAACGCCCACCACCTCAGCAACACTCAGACCCATGGTTAGAAACCCGGTGAGGGCATTTTTGCTTGTGTGCGTTGAGAAAATGGTGGATTTTAGCGAAATACAAATAACAAACGAAACGTTAGACTAAACTTTGCACAGTAAGTATATCATTATTTTATTTATCTATCTTAATTCTGTACCTGTAAGGCTCTCGTTTATAATTTTTAGTTTACGAAATTCTTCCAAAGAGTTTTTCTAATATCACTATTTACAATTGCAAACCTTTTCCCATTTGAACAAGACATCGATGCTAAGGCTTCAATGTTAACAGGATGGATTTAAATAATACAAGGTTATTCAAAATAAGGGTTTTGCATGGATTGTGACATAATTGGCCAAAATTAAAAAAAATGTTTGTTTACACAAAACAGCAATTTTAATACGTCACCCGGAGTCTTTACAAGGAGTGTATTGCAATTATTTTAAATAGTCTATGTAGCATTATTATTTTAATTATTCTATATGTAATTATTATTTTAATTATTCGAAGCCTCCCTACTTTAATTGTGCATATAATTACTACAATAGTCCGCAAAGTGAATATAGGGTACATTTGTAAATGTTAGTAACAACCCAAAAACGTTTATGTCAATAACGTTAATATAAACAATGCTAAAGCTCTACCATATGCATTATAAGTAGAGGGTATATAAGGAGAAATTAATCTTGCATTTATAAGTATTCTTACAGGTGTAAATGTGCGCTTAAAGTCATATTTATTTGTTCAAGAAGAGCTTTCTTTCTATCCATCTTATTTGTGCTGTATATTTTCTACCGATTTCAATGTTAGTTGTATTTTTACTCGTACCTCGATCTGAACGAACAGTTGAATTAAGTGTGTTTTCAAAATGAAGCTATTGAAGAGATTTGGGATGGCCAAGTGGGTAGTGTCATCGCCGTTGGCTATAACGGGTTCGAATCCAGGTGGGGGCCCAAATGTGCGAAATTACCTCAGCTGAAGAAGCTTCTCTTCCAATGCTATAAATCAGTTATAGTGAGGGATCTAAAGGATACCAAAGTACACCGTGAACTTGTTTTTTGATTTAACAAAGAACTTACTAAGACGATGAAGTAAATGCAAAACCTTCTGTTAATACGCATAATAATTTGATTCTAATTGCAAGCAAATGCTTCAAATGACGCGTAAAAGGTCGACTTGTTTCCATAGAAATGAAGGAATCAGCTCTAGCCGCCACACGGAGAGCATTAACTTGTTCAATTGAAAAGTTAATCGGTAACTGTTGCTTGTAAATGGGTTTTTATTGATTTTATGATTGATGAAATTATTATAATCGTGTGAAAAAGTGATAGAGAACTCCCATGTGAAGAGGTACCCTTTCTTATGTTTGGAGGAATGGTCTATGAGTAACATGGTGGTGCATTTTATCCGAAATAAACGAGAAAATATGTTGCGTATCGGGCACTTCCGCTAGTTTTAAGTTAAATTTTAACTAATATGATAAGTCTTCACCAGCAGTACTGATATGATCCTCACCTTTCTAAATACATCCTACATATTTCAATTTCATCAAAATTCCTTCAAATTATCATCTTCGTATATAAGGATAGTCCAATGCTCTTAAAACTTAAGGGAATCATAAATATCGTAAAGAGTTAACACCTTCAAAGAAAAGCAAAGGGTTTTGAGAGGTATTAGAAAGGTTTTGAAATTTTCAAAGTCAAGTATTTGTCGATAAGAATTAATTTACATACACGAAGAGCTTAAGCCCGACAGAATATGGTGTAACCAGAGAATGATGTTTTTGTTCACCTTATGAAGCACCAAATGCTACTTAAATATCCTTAAGAAAGGCTCGCTGTCGTAAGAAGAAGTTTCAAAATGTTCCTGGAACCAAACGTTAAGGATTTTGGGGTATATTCATGATAACATAATACTAAGCGATATTTTCCAGCAGCATTATTATAAAATTTGTAGCAATCACACCTGATAACAAACCAATATGCGTAACACTGAGGCGTAAAAATAGCTTAATGCAACAATGAGCGAGGGCGTAGAACCTTGTCAACGTACTACGACTTTATCTTAGTTCAGATTTAAATAAATAAGTTAACACGGATGTATTTCACACGGTTAATATTTACTTATTCTGTAAAACTACACGTAGGCACAAGGCCAGGTGGTAGTCATATCGTGGGGGGTGGGGAAAATTACAAAATCTGCCTGGTATTCACCCTAGTCGGGAGAGAAACCTCCCGAAGGCAGTGTGTAGTACATGTAATTACATAATTTACAAAAATATTTCAAAATTTACAATAATCATACAATGTTTCAAAATTCACCACAATGTTACAATATTAAAAAAAAACAATTTCACAACAAAATCAAATAACCCTTTTAATTTTATTTACGAATACGTTGTGGGAAGAGGGTAAGGGTTCTAAAACTTCTCCAGGTACATTATTCCATTCTACTATTCCCCGATTCAGAAATGAAAATTTACAAAAATATGTTCTCTTTTTAAGGGTAGCGACTTTATGACTTTATGGTGGTTTCTCCCGAGGTAATCCGGTTTCCTGAGTCTATTGATTAATTCTTTCAACGAAGCATTTCCAGTTATAGTTTTGTATATATTCTCTAACCTTTTTAGTTGGCGTCTATATTTTTACAGTGACTTGACTGGGACACAAACCCACGTTGGTCGCTTATTGGTAAGGTTATCTAACCACTGAACGACGAAGCCTGATAAAGAGATTCTAAACCTTCGTCTACATAAATAACCTGCAAGCCGCCTTTGCGGCAGGGGGTGTCAACACCAGTCAGAACTACTTTTTTACTCTGTTCACGAGACTCTTCTTGAGTTACTCAAGCTAGATTAGTCTGAATAAAATACGTAAGAATAAATAAGGGAAGGAAAGATCTTTTAAGGTACTTGTTACAATGTTTCCTAATCTTTACTATAATGCGAAAAGGAATTGAAACTAGTTTAAGCGTTGTATAGTCTGCTGTGCCAAAAGCAAAAATATAAAATAAAACAAATTTGAATATTAATGATAAAAATCTCATCAAAAGACAATACTATATTGCATGAAAATGTACAGTGGTGTGTAAATATATTCATAAAGTTTTTTCCAATTATAAGGTAAGATTCTGATGCCAATTTAACGCAACTCATATGTTTATTAGTAAAGCAAATTCTCAGCACAAACTAATGCAGATTTAAACATTCCGCAATCAAATTTTCGCTATTTTCTGCGTTCGATTATTTGCTCGTCTGAGAGTATTTCATATTCATGGGGGTATTTCGCCATAACTCAGCCGCTCACTTTCACCCGTGCTTCACGGCGTGCTTGAACCTGCCACTGCACGAATTCGTGGCCATATTTCACCGGCGGCTTAAGCCATTCCCAGAAAGGCCCAATTGAATGCCCCCTAGCGGAAGAATTCACCAACGGCCGGGCAATTGAAACATCCTAACCCTTTCCAACGGATGCCCAACGAGGCCTCCTTGTACTTAATTCATGCTTCCGATGTTGTGGTATAGAACTTTCGTCATTGGCTTTTTATTTCAATGAATTCCACTATTTGTGAGAGGAGACCCCAAGTATACTTTTAGGGATGAGACTTTTCCGTTAAATGTTACCAAAGATCGGCTCATCTCATCTTAGTCTGCGACGTTTTACCAGGTGTACAAGTATGAAACCGGATTTATTTTGCAAAAATTACACTTCTGTTATTTGAAAATTACCGAAAGTATCGTAAATAATCGTAAATTATCTTGAAGTATCGTCTTCATCCAATAAGGTTTGCAAGTCCTTGTCTTCAAACTTTTTCGGTGGTTTCCCCCGGTCCTCGTTTCTCACATCAAAATCACCACTTTTACATTTTTAAACCACTCCAAGCACTGAGTTTTGCCAAGAGCATGTTCACCGTATGTTTCGATAAGCATTCTATGCGATTCTGCAGCAGTTTCCTTCAAATGATAGCAGAAAACCTATGCTGTCCGCAAATCATAGTTCGTAGGCACTAAACTCGACATATTTGAGGTCATAGAAAAATACACCGGTGTATGAAACTTAGGTTATTGCGTGTTGACAAACTTCCTCAGCTGTTAGAGGGGGAAGATGGCGCTGCAGAAGCGGTCTTACGGTCTTTAAACTGATAGCGAGCACCATCTATTGGTAAATTCCGGTTTCATACTTTTACACCTGGTAAATCGAAATTCCGTTTTGCAATAAAAACAAAATTATTTACGAAGTACTTTGATGTGCTCCCACTCATAATGTTGGATCAATATTTTTCTTATTGTGGGTGAGTGCATCCACCTCATTCTCAATCGGGAGATATCAAAGTTTAAAGCAGGTGGAACTGGGAGGAAACTGATCAACTAATTCCTTTTTGAAAAATTTACATCTTTCAAATTAATTCTAGCTGAAAGCCGAGATAACTGATAAAGACCAAGATAAAAGCAGATCAGTCTCGCTCAAAACGAGATGAGCGATAGGCCAAGCATACGTTGCTTAGTCTACCTACCTCATTGATGGTGTGGTCAGTGAGCTTGTCTCTAAACACCCCTGGTTCGAATCCCATCTGCCTGGGTTGTTTCTGGCGTAGACTTTGTGTTCTTAGCTTGAGTACATATAGTTTTAAATCATGCAAAAGAAAACATTTGGGGGCTCCTGTAATAAAATTTCACTTTTCCAGTCAAAAAGAAAATGTTACTTTTGTTATCACACTTTATGCATATAGTTTGTAACTTACTAAATAATAGTGTAGTTTTCTCGAGAAAGAACGATATTAACCGTATAAAAGGCATTTTTATCGGTGGTCTTGTAAAAAAAATTGAGATTGCGCAAAGGTGGGACTGCAAAGTGGTGGACTCTTTGCCCAGGTTTTCCTGAGAGACAATATTTTAAATGTTTTGCGAAGTTTGAAAAATGTGCGCCAGTCTTACATCTACATCTACATTAATACCCTACAAGCCGCCTTTCGACGTGTGGCAGCGGGTGTAAACACCTGTCCAATCTAAACTACTTCCTTATTCGGTATTCGTCTTAGACGGGTATGGAAGATAACCAGCAAGAATGCCTGCAAAATCACAAGAAGTATCTTTCTTACATTAGCAGATTAGCTATTTATTATTGGAATGAGTCTAAGAAGAATACCATAATATGGAATTTACCTTTCTTTTTAGCTTTATAAAGGAAGTAATTTATTTTAAATAACTATCGACATAGGTAAGATACCTAAGAGTCAAGTTTACTGATGTTTTTTGCCCGCATAAAAGAAGAATAAGTTTACTCGGTTGGAAAACTATTTAAATTTTCACCCCGCTAACGGCCAGTTACCAGGGGTTATTATTTTATAACCAACAACCCTAACTAATCTTAGACTAGTGCCTTCTCTCTAATTGTCTTAAAGAAAGAAACGACCACAAGTTGGAAGAAGTACTACTTTTTCAGGAGGGTAACAAAAATGGTTATGCTAGTACTTTTGATAGAAGAATTCTTGCATTCTCTCAATTTAATGGGCAAATTATTATTATCATTGTAAAAAATGCTACAAGTGGGCTAATCGTCCGGTGGTAACACATATACATATACATATATTGCACATATTATTATATATCCCATCTAAATTTTTGAATTACAAAAAAATATATATTGATTCACTGCACATGTACTAGTAAACGTCAAGCTCACTCATCCTTAATAGTTTTACCCAATCTTTTTACTTACTCCCTATGATGTTTTGGGAAGGACTCCAAGACTCCTGCAGGTACATCATTCCAATCCTTAACAGCACGATTTAGAAAAGAAATATGTATACTCGAAGTATGGAACTTGAAAGAAAAACAACTTTGTTTGTTCTACAATTATTATATAATCCACCTGTTTCGTCAACGAAATTACATCTTCAGGTGACTACATGGGTGTAAATATATGAATTATGTATTCGAGTTTAAATCAAGTACATTATGTTGTTAGACGATTTCCGAAAAATAGTTGTAGAAAGAACACCATCAGAATTTATTTTCAAGCACAGTGTAATGCTGTGGGCCGAATGAATTCCAAAGACCTCTGTTGGCTATGAAGGAGGAATTTTTGGCAAAAATCTTACTGCCGCCATGTCGTTTTCGTATATAAATATACAAACAGCGAAGGGAAAAATCGTTGAAAATAGATTTACCAGAAAAGCGTTTTTCGCTATGAGGCAAAAAGATGTCTGTATGAACGCGCCGATAAATGGGTTTTGCAGTCAAGCGTAATTGTACATCCAGGAGGTCCCCGAGGGCCCCAGCAGAATTGGAAAGGAAGGGCCCTGAGGGACCGACGGCAGGTGAAGACGAGGAGAAAGTTATTATTAGATATCCGGAGGGGTTATGCATATCCCTTACAATAAAAGCCCTCAGAATTTCCATTCGGGGAAGAATGTTTTTCAGACACTCAATGCATGTTTCGAAAAAAGTCCAAATGCTCTTAACTCGCGATTCATATTAATACCTTTTGAAAACTTTTCGCGGAATACCAAAACAAATGGCGAAGTTTCTTTGAGCTATTCTTGCCGGATATAAATCTGGGGAAATATTCAAATTTATGTAAGGGAAGGGTGAAAAGTTCACCAGAAATCTGTTTTCCCCTCAGAGTCAAATGGCCAATTAGCATTTGATTTCTTCCCTAAGTCCTGTGGATCCCGGGCTTTCCTCTCTTCTTTTCCGCTCTCTCCATTTTTCTGCTTTTTCGTGATGCATTTGTCCGTAGTCGGAGGGAAGACGAAAAGGGATCTCCGATTCGTGCTAAAGATTGATATTGCCAACGTCACTATAAATTTTCTCAAAGCGTACGATCCTTAACGTTAAAAAGGTTAGCAATTGTGAATACGAGAGATGTTCGAGAAGTAGCTGGAATCGGTATTTAACTCATCTATATACGTTGAATATTATATGATTGATATATTTTCGAACCAAAAAATAAATCTCGACTTCCGGTTAACCGATTTACTCCAAAAACTGATCAACTCTAACGAAACCAACCAAAGCGCTATATATGAAATTTGGTGTTGATACAATCAACAGTTTTCATGTAAGAGCACCCACAAAGTAGATAATCAGCAACTTCCGCTTTATCGGTATTTCACGAATAACTCCTAAACAATCAGTGATACAAAAATATGTTTTGTACAAAAGTTGTAGTAAATTACATGTTCTAAAATTTTTATAAATAATAGTAATACCTATATGTAATATTTATGGAGATATTTTGCAAAACCGGAAATTTGCTTCGAAGAATAAAGCTCGGCTTTTGGTTGAGCGATTTACTCCAAAAACTAATCAACTCTGACAGCACCTACCACAGTGCTATGTATAAAGTTTGGTGTTGATATAGCTAATAGTTTTTTACGTTAGAGCGCTCACAATCACACACACATACACACATACATCATTCCGAAAATGGTCAAAACGTGTTCTAGGGACCCCAAAACATGTATTTCCGTTGAAATCTCGAAGTCGATTTTTTCATGGAAACAATGCTTTCTCTATACTACGTATATGGAGCAAGTAAAAATGCATGCGATATTCCCGTGAAAAGTTGCTTCTTGTATTTATCGTTGAAAACTTTTTCAAGAGGAGTCTTTTCATTTCGCTTACATCTCATTGCTTAGACTCGATTGATGGGCATGTCGCTTGAACGTCTCGATTTAATTATGGTTGGATTGAACGATATCCTCGCATATCGACGTTGTTTGTATATCAATTCAATTGTATAACCGAAAAATGTGTTAATTTTCTTAGTGCATACGTGCTGGCTGTTTTTATAAAGTTTACAATCACAAGCAACTATGTTAAGTAATTATATGTACTTTTTATTTTAAGGTTTAAATTAAAATTAGAGGTAATTGTAATTTAGCTTTGAAAAGCATATGTTATTTGTTATGGTATGTGATATACATTGTAAATGTCATATTCGTTTAAATTTAGAATCCGTTGTTATAAAAATCATTTAAATATTTCATAGTTGGTTGTTTTAATATTATACACAAAATATTTGTTAATTAATTTATTAATTAATATTAAAAATCTATAATTATATAGATTCTTTTGGCAAGCATTTTAAGTTCGCGTTTTATGTAAGTATAATTGGAAATGTTTTTGACTTATTCAATAAATTCTAAACGACGATGATGTATCCATTATATTGAGATTTTCTTATTTTCATAATGAAAGAAATTAATTGTGAAGGATTTCATTATGAATTTAACATCCTATTGCCTACTATTGAAATTTCCATATTACCTGACTGAGTTACGAATCTTGTGTCTTCTAAAGTAATAATAATACTAAAGTGGCATTTCTCAGAGTTTAACGCATTTTCATTTTCTCTTTTCAGGTGAGTGACGACTGTACATGGATATCCTTGAGGTGTTTACTGTAAGTAAGGGACGCAAATCAACGCGATGGAGGATTATCCCCTTGAAATGAGCTGAGTTGAGCACTCAACTAAAAAAACCACTTCGACCGAAAAATTACCACGACAACGACAGCGGGTGAAACCAAAAAGACTTCAAAGAATCCTCGATTTTAGAAGCTATCGCAGTGAGTCTCTGAGATTGAACGGTCCGGCCTTTTGATGAAATTGGAATGTAATATTAGTTGAGGGCAGTTCTTTGAATGAGATTCAACAAATATAACTTTCGTAACTCCGCATCCACCCGTGCCAGCTGTGCAATATCTCTGAGGTAGGTGAATTGATGGGGTGACAAAATGTAGGGAACTGTATGTACAAGCGAACGCAAGAGAAGTTGACTTAAGCGGGTCTCGAACATAGATTTCCCACTTTCCGGCCGGTCGCGCTTTCCATTGAGCTATCTCTTCCAACAATCTCCACATAACTTTACGATATCCTTTGTAGGAATGTGGAGGCTATTAAAATGGATTGCAGAATTAATGCAGCAACCACCCTGAAAGAAAAAGACCCGGATTCGAGTCCCGGTCCTGTCCACTTTTTTAACATTAGTTCATCTAATGTTAAAAATAGACGTCTTTGAAGTCTATGTCTATGTAAGAACCATGCAAGCCGCCCTTCGGCGTGTGGCAGGGGGTGCAAGCACCTTGACTCTATTTTCCTAAACGGTTACTTTCGCGTATACTTCGCGGCAAAAATGAATTTTTGAAACGATTCGTTCTAGCATCTATCTCCCTAATCTTTCTGGCAGTATCAGAACGGCCCATATAACATTATATTGGTTACATCATCTGAGAACCTAATTTCTCTAAAACTTATTAATAAATTTATCCTTTGAATTTTTCTTCTAGAAGAGACTTTTATTCTCAATCTCGCCCAAATAAAAACGATTTATTATTATTATTATTATTATTATTATTATTATTATTAGCTACTGTTTTCTCAAAGCGTATGCCTTAACGTATCGTTTAGTGCATAATATCATTTTCTCTGTGAGAAATTTTGAGCTGTAGTGAATTGCATTCCTGCAGTTTATCTCTGTCTTCAAACATCGTTGGAACGTAACTCAGAGCCTTTTTCTGGTTAAATTATGACGTGTAAGTGAATTCAGATACTTCTTAGCAGCTGCCAATATCTGATTTTGTGAGTGACTACTTTAAGCAAAACTTAAATGGTATAATATATAGTGAAGTTATATAATGTCTGACTCATAATTACTTTTCGTAAATGTGTCGTTAAGTTTCTACACATTGGAGGAGTAACTTAGCCCATCATATCACATAATAAATATATACGGTAGAATAAGTCAATCATAGAGTATTTCGAACTAGTAACATGTCATCCATTAAATGTTTAACTAACACAAAGTTTTGTCACCAGATATGATAAGATTCATCGTTCACTGAAGAACAAAATTAGCACAAAATATAATATGCTGCAAATTCATGGCCTTGTTATTGAGGAACTCATTAGCGAGTAATTTATCGTATTTTCTCGTGAGAAATCATTTAAGTTCAAAGTGAAATAAGAAAATATAGGACCGGATAGGCGGCTTAGTTTCCTGCGCGGTATTCCGACGATGTTATAAGACGAAGTTTCCTCCACATCTCTCCATCTATTCTTCCGTAATACTTGGGGAGTTCAAAAGTTTCCAGAAGACGCTCATTGCATCTCGCGAAAAGTTCTTTTCACTCCAGAATTCTCGCGATAGTGAGCTTATTTGCATCATTAGTTACCCACTGCAATGCTTACTAAAAAGCATCCTTGGCTGTATTCAAAGTCATGCCTAGAGAGGCAAATATTGATCCCGATAACATTCTGAATTCCTTTGATAAGGCTTTCTCTCAACTTTAAGAAGTATTTCCTATTAGTACCTTAAATCTGCTGTGTCAGGTGAGGACCATTTTCACCAAAGGCGAACTCTTGGCTATCCGTGAGGAGTATTTCTTTCGATATCATGTATAAAAAAAAAAGAATTAGTTTGACCCATGCAAAACGTTTGAGCACCAAAAAAAATCTTTTTCAAGCGGAAAATTGCGAAATTTTTCAATAAAACTATCTCAATTCAAAAGTATATTCAAAATTCTTTTTTATGGAATGGAATGCCAATACTCGTGATACTTTTCTAGTTGTAATATCTACCAAGAATTAAGTTATGCCGGAGCATACCTTTATCACGCCCGCGGAACATAATTGCTCTGTGATGTAGTCGTCCTTTCGTAGATTATAGTATTTTTTCCTGTATCATATTCTCTGTAGGCTAAGGCCAATGGTACATCATGGGTGTATATCAGCTGGTTGTAATTTGATATCGCATTAAGGACAATACACATATGCTTAAAAATACTATAGGACCAAAGACTGACCCTTGTGGTACCTCATCATTGATAATGCGTCTTTTGAATTATATTTTTACTTTCTCTCTATACGTAGTAGAGAGAAAGTATTGTATTCCCAAAAAAATTCGACCTCCAGATTTCAACGGAAATAGATGTTTTGGGGCCCGTAGAGTTCGTTTTCGCCAGTTTTCGCTATTTTCCCGAACATGTCTGTGTTTTTGTCTGTGTCTGTCTGTGGTAAAAAAGTTTGTGGGCGCTCTATCTTAAAAATTAATCATCCGATCATTTCCAAAACTCATATTTAATATTTTCCTAATAATGCCAAGAGTTGATCAGTTTTTGATGAATATTGCTTAACCGGAAGTTGCGGTTTATCCGGAACAAAATA
Organism: Sympetrum striolatum; assembly: GCA_947579665.1. Classification (NCBI taxonomy): domain Eukaryota; kingdom Metazoa; phylum Arthropoda; class Insecta; order Odonata; family Libellulidae; genus Sympetrum; species Sympetrum striolatum. Next base: position 75,965,844 of record OX388348.1, read on the forward strand.
TTGTTTCTTAAATATCTCTATCAGAATGCAATGTAGGTATATGCAATATTTACAAAAGTTATAGAAAATATACTTTACTACAAATTTTGTTTGAAACATTTTTTCGTTTACCCCGATTGTTTAGGAGTTATTCCTGAATAATAGTTAAACGGAAGTTGTTGTTTATCCAGAAATGTAAGTTTTTCATATAGATCTCTGACAGAATACAATGTAGGTATATACAATTACATACAAAAGTTATAAATAATGTACATTACTACAACTTTTGTTTGAAACATTTTTCTGTAACACTCATTGTTTTGGAGTTATTTATATATTACTGGCATAGGCTTCTGTTTTCTATAAATATGGAGAAAGTCATGCGTTGGCCACATTAGATTTTCTTTGTTATTTTTGTGTATCTACTTACCTTTCAAGCAGCCAATGAATCACTTGTGTCCTCAAATCCCCATCAATTATAGTTTATCCGGCAAATTTAACTATTCCAACGAGGGTAAATTCTGCCTCCGTTGGAATTTACTCGTCATGGTTGGGCCTTGTTCATTGCATGTACAAGCAGAATTTGTGTGTGCGACATTATTTTTTCCATCCTATTCGTCACCGCCGCTTTCCCAACGGTCAGCCACACATTTCCATTCAGCTTTATCAGCGTTTTGTGCCGAGAATAAATTGATCCGCCTTTGTTTTTTGCTCGGGGTGGGCAAGTAATCTGTCGACCATAGATTGGAAAAAATGTTCGTCCCGCGGGCACCGATGATAATGGACGAAATTGATGATTTTTTAGGAGACTTCGTTCGCCTGCCATCCGACGGAGGCGCTGAATTCCATCCTGTCCGTTTTCCATTAGTGAGGGAAATTTTAGCTTTGCTAGCCTTCGATCACTAGTTAATATTTATAGCTGATGACTTCAATGACCAAGTAAAGACGATTTTTTTCTTTTAAGTAGCACTTTATCAGGAATGCGTCACCGAGGATGCAATAATGAGGTCGTTATATAAGTCCCATGAAAAACCTATATATTACACAATGGACTGGATATGCGAAGGCGTTACTTCGTGGGAGGCCATAATAATGGAGAGAATCACTTTTGTTCTCTCCTACAGAATTTATTAATATGAAATGTTTCGCTAGCAAACTAGCATCATCGTCAATGCAATTATACTAGTATATTATCGTCAATAAATTCTGTGGGAGTGTGCAAGTGATTATTTCCATTGGACAATGGATGCTGTTTTTTAACGATAGTGTATTCAATTTTATCGTAATCAAATAGAATATATGAGACTCATTTGTTCGTGAACTATGTTGGATTCACAAAAATGCGATGTCTACATCCGGCTCATAATTATGCTATTTTTGGAGGAAGAATACCCGAGTTAATTCTGGAAATGATGAAAGATTAGTACAGCTTCAGCGAGGGTTGAGCGACGGGAGCAGTTGTCCCGGGAGACAATTCTTTTGGGGGTGCAACGATTGAACGAACGAAGGTGGATATCGAATTCGAAACAGCTGAAAAATATTCACATTCTTTTAATTTTATGATACCATTGCAGGATTTGCAATTATTATTACTATTCGTAGCTGTTCTGTTTTTAATCTCAAAGAGAAGACATTTATAGTTTTTCTAGTTATTTCTAGTTTTTTATCCATGATACTCATATCTCTTACTTAAGAGTCCCGCGTCATATCCGATGGCAATAGACACTTAAAATTATATTCACTGTTATATTTTATGACTTTAAGTCAGGGTTTCCCAATTTACTGTAAACTATGCCTTAGTGTGCCGGAGAGGACAAAAGGTTGCGAAGAAGGGAGAATGTTTAAAATTGAGTAAGACCTCGCAGTTTTAATTTAAACTATCCTGCAGGATATCCATCGTTGTGCCCAGAATATTCTTAAATCTCTCGAACGTTCAATTGTCGCTGATTTAAGGTTATTGCATGTAATTATCCCCTGTGAGACTGTTGAGACGTTTCATTGTTGTATAACAATGTTACCTCACGCTATTGGTCGGTTCCAGCTCTCTTTGATAGTATTCTAGAATCGGTTTAATTGATTCTTAGAACTTTTCGAATGCTACGGGTAATATAATTATATTTCCGTAATGAGATTTTCTAGTCTCGTATTAACTTTAATAAGGAATCCATTCCAAACTCCAATTATCCGAACTCCGACTATCCGAATCACTGATTATCCGAATCGTTATAGGACACCATCTCATATAGCAGTTCTAAATTCGCTGGTAAGCATAACGGTAGAAACCGAATTGACCTACACGAAAAAAAACACACGCGCCTGCCGCTGGGCTGAGTATACTGATTAAAAATGTTTTATAAACAAATATTTAATAATGTAAATACTATATTAGTTTGATTTAGTTAAAATATTTTCATTAATATTTAGAAGTGACGTACGCTTAGCATGCCAAAGTATTACCATTTTTTTAATTAATTAATACATAGCCTTTTTTATACTATATATGTAGTTTATTTCTCCTGTTTTCAATATACAAACAGAAGTTAATTAATTATCCGAATTTTTTATTATCCGAATGGGGTCCGGTCCCAATTGATTCGTATACTTGGAGTTCTACTGTATTTCCGATTCCTCTGCATTATATAACTGTTTTTGGAATCGCAATGAAACAAAGATGGCCGTGGTAATAATACGCGGCACTTTCTATTCTCGTCATTTCCAACCAAAATTATTTTTCTTCTTAATTCCCTCAGAGTCTCCTGGGGCAAGGGAATTTCAATCGGAAAAGGGTTTAGACAGGAAAGGATTATGAAAAAAGAAGCGGAAGCGGGAGATTGGAACGCCCTCTCGCAGGAGGCAATCTAACTAAGCGTTTCGTTTTGTGCGTTACAAAGACGGACGAATATCGCTCATTCATTTCCTTATTTCGCTATTCTTTTATCTTCCCTTGATCCGTTCTTTAGCTGGGATCTCAGTTGAGCAGGAATTTAAATTCTTCCTCAAAAAGGACGAAAACATTCGAGGAATACAAGTTTTGACTTCGGTACCTCTTTCGGAATGCTTTTATAGTGTAACTCGAGCATGTTCGAAATGAAATTTCATACATTCGATTTACTCTACCTCTCGATAGATCCATCCTTGATATAATTTTATATATATTATGCCTTATCCTTCATATATTGACATCTTAAACTTCCATGTATAACAGTAAGTAATTGTCTCAATCTTGCGCTCTGGCCTCTCCCTTCTCCCTGAATTACCTTTTTCAACAATCCCTTTCCTGTCTCTATTACGTAATATATCCTCTATTTCCATCTTTTTTCTCATTTGCATCCTTCCACGATTTTTCCTCCGTTTTCAGCATTTCTTCATATTTTCCAAAAACCCCACTCTCTTCTTCTACAACAGTGCTTTCCAACTTGTGTGCCGTTTGCTCTTAGTGCACCGCTTAATATACTATTATATATCATATTCTTCAAATTTCTCAGTACTAATGCGCTTTTTGTGATTTTATCCCTCTAATGGAAATTCTCAATGAAAGTTTTCAAAGGTTTTATTTTACATTTTTGGTATTTCTAATATTTTATTTTGAAAATAATAATTCTATAATATTTTTACTAACACTTTTAAGACTGTATTGTGACACGGAGCTCTAGTAAACTCGTCAGTGATCCGCGGAAGACCAAAAAGTTGGGAATAACTCAAACAAACTACGTCACTCCTTAGTATCTTTATCTGCAAACCTTTATGCGGAAAGTGTTGTTTGCTTAGCTCCAGAATTCAAAATAATTCTATGTAATCCTATAAAGGTCACATTAATTCATAGTCACATTTGTATCAGTCTACTAATTTCTGGCATTCTCATCTACACCCAGCAGATACCTTTATACCGAATGCATTCAGTACAATTATATCCCCGAACGTTTCACCAAAATATACGCATGGTGTTCATTGTGTATTACTTATTAGTATTAACTTAGAACTAACTATACGTCATAGTGCCATACATAAAATATTTATACCCTTATTATTTTATGTTCTCATGTAAATCGTTAACATTTATTTAAATGTCAACATGACAATGCTTATTGATGTATCCCATATATGTACGTATTGATAGTGTATTTATAAAATGTAATCATGTTTCTTACCATCTTTTTAGTTATGACTATCGGTAGGTTTGCGCAGGTTTTTCACACCCCCCTTCTTACTGGATGTTTTCCTGCAGTGGATAAATGTTTTTCCTAAGAATCTCTTAGGTTTTTTACATCCACAATCCTTCTCGTATCTTTTTCATGCTATCTCTGTAAATTAATTATTTATGTATTGTATGACGATGGGTTAGATGGAAGAGGAGACTTTTAGTCTCAATCTCGTACGAATAAAGCCGTTTTATTATTGTTATTACTCTCTTTAGCTCAGCTACCAATGACGTACGGCAAGATCCCCTGGTTTGAGGACAGTTTCAAACTATACTGGATGTGCTAAATCCAAGTGGTGGTTTTCTACAACAGCGCCTCCCCTTTGTCTTCCACGGGACGTTCACTTCCCTGACTCGCGTTGACTCCAACTTCGCTGAGAACTTAACCACATCCAAATTAGTTTCGCTTTGAAGCAAATATAAAAAAATAAACTAGAAGTGTAAAATAGGATAGTTTTAAAACTATTATTAACAACTCTCAGTAACCCTTCCTTGACTGAGGCCTGAAAACTTCCAAAACCAGCTGTTTGGGGTACTCGGGTACCCCAACGCTTTTTTCGCGAATATTACGTTGTTTCTTGTGTTTCTTTTACTTAACCTTTAATTAGGTTTAGAAATGCAGTTTTAATTATTTTGTTGAGATTATCTTTTATTTTTTTGGAGGTAGCATTAGAGTTTTGACTATTATATGATGTCAACCCAGGCATGCACAAAAACATCCCTGTACATGAGATTTGGGATGATAATGTGATATAATTACTGTTAATGCAATAAATAATGAATCAATTTAAAAATCTGTAACAAAGGGTGACTGATTTGCCACAATCACACGACATGACATTGTGTATAGAAATCCAAGCAAAAGTGGCTGTGGGGGGTAATTTGGTACCACATTCAAAAACTAAAGATATTTTGGAAATAATAAAAATAATAATAAATATTTTTATTCCTCGGCCCTTCATAAATTACATTAGATGCAACAATTGTTCGGAATATAACCTTTAAGATGACAGCCACCTGTTTCGGGGCTATCGACTCTTCATTAACTTAGCAAATAATAAACAAGCCATTAGATTTATAGATAGATAAAATAAAATGTAGACCATGCGTATTATAATAAATTTCAAAATAAATTATAATAATGAAATCGTGACTCTGTGAAACAAATTTCTTTCTATTTCATAATATAAAAAAACATTGATGCACGAATACTTGGAATAAGAAACATATGTGGTTAAAAAAAAATTTTCTATTGAATTTAGCTATTTTGGGGTCCTCAAGTACCCCGCGCCGTCAAGAAAGTGTTAAACGTAATAAGCCAATGTGTGGTGCAAAATCAGGAAAATCTTCTTTTCCTTTGGATATTCCTCGGAACATCCAGAGCACGTCGCTATCACGTGGAACACCGATCGGTGATCTACTTTTCTTGTAGTGCTAGTTCCAGGAGCTTTCCGATCCCCATTCGTACTAGCATTTTGAATCTCTCTTGTCGACATGCAGTCAAAACAATAGAGGCCAAATTAAATTGCTCTTCGCCTCAACGCAGCTTTAGAAGTGTGGTTTCGTTGGAGGAGAGTTTGATTTTAAGAAGTGGCAGATGCGATGGCTTTGATGGATGAGCAGCGGCAGAGCTGAATTATGGAGGATATTGCTTCGGGAAGAAATATCGGCGGAAGTGAAGATGTTGAAGACAAGGGCGCCCCGAATATTAAAATGTGGTTTTTTCCTTCACCATCGTCTTTCAGTACTTCCCACCTTTGGCCCTTCAGTTTGGATATTCGTTCTAATAGATGATATCTTCTATGATTTCCGTAAGGGATAAGTTACTCGTAAGCAGGGAGAAGAAGGATTATTTTGGATTTATTTCCTTAATCAGTCATATTATTATTTCTCAGAAACCATTCTTTCGCAGAAATCAGTCGCTATTAGTTTATACTTTTAAAATTATTCTTCATACTTTTTAATTAAATAAACTTGGGTATATTGTTACTATTTAAAGTTGATTATGAGATTTTGCAAGTAAACCAGCAGCTAAATGTATCTAGACCATACTGTATATTTGTTGATTTTATCCGGAACAAATGATCTGAAATTCAGACTTGAGTCACATTAAGAATTTTAAGTATTAAGTTATATTTTTTTAAGCATTGCCTTTTAGAAAATTTAACATTTAAACAAATCGCAAATAAGTAAACCTTTGGAATAGAAAAGATATAAAAATAATGAAATTCAAACCATAATTTGAAAGTATTTATGATAACAAAGAATGTCGCCAGTCAAAGATATAAAATATGATTAAACATATGAAGACCATGCTTCATAAAGATCTGAAAGAGTGATCAGAGTGATGGTATGTTGCCAGCCTATTAAAAATATGGCGTTTTCAGGTTTGCGGTACAAGTTTCTGATGTGGTTATTACATTTATTACAACTAAGGTATTTTACCAGCCGAAACATCCCTCCTTGGACCAAATTAACATCCTCATAAATATGTATCCTACAAGCCTCTTTGCTGGGGTAGCTTTCACCCTATACTTTATTCCAGTTATTTCCGTGCATCGTTCTCGGAATAATGAATCTTTGATGCGTCCACTACAATCAGTGTTTCAGGCTTTCTACCTTTACTAGGCAGATTTTTCTATCGGGAAGGGCGCATAACATCAAGTGCCTCCTGCGAAAACATCTCAGTATTCGCATAGGACATCCAAATTTACAATGCATCTTTTTTATGACAAATTACGTTGAATTCCAAGTGACTATCGGACGATAGAGAGAGAACTAAATTATCATTTAGGAAGTAAAATTTCCCTTCTAAAGATAGTTATCGTTTCGCCAGATAATATCCAAGTATTTCTTTAATGCTTAATAGTTTGATTTTATATACAAGGTAAATACTAATTTCATTTTCAATTTTCAATTGTATTTGTAAGCCGAATAATTAAAAGATATTCGACCAAAATCCGAGGAGTATAATATTTTATTTTCTAAAATTCATTAAGAAATTAAAATACACTGTCCATAGAAAATTTCTTTATTTTATCATGATGATGATGTAACCCCACACTGAAACCGTATTAACGTGAATAACTAAATTTTCTGTGGGCAGCATCTTTTTAATTTCTTAGTGAATTTTAGAATGTAGTTCTATCAGATCGCACTTTATTCTTTAAGAGTTTATTCAGCAATAGATTTTACCTCTCATGACACATTCGATCTCTTTTCCTTACTCAACCTTTACCCTAGCAAACATTAACTTCTCATTACTCACCATTATACTCATTATACTACTTACAACCATCCCTTCTATATGCTACTGATACTAAAATAATAGCTCATCTATGGCATAAATAATTAGGATGATAATTTCTCATTTCGATTCACTTTGAGTCTACGGTCGAATATATTCGTGGTGCCTTCGCGAAGCCGCCCAAGTAGTTTGCGGCGAAATCTAATTTGTAGCGGAAGATAAAGTGGTGTAGAGAAGATCTCTGCTATCAGCTTCCGCTCCAGCCGGATGCCTTTATTCTGATTCCGTTGCTATGGCCACTGTTTATCCGATGACCTCAGAGCAAAGGCGCCGATAATGGGCCCGAATTCTTTTCGCGGATTACCACCCAAATCGACCGCTGCGAGTATACGCTCTGCAGTATTCGTAAAATAGCATCTTTGCGAGATATTTTGAATGCCATTGCGGGGTGTTTGCTGATTTCTCATTCCATTATTTTTCATTTGGGTAGCCAGCCGGGACATGCCAGATGCTCAACACTATCCATAGACTAACAGAATAGTGTGTATTTATTATAACTCCTATTTCGAAAATAATTCAAATTTTAATTTTAGTTAATTTAAATATCTTGATCAATCAAACTAAAATATTAAGTTGAGTGTGATTTCGATAGCTAAAATCTGTCTCGTAAGTCCGTTGTGGTTCTCTTTGAGAAAAACATCCTTATTAAATCCTTGATATTTAAAACCAATATGTAATAGATTACTCCATCTTAATTGTGAAATATTATATAGTTTAATTGCTGAACGTAGCTAGGTAGTAGATTATGATAGTTTACATTGTCAACGGGGGAAGCGTAAGATTAGGGCGTAGACATAAATGATCAGTCATAAGATTAGGGCGTTGACACAAGTGATCAATTATAGCAATTCCTGAGTGGTATACTGTGAAACCTATTGCCATATGGCATTTGATCAAATCAAAATTTTGATAATCTATCGTTATTAATGATATTTCATGTCTCTTTAAATTCTTATTGTACATTTAATGGTAATGAGCGATCCACCAAAGTCGGTATTTCAAATGCCTCCAACTTCAGGTGCTTAAGGACAGATCATTATAATTATCTATCAAGAAAGAGTCAATCTTAGTACACTCTCCAATGATTTCAATGGAATTGTGAAGGTCGATTGAAGGCTAAACTGATCTTCATGGTTGGAACTTTGAGATTCCGTTTTGAAAACATCGCTTGACTTACTCAAAAAAGTAGATGTATACATGCATAACAAAACTGAATAAAAGATGTCTGAAAAAGTAAGAAAATATAATAATAGTAATTCGCTGTCGCAAACAGTATTAATTTTCAGTTGTTACATGAATATATATTAATTAAAATATTTGATCTCCTTGACGTTATACTCTTTTGATTTGTATATTTGTCAAACATATTAAGAGAACCTCGAGTACAGTCTACGTAAAAGATTTTTACATAGAGAGAGATACCTCTCTGATACAGACTACATTCAAGTTTTTTTTTGTTCATAATTACGTAGGAATGACGATGAGCAGCAATATTGTTGAATTTGTGTAGGACACAAAGGGCATGTTGTCGCTCTGTACAAGAATCTCCAACACTTCGGTATATTCGTGTGCTCCAATTACCGGTCTATCCTTTGCTGGAAGAATCATGATGATGACATATTAACCAGCACATACCTTTAATCGTAATTCTATTTCCAGCTACAATCCAACGCTTGCTTCTTTTCCGAATCATTTTCTCTTTTGCTGATATCCTTGTATTTCTTTTTTCTGCCTTTCTCGTAGCATCTGTTCCCGCGCAATCAATTCCCTTTATCTCCTTCGCCTTCCATCTCTTCCTTTCGCTCTTATTACCCCTATACAAAAAGTATTAAGACCTTTCCGATACTAAATTTCTGTGCGCAGTTGATGGTTATTGCTGAGCAAATAAAATTTCGCTGAATTAAAGTGTATAACTCACAAACGAAACTAAACAAACGACTTAAGATAAAATACACCTAATACTTAGATCTGAGGTGATATATAAGATAAGTTCTGCATTCTTATGTAATCTTATGTTTGATAGGTTATAATAATATTAACAACAACTTTATTATGCTCTGGGAAAATCCCATAAGAGTAAAAAAAATATACAAATAATATCCGCTCACATAAGATAATAATACAAATTATAAACATAAGGTACACAAAACATATACAGCTTACATAAAAATTACACAAAAAAGAATAAGAAATAAGCCAGTGTTGTGGTTTTAGAGTCATTCTGTGGCAAAAATAAGGTAATCAATTAGATGCAGTAATTAATAAGGATTTTAGGTTATACAATAAATTCATTTTTTTACATATTCACTCAATGCATCATGGAGTAGTTGATATAAAATACAACCAAATTACAATCTGCCTGATTTCCTAAAATATTGGATAAGTTTGGATAAACTTTGACTTTAGGTTCAACTTATTTGAAATCAAGATTATGGCATCAAATTTAAAAACATAGAGCCAATACGATAATTTGCAGGACTGATTATTTAAATGTTCACGTGGTCTTTTTATGAGTGCACATTGATTTATTATTTGGTAGGTAAAGTGAGAAAATGCCTCGAATGTTTTCCCCTAGTCTCTTTCAAGTGAAACCAACTTCAAATTCGTTCGTTTACTCACTTAGCCTCTCGATTCCCTCAAATTTACTTTTCCACGCTACGTTGGTCTCCTTAGGAACACACGCCTAACAAACTGTTCCCCGTCACGTTATGTTCCGCCCCCGCTAGCAATCGTGCCCATATTAACCCTTTCATAGCGTTTAATCCTCCTCTTCCTCATTATCTCTCCCACCTCCGCTGCACCCCCAATGCAAAATCCAAACAGTTTCCTGACAATTTTTCCCTTTGAAGAATAAAGGCAAAGAGTGAGTACAGACAAATTCCCAGTCTATCACCGCTGGAAAAGAGGCGGTGCTGGAAAAGGCTTATCGTCGTCTTTCATTTGCTTGTCTTCCATTTGGCGTATCAGATACTCTCTGACGAATTTGTGGCCCAAGCGTAAGACTTCAGTTTACCTTTAGTTTTCTATTTTCCACTCTTTGGGAGCACCCTCCCCTTCCTAGAGCTAGCGAATACATCCTGAAACTAATACGCCAGTATGGCAACTTTGAATGCTGAATAAATGAAATCACGTTAACTATTGTGTACTTATACATTTTCACGATATCCCAGCCACCCATATCTCTTCTATTTACCCATGTAAAGTCTTACAAAACGATCAACCTATTTTTCCAGTCATAAATTGGTCTGAGAATACACATGCAATACAGATAAAGAATCCTTTTGATGATGACTATCACTTCCGAGGGTAATAATAGTAAATTTGACTCTTCGTTTCATATAATAGCTTTATTTTTTCACAGTATTTCCTTAAAAGTAATTGTCCAACATGCTCGCGAGAGGTGTCTTAAGTAAGAAAATTTCATAGAAATCGTTATTTTATGTTGTCAAAAATGGTTTAATATGGAATAGTACCCTTCGAGGCACTCTAGTAGCAACCAATGTTCTCTTGATAGCAACGTAAATTTTTTCCGGCTGTTATTCTTTGAATCTCGTTTGGAGAGTGAAAATGACAATTTTACTAAAATCATGGAATGTTTATATTGACTTTACGAAATTTCTAGCTCATTATTCTCGACGGAAATGGTTATGAATTTATGAAATACAAATAAAACTTCACCAAACTTCCTTAAGAACATTAAGAAAAGAACTGGCTCAAATTATATCTATAAATGCGTAAACAAGCAAGTATAAAATGAATATTTTTTCAAGAAAAAGTAGAATTTTGACCATAACTCTCTCTCAGATTAAAATTACCACGCGGAGGCTACAATAGAAAACAGAATGGCTAGCGAGGCTATCGCTAAAGGCACAGTAGCTATTACATAAATTAGGAGGATATGGCGGTAATTTGTAATAAAAGTAAAATATTGACAAGATTTTATTTTGGGTCTCACCTTTTTTTGTTTGCAACACAGTTCCTGGGAGCGTTCCTTGGATCTGAAAAATGCTTGCTATATTAAAGATAATTATATTTGGAGCGAAAGTGAAAACAACTTTTACTATACCACAAAATATTTTATTTGGAAACGACCATGGTTTCGACTCATGAAGTCATCCTCCATGACCTCGATGGTGATGGTGATGGTGATGATGGATCCATACCACCAAGTCACGGCCCAAGCAGTTGAATCTATAATTATATTTAGTAAAATTTGAAAAGTTTGAGCAAAGCGTTCAAAAATGCTAGAAATTTATTATTTATATTTTTTAATCTGGTTGTTCATCTCAATGTCGCGAACTACTGAATGCTGAGACTTTTCAGTTTTAGATAAAACAATCTGATTACAATGTATTTTACTGTTATTTAACTATTAAATTTACTTCACTATTAACTCACTGTTATTTTAGTATTTTTTAATCATTCCAGATGGGACATATCTAGATTATAGGGAATATAAGACCACCTTAATGGAAATATTTAGCAGGTGGGGCAACTCCCCTTTTTGAAGTTGAGGTGAATAAAGAGTCGCTGACAAACATCAGCACCACGCGCAGTGTTTTCCCCACCTGTTTGACTCTCCCGACTTCCACGACTTATCTCCTCTTCATCGGGAGATATCATTCCGGTTGTCGTGCAATACTTTGCAATAAATTACCGTCCATCCTCGTTATCTTTCCTATTCGGTTAATGGAGCATGAAATTATAACATCGAAAGTTGGAAGTGACTGCCATATCACGTATAACTCTCGTGTATTTTTCGAGATAAGCATCGGCTTGCTCAGCCCTTAAGATTCTCACGTGTCTAATAAATCAGATGCCATCTCTCAGCCGAAGAATTATGTTTTGATAAGAAATATCGCCTTTTTCTTATTTCCTGCCTTCGTGATGCTTGATGGGCTAATTAATAGTTGCTGAAGTTCAGGGGCAGCTCGAAAAGTTTCCGATATCAAGCTTTCTAGTTCTAGGATGGACTGCAATAAAACCAACTGACAAGGTGCAAGTACATAACGAAAGAAAGCCTAACACTGCTAAGTGCGATACTGATTCTTTTAAATGGAGTTTAGGGAACAACATCAAGGGTCTTACGGCAACTTCTTAAACCCTTATTTATTTAGGATTAAAATAATGTATTATTTAAGAAAGAATCCTCTAATTCAGGGTTTCCCAAACTTTTTCTGTAATGGAACACTTTGCAGACATGAGAAATTTAGCGGAACACTGCTTATTTTTTGGTTAAGTATTTATAAAATTGTAAAAATCATTTAATTAAAACAAATTAATTATTTAATAATTATGTTTAAATAGAAAACTATAGTATTATAATATAAACGTATTGATTTAAATTGTTACTTGAAGTAGATAGTAAAAGATCTTTAAATGTATTACTGTGTATAACACCTTTCCAAATTGTCGCGGAACACCTATTCAGGTTCAGCGGAACATAGTTTGGGGAACACTGTTCTAATTATTATGATACCAACCAAAAATCTTAGAATAGAAAAATAAAGATACTTCTCCCGTGATAACTCAAGGTATTGCTTTAAATATAAGTCTTTACTTAAAATTTGTCCACATTATTTAATTTGTTGCTTCTCTACAGTTTTCAGATAGCTAAGTATTCTATCACGCATTAAGTTAGTTTTAGTTAGGCATGGCATCTAATGAGGAGATTCAATAACTTCGGCTTTTACTTCGTGGAACATGTTGCATGTAATAAAACACAAGGATAAAATAAAACTTGGTCTATATTCCACAGATCACAATAAACACAACACACGTGTTTATTGTAATCTGCGGAATATAGACCAAGTTTTATTTTATCCTTGTGTTTTATTACATAATGAAGGGGCATTCAAAGAATAAGTGAAGTCGAGAGATATACTTTATCAAGAAGGAAAAAATGTGTCAACCCCGAATGTATACCAAGAGATACTCATTGATTATTTCTGTCCTATTGATTGCCTATTATGGTTGTATTTTATGGTTTTTATTGTACATATGTTGTTGAGAATTTATAAATTTACTGAAGGATTTGTTTTTTTAATATCCTGAAAGTATAATATTTTAAACGTATTAGATCGATTTTTGATAAATTAATAAGTTCCGCGATATGACCTTTCAATGGTTGAACCCCACTTAAATCCGCTCGATTCATCTTAAGTGCCGTGACGTGGATTTTTCGCTTTCTGAATGTGAATCGAAGGGACTGCGTTTTCGGAGAGTAAAAAAAGCGACCGAAGGTTCCGATTTTCTATCTCGAATCATTCCGATCCCAAATCTTTCAACCGGAAATACTTTGCGTGCGTCTGCTTTGAGTGACGGTTGAATCATCTCTTCTTGTTTCCAGCGATATTATTCATCCTTTTCTCTCTCGAGATTTGCGTTTCCTTTCGGATGGAAATTCGGTTGATCCGGAGCTATTTCCAGCATTGATCTCGGATGGGTTTGGACTTAAGTACTTCCCGCTCAAAGTGTTTACAGAAGGAGCGTGCATTGTTCCTTTCTTGAAATTCAAAGCATGAAAGGAAAGGCTATTTTTAAAAATGAACATCGATTGTCTCAGCGAAACTTCTTGGTTCTTTCAATATTTTTCATAATAATCCTCGCCTTCTCTTCCCTCACTTTTAAAATTTAGCGGAGAAGAAGTTACAGAAGCTAAAAGAAAAAGTTATAACAGGAGCAAATATTCCAACGATCATTTAATAAGTTATATATTATTAAAATAATTATATATATATTGTATCTTCGTAGTAGAATATTTATTAGGAAAAGTAATACGAAAAATAATGATTTTATCAGTACTAGAACCCTCAGTTCTCACGTATTGGGAAGTTTCTAACCTTTAAGTTATCTTGGTGGGGCATCAAATACGTATGCGAGTTCTGACAAGAATTCTTAATGAATAAAGCATCCAAGTAGGAGAACCGCGGTCTGGTCTATCCTCTTTTTATATACCCGCTTTCTCTTGGGAGTTTTCTTATGTTAACGCTTTTACGTGCAAGACTACCTTTAACTTTTATCTAGAGTGACTTTACTTTCTTTTCATTATTCCGCATACACAATCAGTCTCTACTTTTCTTTGGTATTTTTAAGATTGTAATTTCGATTTTTTTTTTCAATTTCGATTTTTTTTTTTTCAATTTTCAAATTTGAAGTCAATAGGAATTTTTGTTTAGTATTGGTGGATTTATCTATGAGACGTATTTGATTTTTGGTAATGTTAATTACTTTTGTCAAAGAAAGAACGATTGAAAACGAAATTTCAAATTTCGTTTCAGTGATTGCTCGTGGATGGCCAAGTGAAAAGAGCATGTGCCTTTGATAAAAACTGTTCCGGGACTCTCTAAGCATTTTAAGCAGCACAAGTAGTAATTGAAACTGGAGATGGAACAGCGCCATCAGCTAGATTCAGTAGCAGAAATTTCGAATTTCCATGCTACAGAATTTCAAAGGAGCGAGAGAAATTTATTATAAGTACAATATTTCATCAATTAGATATATTTGATAAATATCTTTTTAATCATCTCCAAAGTAACATTTTTCCATGGTGCTTGATTTTTCCTCTTCCTAAATTTCGCAGTGTTTTCTTTTCCCGATTCAAGTGGGCGCGAAGATAATTATGAATTCCCACACGCGAGGCAATTTCAAAACTTCCGTTTTTTCTGACGCACCTTAATAGTCGCGTATTCAACCGTCCACTCGTGTGACAAGCGTTCCAACTGTCCGCTGAGGGAACATCACATTCTCAACGAAGATTGTCTCTTTTCCCGTAAAAATTATTTCGGAACGCACACTACCAACTACCGCACGTCAAACTGTACGGGTTTCGCATTACATTTCCGTATCTCGAAATGCCGTTTACGATATCGCTGAGGAAAAAAGAGGGAGGAATGAATTTCGAGTGGAAGACTTCGAGTATCGCTTTATATCGATAGGTCGAGTATTGGTCGGATTTCCGAATGGAAATTCTGTTTTTTTAGTATTTTAGGAATAAGTCGACCCTTAGGTTTTCAATATGCACCTGACCTTCGATTTTTACGCTGAAAATGTTCCTAAAATAGAACCGTACGAATGGAAAATAACATTCGAATATAAAAGAGAATATGTACCCAAAAACCTTTACGAGATAATCAGTCTATTCTCATTTTTATTTAACATGACGAACTAAGATTGATTGTGCCGGTCTTACGGAGTGGACACCCATATGAATAAGATATGTCGGAATAAAATTACCATTACGATTTTCCACTAATGTATATAAAATACGACCGATTTAGGCACATATCGGCCATCGTGCTTAGGGTGGTTCGAAAAAAACTTTTTTTTATTTCAGATCGTTATATTGCACAAAAGTTGCCATTGGTATAGACGTGCAAAATCACTAATTCTTATTTTTTTATTAATTTGTCTTCCGGTCGTATCAATGATAGTCATATTATAATTTAACATTTACATATCTTATAATTATAATTTTATTCTTACACATCCAGCTCCTGACGAACTATTTGATGTGTGCCTATCTAAAAATAATAACATGATTGAAAACAATTAAACAGTTTATTTTTCAGGCTTAATAGCTATTTTCAGTATTTTTGATTTGTCTAATTTTGATATTGCTTACACCGTCGAAAATATTTTCTTGGACTTGAAAACAGTTTTTTTTATGCTGCCGCTACAAATTGATGCAAAAAGGTATTCTAGGATCATAAAAACAACCTACAATAATTTATACGCTTTAATTATTTCACCCTTCTATTTATCTGAATCGTACAAACCCCACATTTATCATCGCAAAAAATCAAATAGTGCCGTAATTCGTGCTAAATCTCACCGTACTAATCAATTACCCTGCAAGTCAGGCGTTAAATATAATTAAACAATAATGTAAAATCTGTAAATTAATTTTAACCGGCTAATTACTTAATTTTCATTGCAACCAGCGGACATTTTTAAGTCTTACGGAACAATGAACAGGAAAATTTGTTAGTAATTAGGATCACTTCTATTATCGTTTTGTGATTTAAGTGGTGAAAATGGTACAAAACATAATGTCCGCGATGTAATAAGAATGTGCGATATCTGCTCATTCATTTTTATATCCAATTGGAGTTTAATTTGGCAGTTTCGTCATAAACGCAAGTTATCCCAACAATTTTGTGCCTCAATTCTTTACCACAAAGGTAAAAGAGTCTCTTTGTATGTATAAAAGTATTCGATATATCATAGACATATTTCTGTTGCATTTTAGGTTACGTTCCTTTTGCTGGTTAAATTCTAGACATAATTTTCTGGTCTTAGAAAATCGTCAAGTTGTAGAATGATCGCCTTAGTCTGATTCTGTTAATCTTTTTAGGTAATTGAGCTGTATTTACGTGGGTTTTTATTCACCCACAGTACTTTATCTCAGTGAAGAAAGCAAGGGCAAACTACCTCAATCTTCGCCCTTCCCGGTAAGCCCATTTCTCTCTTGAAAGGTACTTATTCTTCTAACTGTTGCGAGAACTTGATCCGTTTATAGTATCCCAGCTGTTTCCAGAGTAAAGCACGGCCTAACTACCTCACTCCTCATCTTGCCTAGTAAAAATCGTCCTGTCTTCAAAGCTCACAGATAATAGTTGAGGGGTTGAGGTTTCTGTCTTTTTTATGGTAAAAATATTTCAAAGATAGATCCGTTAATCTCTGAATGCATTTTGGTATACACTTTTAATGATTTATCCTTCTCTTTAAATAATCCCTTACATCCAACTGCTGCTCAGCGGAAGTTATACTATTTGATGCACCAAGCAGCTACTCGCTATTTTATTTCTGTTACTTGATAACCTCGTCAGGTATCGTCACACTCCTATATTGTTAAAGTTGCATCCCTTGGAACCCTATTTCTTTTGGATCTCTCGCCCCACCTGCGCCGCTCGTACTTCTATTTTCCGCCTCATTATCAGTTTCCACGCAAATCTCACATGATAAACGACCGAAGCCATCGAAGCAGCCGATTCAGACGCGTCCCTAAGAAGGGGCTTCAATACGGAGTACAATTCGTCATCTTCAGATGTTATACGACTTAGAAATTGACTCATTTTTTTTTCTTTCGTCCGTCTGCGCTCTAAAGATGGCGAAAAAGGACCATTGGTTGCCAAACACAAGGATTTCGCTTCTGCTGTATCGAGTTCATCTGCTTTCCAATTTAGGATTTAAGTTTTTTTTCAATATTTTTTAATTTACACCAATTTTTCAACAAATATATAATATAACATTTTAATGTCCGCACTGTCATAGATTTAAGATGAATGATTTAACAAATAGTTACCATTAATTTAAAATGTTACTTCAGAGTATGGTGTAAGATAGTATAGGATTAATTGGCGAGAGATCTTCCTGAGATCAATGGTCTCAATCCTTTCACTCAGAAACGAGCAACTAATAGTTATTAGTTGAAAGTAATCAACTTATAGTTTATCAATTTCAATTATCTATTGTCTATTTCATGAAAGAATTTTGATATAAATATATAGTTAAAATCAAAATACTTTTTATTATTATTACTATTAAAGCAATGAGCCTCTGGTGGGCTGTAAGCCTTGGAGCTCTTGCTTGAAACAAAACTTGAAAATTATCTATACCATACATAATTATAGTTTATATCTATTATATCCCTTATCTACCATATATAATTATACATTTTATGATGTTTTTTAGTTGTATATAATATTGGTATCTTATCTTTTGTAAGTATGATTGTTATAGCTGATCCGTTTAAATTATTTACTGCATATTTCTGAAATAAATTGATACGTTAAGTAGTAAAACTAATTTATCGTATTGTTTAATGCATTTGTTATACATATATTTGTATATCATTTAAATTTATTTACAAAGTTTCGTTTATTTCATACCGTAAATTTTCATCCATGAAATCTTCATTGGCTATATTAATGAAGTTTCGAATCGACGTTTATGAGAGCCCTTATTGAACGAGGCGCCCGGGGAAGGTGTGTAAGAAAGCCCAGACATCTGCTATCGCTCCGGCGGAATTAAAACCGAAGAAAAACTAGTATCTCAAATGTTTTTCGGAAATGCCGAAGTTTTCCTCAATCCCCAGAGCCTATCAATTATGAGTGGAACTTAATTAAAGACAAAAAGAGGGTAGTCGATGCGCTGAAGTTGAGAGACTTTGGAAGGAAAAAAAGAGTTGCTACAGACTTCGAAAACTGTTTTTCCCGCTTATTTCTAGGAGCAGATGTAGCGATGCCGATTTCAAATAATTCCTGGATAAATAATGCTTTTAAAGGATGCATAAACTGAATTCTTTTGCGTGGGCTTTAGCTTTGTGGTTCCCGTGGTGATCAGAGAGGAATTAACATATTAATTAAACTTAACGACTTATTTATACTACACCATAGTAACAAAAATGAACACTCTGTTTTCTGTTAATCCTTCTTCTCTTTCCTGAGGATATACAGGTGAAAAATAGCTACACTACTGGGACTCGATCCCAGGTCTCCGTTTCCATTCACCGAATACCTGCCCGGAAAGTGAGAGACCTGGGTTCGAGTCCCTATCATATCGCAACATTTCATTTCTCTTTATCTTTGGGTTAATCAAGCCGCACGCCTTTATGCAATGTTACTTCCTTTCCCTCATTTTTGTTTATTCTCAATGGTACGTAGATGTGTCAAATGATTTCCGATTTAAATTTAAGAAATAAATCACTATATTTGAAGTTTAAAATCTCCAATAGCCGTCTTTGTCGGCATTCCTCGCCTCATTCACCGGTATTCCTAGAAAACAATAAAGAACACCACAATTTTAAGCCCTTAAAAAGTGCCGTGTTCTTTCTTGTTTTCTCGGAATACCGGTGAATGAGACGAGGAACGCCGACAAAGACGGCTTTTGGAGATTTTAAACCTCTTATTCCTTTTACAGTCGTGTTACAAATTTTCTTTCCTTACGATCCAAGATATCCAGGAAATTCATTTTATTTGTAGTTCTCATTTTATTATTTTGTAATGTTCCTATTATTTTGTGAGAGATCCTATATTATTTATCAGTTGGTGTACATGAGTGTGCTGAAATAATTTCGAACTAGACAGTGCAATGGGAGAAGAGAGGTATTTCTCGTTTAAAAGAGAAAGAGAGGGAATCTCATAGAAGTCACCACAGAGAGAGAGAAGTACGTTGGAAGTGAAAGTGGATATCTATCGAAACTGTCGAAGCAGCGGTGCAGGGCGTTGACAAAGGGAAGCAGAAAGGAGCGGAAGAAGATGAATGCGGAGGAAAATCGTGACGTGATGAGGAAAATTCAGATTTGGGTTGGGAAGCAATGCGGTTGGTGATTGCTCACCCTTGAAAACTGAAATCCGTGTTTCGAAAATATTTAACTATCCAAATTCGTTGGAAAATAAATGTGCATGAACCCGTTTCAATGAAACTTCGATAAGAAGTCAAGAATCGTTATTTTTCAATCAAATATAATCTTTTAATGAGAATAGCCTGATAATAGATCAATAATTCTGCATAATGTATATTATGTATAATTAGTTCGCATTTTGTGATCCTTCAAATTTAGTAAAGCATTTGATTAATTTTGAAATAATGAGTTGATTTCGTTGTTCTCCTTCAGAAATTAACTTTGGTCAGCCCTATTTCTTATAAAACAAAAAGCGATACATGATCAATGATAGAAGGCTTCTCCTGGTGAAATTTAATCACAATTGATTTGTTCATTAATCCAGTTACGTAAATAAATTCATTGCAATATATAAGCTAAAAATAATTTAAAGATAATATGTCAGGATATTTATAGAATTTAAAAAAATCCATTATTCAAAAATCAAGTCAAGTTTTATCATGTTCTATTTTTAGTTTGCCTCTTTGGTTCTTATTAAGACTAATTTTTCTGTTAGGGAATTTCTCTCTTAAAAGATAGATCATCAAAAAAATTTAGGAAACCCCTGGTTGCCCTTTTAAAAATATATCATCACACTTTTCTGCTGCGCGAGTGAATTTATAAAGAGGTTAGTTATTGAATGCTTTCAGATATTACGCTGTTTAATTTTCTTCGAAACTTTTATAGTTGCATTGATTCCAGGAAATATTTACTTCTGGGCGTGGCCCAATGATTAATATAACATTTGAGCGCTTAATAAAGAAAGGATAATTTGCTGATTTGAATACTGTAATACTTAAATCATTTTTTGGTGTATGTTGCGATTAATTATCATTAAGGAAGTATCAATGTGAGTGTTATGGATAAGCCAAACTATCATCGATGAAACCCCTCTGCACTTAATTACGCGCCTTCGTTATTCTTTTGTCTCCCATAATCCCTTGCGGCGCCTTCGAACCCCAGGCGCTGGCCATCGTTCGTTTTCAAACCTTTATTTTTAATCACTTAGGGAAACATAAGTCCTCCGTTTATTTACTCGGCGTTCTCGTACAAATTGAGCTGGAGTGCTGCCCTCTGTTGAAACGGCCCCCGAACTGCGGAGTACCATAATCCGGGCCCGAGGATAGATGGCACCTGCTACCACTTACCCTGGCCCTCCGATAATTTCCCCAAAACTATCAGCGCTTCCCCTTACTCGGTGTTTGCATTGCAGAATCCCTTAAGGCGTCCTCTTCCTTGACCACGAAGATCTGCTTTCCCCATTCAGCAGTAATTCTCCTCTTTGTTAATTAATTTTATTACCTCTTCTTTTGAATTCTGTCTTTAGAGGCGATAGTTTTATCCTGCAATCATTTAAAAGTCAAATCATGTCACCGAACTATTATTTTTATAAGACTCTTTGATTGAATTGATTGTGCCGAATCTCGGTTAGATTCCATTTTGTGTTATTGAAGTCGGAGCGTAATAAAGATTGATATCTACTTTCAGTTCCGCTACAGGAGATAGTTGTTTTGTTTCGTATTCAATTTCATCCCCGGCAAATACTGTAAAGGTTTGACTCAATCTCGGTTTACCAGTTTGAAGATACTCATTTGAACATGAAAATAAGGCTTCGAATAATTTTCGATATTTTCTAGTTAATGAAAGCTAATTTTGAAATCAATCTTACTTCATACCCAAGATCCTAGGCAGAACACCCACGTTGATGATAGCAGTTAATGTGGAAAAATATGCAGATTGATTTTGTATGTAAAGATGTGCACCACCAGAGCAATCCACCGACAATTTGTTGATCCGGGTTCGAGTCCCTGTTAGGTCAGACTGTTTTCATGCCTATTCCACCCCGAGAATGGGTCGTGACTCACGTGAAATCTTAAAGGCGATTACTGTAATTTGAAATTCATTATCATTCCGTTTAAATAATTAGTTTTTAATATGCATTACGGGTAATATATAAACGCTCATTTCTGTTTTTGAATTATTTTTACTATTCAGAGTTAAATGTTTGATGTATTTCAGTGAAACGTATGTTTTTGGAGGAATATAAGAATATCCCGAGTGCTTTCGAAATGGATTTTTGGAAGAACTTTGTCTTCTCTTCAAAGAAGAAGAGCAGCGTGAAAAGTATAGCTAGAAATTTTGCGGATTCTTCGAGCCATGACATTTCTTTCCAGAATCACTATGTTTTAGAGTTCCTGAATTCTGGAGTGGATAAATCGGCATTTTACATTGGAGAATGGTTTCATAATTTTTCTTTTAGAGCGAATTCGCATATGGAAGTTTAACGAAAATTTAGCATTTCCAATGACTTACAAAAATCCGTGATGAGGTGATATTTTAAATATGTTGAATATTCACAATGAAAGCACTTCAATAGTCCACAGCAAATGTCACCAAAACTTTCTATTTTCTTGTTCATATCTATTGCGCAGCAAAATAAGTTGAAATTAAAGCCAGCTTGAGCAAGAAAGCGCAAGAAGCATGGGGAGGATTTAATAGCAAGAATAGAAAGAAATTTGCTAGCTGAATGAAAATGTGTTAAGGACAAGATGTATAAGTTGTTATTTTAGGCTCTCAAATTGCGAAAACAGTACGTCCATCTTATTTTCGTACCTACGTACCAGTATTTTTTAGAGCGACCTATCCTATCGATTTTCCACGAAACTATTTCAATGTTTTCAGTTCAAAGAAGCAAGGACGAGGGAAAGTAAAGCCTCGTGTTAAACGTAAGCGGCGGCCGCTTTTCGGAGAGGCGATTCGATGTAATTGGGATCGAAACTGCGGAGACCTTTTCCAGTTGAATTGCCGCGCTCCCGAGCGGGAATAAAACGAAGCTAAAAGAGTGCAGGAGACAGAGATGTAATTGAGGTCGGCTTAGTTACAATAGGATCTCAAATCCTCTCTCTCTTTTCGGTTAATCAAGTGGTCGTGGAAGTGCTGCTTAGGAAAGAGGGATAAGAAATTGGAAGGGACCTTTTTATAAGTAGAATAGAGGAAATACCCATATCTTAAGAAAATAGAGAATGGTGGTCTCGAATGCTATTAGCAGGAGAAAGTGTGTTTGTTATGGTGTAAGCGGGAACCTCAAGAAAGAACATCGATTTTGTTTATTAATCTGTTATATGTTATAGCTTTGTGCCGTTTAAATTCTAAATAATATTATAATTTATAAAGAAAGCCAAGGTTTGCATTGGAATGAATATCCGATAATTTCTATACACCGGCCAGTGATTTTGAATTAATACACGTTAACTTTCAAAGAAGGGTAATTGTTTTAAAACTAGTTAAGTGAATAGAAATTCCTGATTATGGAGTTTTTAAGAAATAACTGAAGATAAATTAATTTTCAATACGTACCTGATAAACAAAATATTCTAAACATACATGTCTAGTATAGTGGTAATAAATTTAAACAATGGAAGATCCTAAATTTGATAAGTAAAACACGAAACTTGTAATTTCCTTCAAATGTAGATAATGAACTCTTTACCCGTATCCATGAAGTTTGTTCGTTTCAACCTTTACGTTATGAACTCTAAGCACAAATTTGTACTTAAAGGAATTGATTTTACACTTTTCCATAAATTAAAACTTGTAAAAACGTCACGTTTTGTGTTCTTTTTCGTGTTTTGATGGATGAATTCCATTAAAAGCCACGCTAAACCTATTCGTTGATTATTATAACTCTTTATTGGTAGTATGATTCTCTTCTCTGATTTTTAGTTTTTTTTCTGGGACAGTTAGAATTTTAAATTAGAATCAAGTGTTGTAGATTTGTCAAAAAATAGAACTGCAAATTCACTCACAGATTTATTTAGGCTGTCAAGTAAGCACCCAACTTACGTACCATAAACAAAATCAAAGGTATGAAACATTTTCTAATATCTAGCTCCAAACTTAATCATCAGTATTCCAGCATATATGCGGTATTATCAGCTCAAACAATGAGCATTTCGTAATGCAAAAAAGGAAGATATCAATTTCGTGATTGAAACCAAAGTAATCATATCATCACAGGTCTGGAATAATCCCTTGCTAAACTCTCATAATTTGATAACATATCTCAACATCATGGATACATTACTTGACTATCATTCAATTAGAAAACCCAAGTGTGGGCGCGTAAATGGCAAATCCATGCTAAAAATGGAACGGATTGGACGGACCGTATTTATGGTGAAGAGATACGCCAATCGCGGAGGAATCCAAATGTGAGGAATCGTCCAATTGGCATATCTGTTATTCTATCCCCATAATTACGGCTTTCGGACTAAATTACCAATCGAGTTGAGATATCATTCCTTCCTTTACATAAACACGTTCCTCTACTACGTGGTGCTAATTTAGGTATCGACTGATATTTGTGGTTATGCGGATTTGTATCAAAAAGTGTTGGAATAACCGAGAATAAATTTTATATTTTCTTTTATGAAGGCAGATTGAAAAGCATTAGGAAATATGATTTAGTGAGTGTTCCCACTGCAACAAATTCAGCCGATTCATATAAATTTTAATGATGAACATTCTTAAGCGAATATTTATTAATATTGTCCTAAGTTTAATTAAATAAATAGCATGGTCAAGTATATTAAAATGAATAAATATCACTTTTGATTTATCCTCAATCACTCCTTTCCTATTTTCTTTCCTTCTATTCATATTTTTTTTCATTTCTTCACTCTTCCTTTTATTCTCGTTGCTTCGTTCTTCCCTCCATCGTCTCATTTATCGCATTCGACCTGTTTTTATAGATCTTTCTCTCTCTTTAGCACCGTTCACATTCTCCTCGTGCACCATTCAAGTCATTCTTTTCCTATCCATCCTCTCTATGAACTCTAAAGCACCCCTTTCACCCTGGTCACGTTTCTTTTAGTAGTCCTCATTCACTACCCGATTTTTATTCACCCGTTACTGAATTATTGTCAGCCGATTAATTTCAGATACGTGCAGGTCAATGGCCCGTTCCATTCGCAGAATAATAATATTTAAAGTATACATAATAATCCTTCCACAAATGTGTTATAATAGTTATTAAAATGAAAAAGATCAACAATAATAAATAATAATCGAACAAGGAAAAAACATAAGATTAATAAAAACTAAGACACAAAAAGCTACAAAGAAAGCACAAAAATTATATAAGATTTTTGAAGGTATCTTTCATATCATTAAGGAACCTCTAACTTTCAAGTTTTTTTGTGTGCCCCGCTCGTTACATACATTCATATTTCAATAAGTTGAAAAAATTCTCTGCAAATGTGAAAGCATTCAAGAGTAAACTCAATATGATCTTATAAGTGTCTTATGTTCTCTTTAATTTTATTATTAGGATTTGTAAGTGTTAGGATGTGTGTTAAAGATTAATAGAGTGTGTTGAAGTTAATTTGTGAACAGTGATGGTAATGTTATGATAGTGAACAGTAGTGAAGTAATATTATGACGAATAAATAAATGGATGAATTGGTGTTGAATATAGAAAGAAGAAAAGACTAGTATTAGTATTCTAAATTTTGATATTTTCTTTATTTTATTCTTGGTGAAGTTTTATTTTTTGATGATTCATTTTATTTTATTACTTGCCTTTTTCTGTTGTAATATTTCCATTCATTACTTGTATATATGGTCTTTATTGTATAGTAGCAACTCTGCCGCCTGGTTAAAACTATCTACGGATTCAAAGTAATATTAATAAATGTTACTGTAGGACTATAACATTTCTTTTGCAGCTTCTCTGCTTCTACCATTCCCCTCTCTTTATATTTCGGCAGAATACTTTCAGAACTTCGCGATTATCTTTTCATTACGTTGAGGATGGCGATTGAGGAAGACAAGGAGTAGTGATTCCCAATTCACTTTCTGGAGCGAACAAAGCGAAGGTCCTTCTCGTATCAAAGGGCTTCTTACTTTTCTCCTGTCTTCGCTACACGACTTACAAAAGTCCCAAATCCGTAACTCGGGGAATTTCCTTCACTCGATTACTTCTCCTCCTCGCGGGAAAAAATTGAATTTTCTCCGAATGGAGTTGTTTGTCTTCCGACCAACTCTCCTTTTACCTTTCGCCGTGTCCTCCAATATGTTTCCGACTGTTTTATGCCCACCGTTGTTTTGCCTGACAGATGAAACACGCATTGCGTCCAAGTTTACATTCGTGCCATTAGTAGTTGTCTCTTCACTTTTCGGAAATGGAAACCTTCTCAACTCTTAACCGCAGCGCTTTGGGATGAATGATACTTTGCTTACTCCACCATGCTAAACCTAGTAACCATGTCTTAGTAACTATGGTAATCAAGTTCTGAACAAGCAAAGTTACCATCGTTACCTTTAGATACCATCAGTAAAACAGGACTAAGTTTTTCACTTAATTTTTCTGGAGTGATATTTATTTATCTATTTTCCAATGTCCCTTCAAGAATTCATTCATAGGACATTTATAGTGGAGACGTTTTCAATAACAATACACAAACTCTCGCAACTATTCTTTATCAAGAATAATTTTACTATCTGGGACTCGAATCCTGAACTTTAGGGTTAGAATTGGTATGTTGAATTACTTCAGCGCAGTTATTATTCGGTTTTTGCAAATGTTTACAACCCTCTGACAAAAGTATTAGCCTCGAAAACGTTTCATTATTTGTTTTATTACATTTTTACCGTGCCTTTGCCTATCGACTACTTTAGGTATTTGTATTTTGCCTTTCAATATCTTTCAAATATCACAAAATTCGGTTATTGTGATCTCGGAACAAAGTATAACCTCTATTTGAATCTTTCCTTAGATTCTGCAATAAGTTGTTCATATTAGGAAATTGCCGGAATACATCGTGAGAAATATCTCTTTGTCGCAGAAAGAGGAAACGATACTTGACATGTAATATAACTTCTCTCCTCCAAAAGGAATCGGCCCGAAATTTCCCTCTTTAAGCTGCCTCTTTTATTTATTCCCTTGATAACTAATACAACCTTCATATTCATTCATGATCTCCCTATGCTCTGCCCTCGATGTTTCCCTTGTATTCTAGCTTTAATTGCTTTCTTTGGCAGTGCCTCTTCTCTCAGGATTTGAATATCTCAGAATTAAAGTAATAACATATTTTTGATGAGATATAAAGAATTCTTTGACGGTATTTTTACGAATTGAAAAAGGCTGATACATTAAATATCTTTGGGGAAAATTATTAGAAAGTAAATAATGTATTTATTCCAGTGAAATTGCTCTCCACTAAACATTTTATAAACTCAATACGTTTAAAATCCCAGTAGTATTTTAAATTTTGAAGAAATAAAAAAAACTGCTGTGTGTAATGTTAGTTAAAACGAACTGAGAACATCTTCATTATTATTATTATTATTTCATAAACTCTAAGTAATAAGCCAGGTGGCACTTTTTCTACATCTAGGCAGTTATTCTACATAATCATATACAATATACTAAATACATATATATACATATGACATATAAATTGTTATTTCTGGATTTTTCGGGGTTCATGTTCATTACTTGAAAATAGAATTTTAACTGTCAAATATGTTATTAATTTTTGAGAATCCAAGCCTTAACGTAATATTATCTTCACCTCTTGATACCCCCGTACCACATGCCGAAAGGCTGCTTGCTGGGTATTAATTTAGATAACTAGGATTTCCCCATTGTCTCAGAACATAAGATGAAATTGAGTTACATATTTTCGAAGTCTTTTAAGTTCTCCGGTAGCCCACAGCATTAATTAGCGTATTTTAATCCCAAGAACTTGCAACGGAAAACAAGTTCATTTTGTTGTTTATCGCAGAATCAAAAATGTCGCTCTTTTCCTCTTCTGGCGAAATTATTTATTTGGCATTCGAGCATTGCTGTTCCTTTCCTTGTCATCTCCCCCTCTGTAAACAGTCCCCTTCATTCTTCCTCCTTCATTGACTCTCTTGTATTTGCCTTGTCTCCATATAAGATCAATGATGCCCCCAATCCGTGTGTTTACTTTGGGATAACTCTTTGTTCTCTGCGCAGAATCAGTGATTTAATTCCAAATGTAATTTGCCGATTCCTTTTCCCTTAGAACGCCAGAGTCGCTTGTCATAGGACAGAATCGCGAAAATAATCTGGCGTCGATCCACTCGTGGATAGATGTAGCTCATCCTTCCGATACTGAAGTAATATTTTTAATTTATCTTTGCAAATGATGTTTAAATTAAATTTATGAATTCAGTTTTAACATAGCACATGAAAGCCTGCGACTTTACCCAAGTTTGTGCGTGAATTGAAAAATAGTGACTTGGGTAGGACTCAAACCCAGATATCGCACTTTCCGGGCAGGTGTTCTTACCAACTAAACTACCGTAGCCACGTCATTCTCACTTCTGTAAATGGGGGCTTATATAGTGGGAGATCTGGGTTTGAGGCTCAGCCAAGTCACTATTTTTCAATTCTTGTACGAATTAATCTTTGATTCGATTCGACTGATTTTGCGTTGTTTAAATATCTACAAATTTTCCAACTGACTGTTACAAAAAGAGACACATCTAAGATTATATCTGTCCTGCTAATAATCATAGACTCAATTATCGTGAATACACGTATTACATAGCATCTACATCTACAATAGTCCTCTTAAAGCCACCATTAAGCGTGTGGCAGGAGGTGCATCTTATTACCTGGCCGGTTACTGTCGCGTATTAATGGTTGAAAAAATGAATACTTGCAAGTTTGAAAGACTATTACATTCGTTTTTCCATTAAAAATTCATGTTCTACTTTCTACAACTCTCTAATGCGGCTATACGTTTCATTAGCGGCGTAATATTTCATATATATTTTGTAACTCATTTTAGGGAAGCGAATCTTTCACTCAATTTTCCCTCACGATCATTCTAGTCTGATCCTGTGTTAATAGATGGCTACTGCGACATGATTTATGTTGAATAATGGAATACATTTTCATCTTTCCTTATCGATTCTACGAATAGTGTAATTCATATGGCCATTGTACTATTTCACGCACGTGTAATTCATCCTCTAGCACCATTGGAATGGTCTTTTGTTATTTGAGGACTGCTCACTTTGGTGGTGGGCCCTTAATAGGCTTAACATACATCCGGATTTCATTTTTCGCTATTTCTACGCTTTAACTCACTAATTCTTGCGAATTTTCCGCAGTGTACACAACAATGCGCATAAAATACCATGCGCGATTCTATCAAAGCTCTCATTTGAGCGATTTTATCTCTTTTTGGCTACTATTACCTTATTTTGGCGATTTCATATCAACGGCATTAGGCTTTCTGCTTAAAATGTCATCTACGTTCTGTTAAAAATAACATTCGGTTCGTATTTATAATTCTAAGTAAAGTGACTTTCAGTCAGTATCTAACTTTTTCATCTTTACATAATCCAAACTGACGTCATCGTATATTCACGTACGTGAATGTATCCTAATTTATAGTTAGCTACACTTTTCCTTTATTAGTTCAGCTCCAACCCCAAGGTCCTGGATTCGAGTCTCAGGTAGTTGACTACTTTTTTGGTTAGGAAGTGGTTTTGTGTGGTTACCCACTGTTATAGTATATGTCTACATCTGTAAGTGTAATGTAAATGGATGTTTGCGGAGGGTTTGCAGCAAATAAAGAAACATCTTCTGCTAAAACTTCAACGCTCCGCCAAACTTCTGCAACATCGTCCGCAAACGTCGCAAGAAACATTCATGCCCTGAGCACACCTCGTGGTATTCTATTCGCATAACTTTCTGAATCTGCAATCGCATCGTTGTGAAAAAACGTCACGAATGTAAGATCGCCATGGTTTATTTGCGATCGGCTTAATTCCTCTTCCTTTACTCTATTCTCCCCTCGTCTTCCTTCCCAGTCCCATCACGTCACCGCCGTAATCTGCCCCCGAAGGACGGGGGCGGAATGGCCCACTATCGTCGTCCGAATGACAGCGAGTTGCCCCCGAGGCCATGTCGTATTAGACCGCCTTCTCCAGTGGTTGTGAAGGGATAAAAAGACGCCTTTCACCTTAACGCTACCGCAGCACAATCCTTTCGTTGAAATCGTGCTAAGATCAATAAGAAGTTCTCCTGAAGGAAATTATTACTACCTGACTTACCTCTGAAATTTCTATGAGGAATACGCCGAGCACACGTGTGGGTTATCAGATTCTGTGGACAAACACAGCGATATCTTGATCTAATGTTTTTCCATGTCTTATGTCGAGATCTTGGGGTTTCTGCTGGAGTTGCTGGTGATTGAAGTTGCCAAGATAAGTTGTGGTAGATAAGATCTGTGAAAGTGTTTCTTTGGTTTCCTCTACAGCCTTGGTAACAATGTGAATACAGAAAATTGAGGATGCTTGATTTCACTTTCTTTGACTTACCACCAAAACATAGGCTTACATTGAAGCCACTTTAAGGTACACAAAGGTCATTCTACCAAGTGAATATTTTAATGTATTGGTAATATCTATTTTTTCCGTATCTTAAATATATTTTGGTCAGGTTAATAGAATTCTTTATGAATTTCATTGTGCTGTTAAGTGTAGAAATAATGAAGAAGGATTTTTGGGTGAATATAAACGAAGGAAAATCTAATTAAAGAGTTTTGAAGGTTAGCTATCATGATTGCCGGTGATAATCTAAATATGATGGACCAATACAGCCATCAGGTAGTTATTTACTCTCTTCTGAAAGTATAAGTCACATCACTTGGCCCTTTATATCCAGGTTTTAATTTCTTGATTCATTTACTGTAGCACTTAATAGTTTGATTTGGATACACCTGTCTTTGTTTCTTCGTTATCTCTTCGTAGATCTATTTTCTTTGCGGCTTAAGCCATACAATTTAGCATACTTCGCTTGTTATTTTGTGATTCCAAAAGCAATTCAGCATCCTGGAAACAATCCTGAGCTTGCTTAAGAAAAGGTTCATATTGTTAAAATAACTCCGAATCCTTTATCAGTAACTATTTTCAAAAAAATACTCCGTAAGCACAGTTGATGATAAAATCTTAGTAGGTATCCATTCCGATAATTTTTCGATTTTGTTTTAGTGAAATTTTCCTCGTCATAATTACCTTTAGGATAGTGTACCCCTAGGAAACCAAAGGGAACTTTATATTTAATGTCTGTAAATGCCTGCGTACCTCATTATTATCTTTTATGAGAGTTTAGAATTGAATCAATAATCGTTTTTCTAGTTTAGGTCGAAGGATTTCAGTATGTCTTCAAATTCCTTACATTTGGGTTTATCCGGGTAGTTTTTACTTTAATAATTTGGTTTGATCTGATACTTAAATTTTCTGAGTTGTTACTCCCACTATTATTGCGTCTTTTTACCTTGAGTAGTTGCTGGGAAAGATTCTCTTGAAGTTTTATACGATTTGGGATATTATTAAATAAAAATTCAAAATTCTACAAAACAGAAACTGTAATGTGCGACCGGTTTTGAGCTAACCGTTAATAATAGATTACTAGATATAAATGCCAGATGATGAGTGGTTAGCGGAGTTCCACCAAGTTAATGCTTCTTAGATTGAATTTATTTATATGATTAGCTAAACTAAACAATCTTACATCGTTCGTATTTTTATTTGATTGCTAATGTATGTATAAGTGTGCTCTCATCACTGGCTTTTGGTGTTTTAAGTGAAGACTAAATATCAGCTGGTCGTTAATAAATCTATGATCCATAATTTATTAATAACAATAATTTAAAATGCATCTGAAGATGGAATTCGATATGAATCTTGGGAATTATTCCGTAAAAGTTAAAGAAAGATGTGCGTATCTCTGGTTATTAATCACCTTGAAAAACATGATTTTTCAGTGAAGACCAACTGTTGGTGGAATGTTAAAAACATTATCGCAGCCATTGATAAGTGATCGGTAATCGTCCCAAAGGCCTCGGAAGTTAGATACGCTTCTCACGATCTCCCTTTTGTGTACAAACGTGTTCTGCAGCCGAATCCACATGCGGTGGGGACCTCTTTCCGGTTGACTGAATGTGTCGTAGATGAACGTGTGTGGAGCAGTAAACCGCTTCACACACACAAACTGTCATAACTTTTCCGAAATGCGGGTCCGTTTATAAGCGGCCTGATTTCCTTCGACCCCTTTCAGATCGGCTGAATCGCAGAGTGAGCGGGATTCGCCGGAGAAAGTAGATGACAGATGCGAAAAACGGGCCCCCCACCGCGATTCCTTCGCCAAATATTACGTCTTCCCCGAATTCTCTACTTACTTCTTACATTCCTCATATCCTTCGCCTTTTTCAAGAGTATTATCCTCTTCTCTGCATGCAAGTGCCTATTATTCAAGTTGAAGTTAATAGTGGTGCTCGATAGTGAAGTTTTATGAAGCTCAGTATTCACTGAGTGTAATGAGATATAAAGTTTGTACATTTCTGTCAACTTCGACGTCACTTGCGACCACGTTTAAACGTCTCTTTGCCAACATCAGGTCTAGTTATCTTAAATCTCATCCATAAAACATTATTCTTCTTCAGGGGTACGAAACCCCAAGCTATCTCAGTTATTTGGCAAATAAATTTAATATAGTCACAACTTATGTTAATATACTATATTTAGCTTCCTACATTTGGCAATAACTATGATATCCCCGAATTGAATTGAATGAAAATAAACATGAAAAAACTAAGGAATGAATTATAATTGAATTAATTATGGACGATGTCAATTCATTTATTATTTACTATCAATTGTATCATTTTTTCTCTTTACACAGCATCTCATGTCGTAATTTTCCTACATTTCCATTATTTTTAGAGATAATTCGCCTTTTTTGACCTACACATAGAAATACGTAAATTATGACGTCCCGACATGTTTCACTTAACGTAATCATATTTCTTCAATTTATATCTACTTACTATATGTTACTAAACGCACTTGAACATTTCATAAAATGTTTAACTTGTATATAAATCAAGGCAGTATTGCGTTTGATAAATGAATTAAACTCAGATACCATCTTTCATTCGTGTGATATCTTGTTTGATATAAAGCTTGTATGATAAAATTAAGTCTCTATACATTTGGTTAATTCTTAGTGATATTTTTCTCCGAGATTTAGCGACTTTTTTAAGCTTCTCTTTAGTATGCAAAGAGTGATATTATTAAAAATAATTTGGCACTTCTCTGGCAAGGAACGCAACGACAGCAAAATTAGAAGAGGTAATCTTAATTTCTACGGCTGCGTGTGGCAATTTTCAGATCCTAATCCGACGCAGAAAGCGCCCTAGATTAATGAAGTCCAAGAGAACGAGTTTTCTCTGCGGTTCATCAGTGATTCAGGTCGCACGCAGAAGTAACATTTGTTAATTAAGTCATCCCTTTGGCCGTAAATACACTTGTGGACGGGCTCATTTTTCCACACAGACCCAATGCATATTGAGCAGCTTTTGCCGAACCTATCAATCTCCACCACGCAATTATACCTCCGCCCTTTTAGTAAATTACTTTTCTTTGCATTGATGCATTTATGCAATCCATAGAAAACCCAATAGGTAGACTCGGCCTCTGAAATTGCTCGTGTGCCATACTTAAAGCCTTTTCTTTCTCGTTCCCTATAATAAAGCCTTCCCCTTACGTAATCAATTTTTTTCTCTTTCCTTATATCTTCTATTATGTTTATAATGATTCCTTTCCTTTAGATATTATACCCGCTTGTTTTCCTCTGCTAACTCTTATTTACTCCAATTAGAACCCTCTTTTCCCTTACAGTTTTCAACTTTTCCTCATTTGTTTCCTACCAACCCAGCTCACTGTTTTCATTCAAAGCCACACCCACACCTCGATGTCCTTTCCTCCTTCTTTAAGGTCCACGTGCGACATCCGCACTGCACAGATTCTATTCAAGGTTTTTACCTTATCCTGATTTCCCCATCAATGCCTTTCATCATAGTTTCCCTTCGCTAAACAACATCTTCCCCAGATAATGAGATAGGAAAAACTTTCCTTAAGGAAAACAGTGCTTAATTAGAGGAATCTGTTTATTTTTTTAAGCTTTCCCCCATTTGCCTTAATTGTCAACTCAGCTTTCTTTCCCATTATAAATGCCATTTATTAAGTATTTAAAAGGTTGTTTTTATCCCATACTCCCTTGCTGTATTGTGTAGAGATATCACTGGAATTCGTAAATCTCTTTCATAATCTCATACAACGGCTCTATCACATGCGTATCTTGCTGAATTTACTTCCTATCTGCCATCTGTTATTCCTACATCGATTTCTTATTCTAGCCTGTTCTTCAATTACCTGTGTATACAATTTAAAAGTTGACGAGGATAAAGGGTAGTTTTGTCTTACTTCGCTTCGTACTCTTTCCATAATTTACCTGATCCTGCAATAGCTAGTTTTGTGTGCGCTGTTTGATTTATCCGATTTTCTGCCATTCCTTTCGCAATTTTTATCTCCTGTTGTCAGTGAATAAAGATTAATTTATTATTTAGAAACGCATTCTGTGATTTGAACTGTTACCGATCGTTGCCAAGAAGATTCTCCTTAGCTTACATTCTTTATTAAAATGATTATTTTTGTTTCATTATTCTTATCACGTCTTTACTATAATTTATTCAATATTATTATTTACAATGCATATGGGATATAAGGTAACTTTTCACGAGCGTCCACCAAGGAAACTGACAAGGAAGAATGGGCATAAGAAAAGTCCTGAACGGCATTTGAGAATATTCTGGCCAGATAGCTCAATTTGTAGAGCAACTAACCGGTCGGGAGATCCTGGTTTTTGTACCGTTCCCATCATAGTTTTCTCATCTCCGTTAATCCTTGGGTATAATTATTAACATTGGTAACAGCGACCTTAAATTTTATCCATTTAGAACTTGAAAGTACTATAGGAATTTAAATATTGAGTCGTAATAATATAGAATTAAAATCAATAGTCTCAGGCGACGTCTTGTGAAAATACATCATGTTGAAAAATAACAAAATGTGTACTTCTTCCACAGTATTTATTATAAACAATAATGGAATGGTTTCCATTTATTGTTTATAATAAATACTGTGGAAAAAGTACAAATTTTGTTATTTTTCATCTATATAGAATTAACTCAAAATAATGTTAGAGCTACTGAAATGTTGCTCATAGCAGATTGAAAATGTAAATAATATTCGAGGTTAAGTTGAACTGAAAGGTGTCAAAATGATTCATTCTTATACTCTCTCACATAAATCATTGTTAAAAGGGCCAATGGATGGCATTTACAATATCCTTGAAAACGTTTCCTATGAACGAGGACATAGTGTAAGCGGCAAATATTCAGCTTCCGTGTCCCAGTTGCGAAACTGTGTGTATCTGTCCCAATTCTCCTCGTTGACTTTAAACGAGCATCCCTCCACTTCGTAAAGTGGCGTTGGGTTGGCAGCCCTGTCTCCCCCTTTTATTCAAATGCGCTCCCCGTTAATCCCGCGCTAAACGGCGCCGCTGTTTTAAAAGACCGTTAATGCGAGTGGAATAACGGGCGGTTGCAGTTGCGGCGGAAGAGTAATATTGGGACGTTGAGCCACCGAAAGAGAAAGTAAAACGAAGATGGGAGAGATTAAATAGGGGTTATGCTCGTCGGGGGAAATTATACGAAGGAGCCATCAATGATTCACCTCTCGTACGACCGAATAATCATACGGTTTATCCCTTCGTTGTTAGTCAGTGCTTAAAAATGTAAGTGAATTAATTTGGAAGCTTCGTTTCTCTCATTCTCAGAACAATACGTATGTCTAATTGAAGACACTTACTTCATAATTTCAGTATCGCACCATTGTCCACATTCTTTTAAAGAAAAATTGTTTGATTGCCTTATTGTTACCACGGAATGATTCTAAAACCATAATACTGTCTTATTTATATTTCTCATTGTATCATCTTTATGTGAGTAGTCTATATTTTCTATTTTAACCTTATGTCTACAATTTGTATCATTATCTTATGTGAGCAGATAATATTTGTTTTTATTTTTTTCTGTTCTTGTGGGACTTTCCCAGAGCACAATAAGGTTATTATTATTATTATCATGTATATCCCAACGATTATATCCACAACAATTCCTGTATGGAGGAATGGCTATGTGAATTTATAACTTGCAGAAGTTACAACCGGAATCATATGGCCTCCGTCCTTCTTTGGCTGATAATTATCTTATATTAAGAGAAATGGCAGCTAGAGCAAGTCATTTTAAAAATTCATTCTTTCCGCGAACGATAAGCGATAACAACAGAGTAAAAAGTTGGTTCAAAAATTGGTGTTTATGTCTCCTGCCCCACGTCGAAAGAAGGCCTCGTAAATTTAATAAAAATGCAACATACGAACTTACACAACAGGACTTGTATAAAGAAAAAATCAGTTACGTGAGGTTTCTATTAATTTTTTCGTTGATTTATATATATTGAATTTAGCGTAGCAAAGACATGATATCGTAGGCAAATTAATTTATGCTCGATATAGTTACACGTTAGCATATGGACACATTATTTATAAGGCTCTTTCTTGTGTTATTTGCATAATGATTCTATGTTCGCTTCCATATTTTGTCATTAAGTGTATGGGTAAATGGCAATCTCAGTTAAGCGAACCATAGTTTAATTTTCGACATAAATCGACTCATGAAGGCCCAATACACGTTTTCCCAACTTCAATTTCGGTAAATCAAGTCAAAGAGGACAGCCGTAAGTCTTTATTAGAAATACTATTTAATGTCATTCATCGTATATTAAAATTAATCAGAATGTTGCCATGGTACCGTCTCTTGAGTGGGCGAATTGGTGGCGATTTGGTCAACTCGATAAAATCTTACGATTCAAACTGAAATATACCTTCCATAAAATTTTATAATGGAACTCATTGAATAGAAAAAGGATATTTTGCGTGAATTCAGGCATTAAAATATAAACTTCATGAGATATTTGTAAGTATACAGTACCCCTGATTAGAGATACAATTACAGCTAGCCTTTACGAAAAAAGAACTGGAAATTAGAACGGAATGAGTCACGGATACCGGTTTCTGTTCATACGTAAGAATTTCCATTTTTCGGTTCGGGTTCTGTCTCATCTTCCGCGAAAACAAATTTTTTTTTTTCGATTTTCGGTTCGATGTTTTAAGTGAAAGGGAGAGGCCGTCCGAAATCCGAGATCACTTGAAGAGGGACAACAATCCTCGGGATTCAGCCAAATTCGGTGGCATTAAAAGGCTTAGGGATTTTTCGTAGCGGGTAGCAAGTGGACGAATGTGTTTAATGCTCGTCTTTCATCATCATCATGTGCAAGTTCTGCTAATGACGCCGCCTACTGGAAGATTGGCTTTTTGATCCCTTCCCGACATGCAACGCGCGTCCACATTTTGAGAAAAAATCGACCTTTTTGGCTCATTTTAATTTCGTCGACAAACATTAATTGAAGTCGCCCAGTCTCTCGGAAGGTATTAAATTGAGATTTCGAGCAAAGAATAAATGCGCTCCGGGGCCATCTAAATGCTTATTTTCGTTCGGTGATACGGCGGCCGTAGCTTCGATACATATTTTGTCCCCGATCTTTGCGGCTTTTTTATGAAAGTACGCCGTGTTATTCCCAGAAATGTGCGATTAAACTTAACGCGCTCGGATTCGAAAAAGTGCAATTTGCAGCGCACGATGTCCGCAATGCATTGCTTCCGAAGATGAGGTAATTGGGAACTGTAATAGCGTCCATGCTTCGCTTTTTAGACTCTCAACTTGAATGGCCGCTTGTAATGGCTGGCGATACCTTAAAAAGGGGTTTGGTTCTTCCAACGCTTTTCAGATCTAATTTGTTAGAAGAAAAAGATGGCTACTGCCAAGCAGTCTTTTTCTGTCATAGGCGTATTTTGAAATAGGTTTGGCTACCTTCTTTTAAACATATCAATGGAAACCTTTATTAATGCATGGATATTCCAACTTCCTAGATAGTGTAATTCTTCATTTTCTATTGTATAAAGCATACACTCTATGGATTTGCCTATGTATCTATTTTTGTATTTGTCCTAGATTGGAGTCTACACCATTTGCCCGATGTGTGCAAAACTTTGCATACGAGTCCTTCTAGATCGGGAAAGAAAAACTGCTGCAATTGTATCGATAATTTTTCTGGTTTCGAACCAAGTTCACTCAGATTTTCATTATGAATTCATCGAAACTTACCTTTTACCGATTTGAGGCGTTAAATTATTTAAAGAATTAAAGGAAGTAGTTCAAATATGTCAACCATGAGTCTGCAGAGTGATAGCAACTTTTGATCATTTTACATTTTATTTTAAAAAACGCCCTACATATCAAGTAATCGTAGAATTATTCCTTATTGATTTCCCAGAATTCAAAGTTTTAACAAAAAAAGCTATACAATCATCAGGTATACGCGTGTACGAGAGGCTTTCGAAAAGTTTCTGGAATCTGGCTTTACCGCCTTTGGGATTATTTCGATCTAAAATTAGATCGAGCAAAACTGGTCACTGGAATCTAGTAATGATGTTTCTATAACCTATTGCGTACAAAAATGTAGCAATCGCTTTCTGTGAGCCAAAATGAGCAATCTTTTTCATTTCTCGCCTTTTAGAGATCGGGGATGATTAGAGTCATGCTCTAAGAAGTGTTCTGTTGATATTCCGGAATATTCCAAATTCTTTTGATTGTCGCTAACACAATAATATTTTCCGTTTTCTCTGAACTTAATGACAGAAATGCCATATTTTTTTATATTTCATGGGATGGATGCTACTTAACGTATTCAATATACAGATAGGTCGAAGAAGAATTGCCATTCCACATTTAGATTTATTCAGGGATTCTTCAGTCACAATTTTTATATGTTGCAACAAGATTCGCATACAGATGCTAGAATAAGCTGATCTCTCCAGAATTTGAGAAAAATACCACATAGATAATTTTATCACCAGTTGTGGCGTGCTATATTTAATGGGGTGTCATAATTCTCCCTCTTCGCCGTAAAATTGCGTTGACCGTTGCCACCTCGTTATCATATCAAATTTAAGCGTACAGATTAAATAAATATTTTTTTAATATATTTTATTGAGACTGTTCATAAGGCAATAATGTTTGTCAAGCGAAAAGTTAAATTGCGGAATATAAAGGCAATGCATAGTTAACAAAAAGTTCCTTGAACTGAATTTATGAATCCTATAATCCCATAAATCCGGATAACATATCGGATCATGTGACTTCCTGCTTCTTCTGCCGAAAAGATTATGTACCTAATTAAGGAAAACAGATGCTAGGACTTGCCATTTTAATTTTTTTTCTTTTCAGGAACTATACGTGATAATAGCAGACTAAAAATTCAATTGATTAAAATAAAAAAGGAAAAAAAAAACTTAATATGTCCACAGAAAATTTTCTGTGAACATAGTCAGATTTTGCCTTTTTCCATTAAATTATGAATAAGTTCCACCAGACATCGCCAGAAGTCATCGATTTTAAAACATTCAATTCAAACGCCTCTTTTTATACTCCCTGCCACATGCTAAAAAGTGGCTTTTAGGAAATTAATGTAGATTTAGATAAGCAAAGAGTTAAAAAACATTAGTGAGCTTTTGGAACATTTGATCCACATTTTATAATTTAAAAATTACCTCGATTCGTTATTTTGAAGATATGACTTAGTTTTTACGTTCTACTTTGCCATGTGAGCTATATATTAATATCCTTATTTCTTTTAGATTCCTATTGTAACCGACTGCGTTCCCTTTCAATCCCTATGCTAAATAGCAACATTTAATTTTCTTATTCAATGAATTGAATGTGAAATTATATGTTATTATGTGATTCATGATTTGATATGGCTTTAAAGCTGCCTTGACTATAAAACCTATTGCTGCGCTGCATGGCGATCATAAGCTTAACCTATGGCATGATCCACATTTTTTTCTATCTTTTATTTGTGAGATATTTCTGGAAGGAAAATAAACCTCGTTTTTGCGTCCTCAATAGGTTGCTCCGGTAACCGAGTATCAGTTGGCCAATAACGTATTAATTTAGCCATCATCCAATGACCCACGTGACCTCTTAATCGTTTGGACCCAGAGCGACTCTTGCCCCAGAATTAAAACTGCTATCGAATTTGGGGCGGTAATTGGCCAATCTCGCTTAACGCTTCGCTCTTGTTTTTCCCATGAAACGCGTGACGAATGCGAATCGACGTCTGATAGAACTCAAGAGAAAAGGATGACGGGAAAAACTGTGATTTCTACGTATTACTGTTGACGCTATACAGTTCAAACTTCCAGATATATATGTTGTCGGATTCAAGTTGAAAATCTCATTGCCATTATTCCAACATTTCAACGTATATATGTAATAAAAATTTTCATTTTGTCCTTCGTATTCGAATGCTGCTGCTTTCTATGAGTAAGGATTTGTATTCATTTGATCGATTCCGGAAAATGTTTGCGTAACGTCTTCTTAGATTATCAAGTCTTATTCTGTTCAATAACTAATATTGAATTAAAAACCATAGCTGTATAAGAAATGCAAGAACATGTTACAGCTACACGGATGAAGTTAGTAGATTTCATTCTTTGAAAAATCCACTGTAGGAGTACTTCCCTGAAAATCAAAACAGGAAATCTGAACTATTTAAATACTTTACTAATGAGTAAGTAAATTCCTCCCAGAGGGCCCGTCTCTAAAGCCGCTTCCAGATGATATTCTTCTTCTCTCGCCATTAAAGCTCCCTATAAAGAAGATACAAAGTCGATTTAACTAGGAAAATTTTCTTTGTTAACTAGTTAAAATTCATTTTTCTTAATATGCTGGATTAGCACTTCATATACGTATATCGTAATTAATAATTTTGTATAAGTCTTTATCTCTTATCGAATATACGTAATTAATTAATATATCTTCTAGTTGGAAGCAGCTCGGTCTATTATTTTTGCATAATATTTTAAATGGCTCTATTAAATGTTCTGAACTGCTCTCTCTTATTAATTTTAATTGTCCTTTAGTCATTACCAGAAACCCTGTTCTTTTTTATGTTCCACACTTACTTAGAAATTATATGTTTTATTTACCATTCTATCGCATCTTGAGGGAATCCAATAAATACTGTAATAGAATCGAATTTTTTAATACCTCAAACTGTATGTTCAGGAGTTTTGTTATGTCTAATGCAGTTTAGTTTCTGAAATAATTTTAACTTTGTTGTATTTGTGATTTGCTTTCTTCCTTTTAATTGGGTATACAAATGTTTATACCTTTATTTTTTATGTCTTTTTATTTTTACTTTCTCCATATACGAAGTATAGAGAAAGTATTGTTTTCATGAAAAAATTCGACTTCGAGATTTCAACGGAAATACATGTTTTGGGGTCCCTAGAACACGTTTTGACCATTTTCGGAATGATGTCTGTGTGTATGTGTGTGTGTGTGTGTGTGTGATAGTGGGCGCTCTAACGAGAAAACTGTTGGTCGTATCAATACCA
Source organism: Sympetrum striolatum (assembly GCA_947579665.1). Lineage (NCBI taxonomy): Eukaryota > Metazoa > Arthropoda > Insecta > Odonata > Libellulidae > Sympetrum > Sympetrum striolatum. Next base: position 76,007,179 of record OX388348.1, read on the forward strand.
AACTTCATGTATAGTAGTGGTGTGTGTGCTGTCAGAGTTGATTAGTTTTTGGAGTAAATCGGTCAACCGGAAGTCGAGCTTTATTGATTAAAGCTCATTTCCGGTTTTCAAAATATCTCCATAAATATGATATATACGTATATTGTATTACTTATAAAAGTTTTAGATAATGTAATTTACTATAACTTTTGTATTTAATATATTTTTGTATCTGCGGTTGATTAGGAGTTATTCGTGAAATACTGATAAACCGGAAGAAGATGATTATGTACTTTGTGGGCGCTCTAACATGAAAACTAATTATCGGATCAACACCAAATTTCATGTATAGTACTTTTATTACAGTCGTTAGAGTTGATTAGTTTTTGGAGTAGATCGGTCACCCGGAAGTTGAGCTTCATTCTTCAAAGCTTATTTCCGGTTTTCAAAATATCTCCATAAATATGATATTTAGGTATATACTATTATTTAAAAATGTTTTAGAAAATGTAATTTACTATAACTTTTGTTTGAAACATATTTTTTTATCACTGATTGTTTAGGAGTTATTCATGAAATACTGATAAACCGGAAGTTGCTGATTATGTACTTTGTGGGCGCTCTGGGCTCTATGGGCGAAAGGCCAAATTCATCTTTTTTCATCGAGCATGTCCCGAAAAACATTATTTATAATTTTTGTGACGTAAAAGATAATAATATATAAATTAATCACTCATCTTCCAAGTTTATATTGAATATAGAGTTCGAAATTACTGTCGTAGATAAATATTTACATCTTATATATGGAGAAAGTCATGTGCTGGCCACATCAGATTTTTTGTTTATATATCTTGTATTGTTTAGTATTCAAAGATTATCAAGTTTAGTTGTAACCATGATGTGTAATAGGGTTCTGCCCGTATATAAATAAATAATAAATAATAATAATAATAATTGTGATATAGGTTTACTGAGTTTGGGTTAAGTCTATTTATTGTTATAATACTATCCATACTTTATTCAATCGTATATATTATAATTTATCACAATTAGTAAACTAAATCTTATAGAATAAGTTTCTTAAATTCTCGAATCATTATTATCATATGAATATATGTACTTTTAATCATGTGTTTATTAAATGAGTAGAAAATGTTAATGCTTTGGTAAAACGGAGGACGGTCTAAGAAACATTGCATACTACATAGAGAACTAGTAATTAGTTAATCAGAAAAACGTGAGATCTAAAACAAAACTTGCCAAATTGGCTACTACGGCTAGACCCAACATACTGTGGGTAAAGTTTCCATCATTTTCTCCACTTTGAAAGGTGGAATTCGAAACTCGGCAAATGGGAATTCCAACGAGGCGCACAGACGGTTTATTGGAAATATCGCTAATGTAGGATTAATGACAAATCGCAGCGGATTAAAAATCGGAGCTCTCCTTTGATCGCCCTGAATGAACTCCAATTAACTGTGGAGAGAATGACTTCCGGATGAGCGGAAATCCGGCGTTCGTAACGGCGGACATCGCGAAAAAGTAGGCGGGGTCATTATATCGCAGATTTGAGAAAAATCGCTTCCGAGAGAGTGTACCATGGAAATGGGCTTTGTTGATAATTAACGACGGACTTCATTTCCTTTGATTTACGCGTTTGATGCCGTCTGACGTCGTTAGAACGGATTTTAGGACCTTTAGCGAGGGACTCGAACAACAAAAAATGTGCCTAAAGTTTGGTTATACTCTCCTTTTCCAAAGCTATTCAGCATAGCGATGGATTCTCGATATTGTTTGTATCGTTAAGCTAATTGGTGCAAACAAAATTGAGGTTTCTCAGAATGTTATTTGAATGTTTTGACAATGACATTTTTTAAGAATTGTGTTTTTCGCTTAAAAGTGAGCTTTGAATGCAACAGAATCCCCTTCTTGACCCAGCTGCCAAAGAAGATGCACGTGCCCTTCTCTCGCTCTTCGAATGCTCCTAATGAGCTGTTGTACTTCTCTCGTTTCCGTTGTTTGTCTCCTACATCTTGCCCGTCTTTGACCGTATTGTTTTCTTGTTTTAGGGTTTTGGGTTTAGTTATTTTGTTTATAGTTATGTTCTATTGTCTACTTTTAGGCTCCCTTCCTTTCGCAATTTTTTCTCCACCAATCTATTATAATGAGAAGTACAATTTAAACTCTAATAAATTTCATCATCGAAATTAATCATCAAAAATTTATTTTTCCACGTTTTACCGCTTCCTTGTGAATTGCTGGCTTTCGATAATCCGTTTTGGAATTATTTTTGTTTCTACGCTCGTATTTTTTTCTAGCTTTTCTGCTTTTTTTCTAAGCGTTTACTGATTATTTTTTTATGGTTAAATTTTAGCTGTAAGCCTTGAAGTCAATTCATTGGATTAGACTCGGAGTCTAAACGAGCATCAAAAGAAGGGAAATAGAATAAAGATTCTTATTTTGGTCGAGAAATATCGTCTTCGATTCTAAATTGCGAGAATTTTGATAAAAAATACGAAAATTTTGTCTAAATTTCCATGTAGTAAACAACTCATTCCCTTGACGATATAAATTTTTTTAAATTCGAATTTTGTTGACGAGTCTGTAGCAACCAAGTTTTATTTACATCAACTTAATTGTTTACCGTCTTTTTCGTAAAATGAAGTGAGTTTTATGCAGTGGTTTAATCTAAATGGATTTCTATCGATCAATTCAACTATTGCGTATAAATATCCTGGTAAGTTGAGGATGTTCAGAATATATTCTTCTGAATTAAGTATTAAATGTAATCTATTTGCTTTGATGTATATTTAGCAAATTACGGAAATGGAGTTTGCGAAGAAAGAAAAGAATTCCCAGATTCGTAGTTTGTAATCCTTGAAGAGTTGAACGGCAAGTTGTTAAGTTGTAGCAGACCTCCAGCATCCTATGATAGATCAAAAAGGTAAAGAAATTTTATTTTGTTAAATGCAGGATGCAAAAATTGATTTATTCCTTGTTTTAAAGTGCTTCCACTCCATATTCATTTACTATCCTTCTGTTATTGGTGTTTAATTTTTGTTTCTATTTCGACATTGCGATTACTTTTGTGGTTCGTGTTTATGTTACACATTTAAAGATTGAGATACCAGTCAGTTCCAAAATACATTTACTTTCCGTGTAGAATATTCATCGTTGGTTATTTGAGTGAAATGTAATTTATTTCTGTCATTTACGTTTAATGCTTGATTCATTTAGCCCCTTTGTACTTGTATGAAAATGTAACTTTAAACGTGGTACTGCTTATCCTAATGTGATCTTAGAATATATTTATATATATATATATTTCAAAACAAGGGAAATAGAATAAAGATTCTTACTTTGGCTGAGAAATATAGTATGCGATTTGATATTGAGAGTATTTTGATAAAATATACGAAAATTTCGTCTAAATGTTCATGTTGTAAACAAACCCATTCCCTTGACGATCAAGGCGATTATTGATTCCGAACTCATGTGTAATTCTATAAGAAGACATGGCGGATCAATGGCCAGTTAAAATAAATTTTGAAAATAAGAGTTGAAGATTTTATGATGAAGAAGAAATTAAATGGCATTTTAAAATTTGTTGTGACAAACCTGTGAAGAAACGCACGTTGAAAGGAACGGACATTTTTCCATTGATTTTTTCAATTTTCTTTAAGCGTCTGTGAAAACCATGTGTGAGTTTTGTTTTTGGTAACGTGATTGTTAACTGAATATTCAGTGAAATAAAACGACTTTGAAATTCGTACGTTGATAGAATTTGCATTCTCGCTGTCAATTCCACTGATTTAAAATAATAACGTGGTAAGTTGTGGACATCTCTCATATTATTTTTGAGTTTTGACGGAAATTACGGACGTCCTTATTTCTTATGTTTAATCGGTCTTTGTTTTCTTTTAAGTTTTGAGCGACGAGTGGTCAGGAGCGAATAAGTAACATTTCAAAGCCTAAAAAGATAAAGCGATTTCAGTTATCTGTAGACCGCAAAAAATCTAAGATATTGTAATAGAATGGGTAATTCCTTACTTCAATCCAAATCCAAACTACTGCCCGCGGGCCGCATCTGCTGTTTGATAGTTAATAAAGCTGAAAAGTTTGGAGACCCCGGGAGACGTTTAAAAAACTTATGTAACATTAATGGCCGGTATTGTAATGTATATTTTGTGTTGTTTATAACTTTAATCTTCGTATAAATGGCTTTGCCTTTTCATCATATTGTTTATCAGTTTAAATATTATGAAATTGCATGATTTTATGTATTGTTGATTGTTTAAAGTGAAAAATTCTGTTTTTTTTCGGAACCGTATAGAAATATCTAATGCTGCGTAAATAATGCACTTATCATATAATGAATTTCGTCTTACGAGCATAGCTCCACAGACTGATTTCGGTAAAGTTGTCGCTCTATTGTCATGGCTTTTATCGTTCCATCCTAATATGGCGCTGTGTCTTGCAATTAATCATTCCCAAGATCTACGACTACTTTCCTGGGCATTAATTAACATACCACTACATTTTATACGAGCCACGAATTCTCACTAACAACCTCATGTTATAAGTATAGCCAAGATAAAACAATGAAACATACCTTCTGGTTCCATGAAACAACATTTCTCCACCAGGTCCAGGGTTCGAACCCAGACGGGCCAAAACGTTTCCATAAGAAATACACGTAGAGGTCAGTTTTCTGTTGCAGGATTCATTTCTTTTCAAAATTAAATTAGAAATAATGGTCCTAGAAAGCCGAATCTAGCACCAAAAGAAGGAGAATAGAATGAAAATCCTTTTTTGGTCGTGGAATATCGTTTTCGATTCGAAATTGTGCACAATTAGATAAAGTACGTCAACATTTTATCGAAATTTTGAGGTTGTAAGCAACCCATCCCCCTGACGATGAAGGCGATTGTTGATTTCGAGCTCATGCGTAATTCCATAAGAAGACATGGAAAATGAATGCCCAGATACAATTAATGCTGTGAGATATCTATTAAATATAATACCCTCTCCGGATTCATTCATATCTATCTATTATATATATAGACGTTTCTCCGGATATACCTATATATAGGGGATCGAAATTCTACCCATGTTCCCCAAGTACCACTGACTTGAAATATTTGTGACGTGGTGATGATAACGTGTACCCTCCAGAAAAAGGGCGACTTTGAACCTCAGTGTCATGGGTTCGATTCCAGAAGGCCCCAAAGTCATGATTTTCTCCATAAAGTTACATGGCGGGGATTTTCGAAATTTTTTTGAGGCACTTTCTGGCTAAGTACAGAGTTGAAATTCGAGGTATCGCTGGAGGCCGTGCGTGTCCGACAAAAACCATTAAGACATCATCGAAGATTATCCTTGGTTCGACGCAAGTCATGGCAAATATTCTCCCGTTTAATTTACATCGCGATTTTTAAGATTTATTTTGAATCACTTCCCGATAAGATAGAAACTCGGCAAGTGGATAGAGACTGTAAATATATTTTATATACGTTGTAATAATCAATTAAGATTTCCCCGTTGAGAATCAACGAGCACTTCTGCTAGCGTTAAATATAATCGTAAAATTACCTGAATATGCGGTTTTTCTTAGCTGATAGGAAAAGATGTCAGAGCATCACACCTTTTTTATGGATATGGAGTGAATGATGCACATTTAAGGAAACTAACGTATTACTTTGGATATTAATTTACCAGTAATTTCCAACCACAACTCACTGAAGTTCTTCGCAGTGAGCCAAACAGAGCAACGCTTTAAAGTGCAGAATAGTGGTAGAGATGTAATCAACGGTAATAAGGATGGGATCAGGCATTAAATGTAGTAAATGTGTTTGTACGACATGTTTCTCCAAGTTCATAATCTGATATTTCGATGCTACATGTAAGTGCAGAAATGCGCGCTGAAATTTTTCGCCGAATTTACTCCCGCGCAATATTCGCTCAGCGTTTCATCAAACGCATTAAACGCCAGAACTAAACTTCCAATTGCTCGCAGGAGCCGCGGGAAAATAGAGCGCGGGAAAACTAGAAGGCGGGAAAACTAGAGGCGGGAAAACCAGAGGCGGGAAAACCAGAGGCGGGAAAACTAGAAGGCGGGAAAACTAGAGGCGGGAAAACAAACAAGAAGGCGGGAAAACTAGAGGCGGGAAAACCAGAGGCGGGAAAACTAGAAGGCGGGAAAACTAGAAGGCGGGAAAACTAGAGGCGGGAAAACTAGAAGGCGGGTAAACTAGAGGCGGGAAAACTAGAAGGCGGGAAAACTAGAGGCGGGAAAACTAGAAGGCGGGAAAACTAGAGGCGGGAAAACTAGAAGGCGGGAAAACTAGAGGCGGGAAAACTAGAGGCGGGAAAACTAGAGGCGGGAAAACTAGAAGGCGGGAAAACTAGAGGCGGGAAAACTGGAGGCGGGAAAACTAGAAGGCGGGAAAACTAGAAGGCGGGAAAGCTAGAAGGCGGAAAACTAGAGGGCGGGAAAACTAGAAGGCGGGAAAACTAGAGGCGGGAAAACTAGAAGGCGGGAAAAGAGATCGCGGGAAAATTAGAGTTCCGTTCTACTGGATGTCCTTATGCATTTCTTATGAAGATAACAGAAACAAATTTTAATTACTTTCCGGCATGATATCGACTTCAAACTTTGCATCAAATAAAATCAAGTCTTAATAAGTCTTTCGGTCTATTCACAGCTAACAATAAGTCCTGGGTTCAGGGGTCTCTAAAATCAATAATTGTTACGATGTTTAAGAATTTTTTAACCTCTTCCCGATAGTATAAAAACTTAAAACTTGTCATATAAATAAATATCATAGAAACATTTTAAATACGTGTTTTAAGATTCCTTGATCGTCCTTGGTTCGATTCCAGAAAGCTATTTACATTGCCCTATGCATTCCAGACGGGGATAATGGAGTCTTATTTCAGGACCTTCCCGGTATGATATGGACTTCGAACTTAGCATTTACGAGGATCAGGTCCTATCAGGTTATAATAGCCCATTTGCATCCGCTAATAAGTCCTGGGTTCGACAGCAGGCGTCCACAAAATTAGAAATTGCTAAGATTCAAAAAAATATTTTAATCTCTTCCCAATGACATTGAAACTCAAAACGTGCAATGTGAATGAAGATTATAAATACATTTCATATTCTTGCAATATGCAAGCAACTTTCACTCGTATATAGATACCCAGATAGGATACTAATTCACAGGTTAACCACAAACGTCAATGATATGAAATTTTTACAGCGCATTATATGTGAAAATTCAAGCAGACATATTGGCTGCAACTGCCTAAAACGACGTTCTGCTTTTCACATATATTCCTTATGTGAGAAATATTAATGTGCTCTGGCATCGAGACCAGGAAGTCTATGGTTTTATTAAAATTGTTTTCTTAAACCGTGACTTAATATACATCTTCCAGGTAAGAGAGAACTTCCTATCGTTTCAATAAATGCACCAAAAAATATTAAAAATTACCCCATGTATTTTTAATTGGAGATGTTTGCATCGTCCTCGCATCGAACCCAGGACATTTTCTATAAAAGCAATTTATGGTTTCGATAGATAATGTCCATATCTGTGAGCTCCTTGAATTTTGATTCTCTACCTATCCGGGAGGTATTTTTTAGAAATTTCCGAACATCATTTAAATGGAAAAAATCGGGATATTGTAACCTTCTGGCATCGAACCCATGACACTGACGTTCAAAGGCACCTTTTTTTCTGGGGGTTTCACGTTAGGGCCTATTAGAATATATTTCTGTTATTTGAGTTTAATTATCGTTTCCGAGAACCATTTTTCCCTTTCAGAAAATGTCTACGAGAAGGTGGTGCTGCTTATCCTAATGTGATTATCGAATATATATTTTATAATCTTTAAATCATTTTTGTCATCATCGAAGAAAGTGTTCATTTAAAGAATATAAGATTAAATCTTTAGGTGACATTGTAGACATAATTATAATTTTATTTGCTTTGTTAATTGGTTTGGAAAATATTATAGCTTGGAATCAGCCATCCACCTAAAATTATGAGGCAAGTGTTACGATCAAGACTGTACCAAGAGTAATTATTAATTGGGATTTCCCCGTTGAGAATCAACGGGCACTTCTGCTAATTCATTATAAAAGTTTGATATATTATCGTGTTATTGTGATAGATGATTTGCATGTTGGTCTCGAAAGGTAATTGCGTGACTGCAAGTGTATTTTACGTAATCCTTGGTATTTTCTTCGAATTTTGAGTGCTCAGGTACTTTTGTCTTAGTTTCCGAGTCCTACTAGAAGTAATGTACAGTAATGTAAGTTCGCGAACATTATCATCTCTGAAACCGTTAAGGCCGTAAAGGGATCACGAGACGCGAAGATGTAATGCCTCTTCTCAAATATGTTTAACTCAAACCGTCATAATGAGAAGTATAATTTAATTTTGAAAATAATTTGCTCTGATCGAATAAGCATTTTTATTAATCTACGGTTACCTTATGAATTGTTAACTTGAAAAACTAAATTTTCGTTTTTTAATAAATTTTCCTAGCAGTATTCTCAACATTGTTATTGGAATTATTCCAAGTTAGAAATGTAGCTTTTATTCACCATTTCATGATGGATATAATAGAAAAGGTTTTAATCGAATTACTGTTCTCTAAATTTCGTTTTCGATTATCATACTTTTAGCCTGACCTCACCAATAAAGGGTCAAACTAATTAACTAACTTTTTACTTCGTAGTATCGGTGATTATTTTCACAATACTCTTCGGTACCATTATCTCCCCATTTACGAGGAATTTTCCTCGTACACGTACCTGTATTTTGCTTTTTATTTAGTGTGATTTTATTTTTTTATATTCAGAAATATTGGTTTGGTACAGTACCAGGGCTAATTGAATTCATGGATTATCACCAATAAAGATAATAACATTTTTATGGATAGCTTTTTAGATCGTAGGATAAGGCAAGCCCCTCCATGGATATGAAGTGGTCCAGAATCCAGAAAAACACACAAAGTGTGATCATGTTCATTCCTCTGGTACACTCCGTATTGTCATGTCACGGCGTCATCTTCATTCTCTCTAAATGAAGCATTAAGATCGTCCGTAATGACTTTGTGTTAGGGGGTCTCCTTATGATGCCCAGTGTGTGGCGGTTTTCAATTTAGTCTGCGCTTTTTATTGATGTTTCTGAATTAATTTATGTTAACTGCACAGAGACTGCATATATCTACTTGTATAGTATAAGCCTTCATATCTTCTTAGATACGCTTCCACATTCTGTTTCCGTATCTTGTCGATCAAAAATCCTATTTCTCCACTGCCCTATCTTGTTCTCCTGTAAAAGAATTGCAGGCCTTTATTGAGCTCTATCAGGTTAACTGATTTACCTTTGACCTCGCTGAGCACGATGACTTCATATTTTATCTTCTCTGCTTCATTCAGTTTCTCCCATTACTCGATCTTTGCACTGCAAGCTGTGACAGTTGTAAGCCACGAAGTGCAGTGTAGTATTAATTTCCCTCGTGATGGACCTCTTTAATGCCACCGACTCCATGGAATTCAAATGGGTAGTGATTATACGTCCGAATAAATATCTATCACAGAAGCTCTCAATGAAGAATGAAATACTGTTTCCTGGATGGAGACTAATAAATCACTTGGATTTCCTACTGCAGGTTGACGAATGCGTTTTTCACTGTTTGGGTGGAAATATTTTGGAAGCCTATAAGCCTAATAGTACCACACAACTCCTGAATGATAGCAGGAGTGAATCAAATAAAATAAGAACTCCGACATGGAAGTAGGCTACCCATGTATCGAGAAGAAATTTAAAAAACTTAGTACCTCAGCAGTTATTCAACAGACAGGAATAAATCTGTAGAAACCAAGAAAAAGACCAAAATGTAGATGGAATAGAGAGACATTCCAGTACGTAGAGGTAACATTTCTACGAATTGCTCGGAATTGAGAGAATTGGAAAACACGTAAAGAGGTCTACATTCTGCATTGGATGGATTATGATAAGTATTCTTGCATTACTTGGTGGAACCTCATGAAGGGCAAAATAAAAATACCTTGTAGTTTCCTCATGAATTTTTTTATCGCAAGTCATCATCTCAATCTTTCATCAGTCGCGCTTATAAAACGAGCAGTCGCGCGTTGTATTCCATACAACAGATTGTTTTTCAGCCAAAATTGTAAAATTAATTGAACAAATTATTATTTCTGAGTACTAAACTTTAGGTTATAATATAATTTAAGAAGAATAATTTATGAAGTAAACAACTTTTAGTAAAATATATTATTATTCACCTTTATTTATTTACATGCGTTCAGAGAGTACCTAAAAAGCCAGATGTCTATTAGTTCTAAAATTGAAATACGTCTAATAAAATTTAAGACAAAATAAGTGAAAAACTCCATATAAACGTTACAATAAGCAAAAATAGAGTTCACCAACGAAAAACTTACCCTAACGGTCGCGCGTTGTATGTTTTACAACAGTCGTCACTTCACAGATTTATTCGCTTTCCCAGTCGGTTTAAGACTAAAAAGAATCATTTGACGACTTTACAAGTTAACAGTAAGTGCGATAAAGGAATAGACATAGAGTATGTAGAGTAGAATAGACATAGAGCATGAGGTTCAAGGGACCACCCAGGTAGAAACGGGACCCAAAAAACCATCTATGTTTTACAGAATACAACAGCGCGACTGACGGAGGGTTAAGGAAGAGAGTTCGTAGTAAAATCCACGACGAAACTACTGAGAATGTATATTCCCTTCTAGATGGACAATCGCTTATGATTATGACAACATACATACGAATAAATATGCAGGGGCAAAGTTCTTAATTCGTCATCTTTGGATAATACATTCATTTTGCTCGTATTAATTTCCTTTTGCGGATGGAGATTAAGACTTCCTTGTCTCCCAATAAATTCCCTTTTGCGTCTCTTTCCTTCCGCTGCTCCTGACATTTCATTTAATTTCCCTTTTTATTCATCTCCGATCCCAAGAGGCTCACAGAGAACATCCCTTTCTTTCGCTCTACAGAAGCGAAAATTAGCACTCGTTCACGTCATATTCTTTTTTACGCTCTTTTGTGCTAAGGTCGCGGTGGAATTCAACTTTTCATTTTTTCGCTTTCTTAACGGTTTCCTTTGCACAGTTGCGTTCATCTGTCGGATTCCCTCAACGGATTACATTTTCTTCGAGTCGTCGTTTTCCCCTTCTGATCTAAATCCACCCATGTGGATTGACTTTACATGTGGATATTTAAAGTTGCATTTAACGTGTTTTTTACGTAGTAAACTATAATACAAGCAGGATTTTCCAGCATATTTTTAATGCTGAAAAAGCCCCCTTCCGGTTATGCTCAAGTAAGGGTACAACAGGACGTCCTAATTTTATTTTACCAGTAGCTGCCGCATTTTTAGGATTGCACTCGAGTCGATTAATTTTCCCAGTGTTTTGTTATTATTCCAAGTGCCTCGGCTTTTACTATACAATAACTGCAACTTGTACTTATGTCCTTTTTATAAAAGAACATTTCCATTCGTATTTATTCATTTATCATTTATAATTAACTGTTTAATTCTTCATAGGTTAGTTAAGTATGTTTCAATTTTAAAACAATTATTATTATTTTAATGTTTTAATTTATTTTTTATATTTATTATTTTCTCATAGTGTATTTCTGCAACTACCTCTTTTTCGATTTTATTTAAATACTTTTTGTAATTTCGTTATGGTCCTGCTTTTGTAATTTCCAAGTCATATATAGTATTCTTTTACATCTTTTAGCTTCTACTATCAGTAGGTTTGCTCAGGTTTTTCTCGCCGCCTTTCTTTGTATATGTAAGAACCCTGCAAGCCACCTTTCGGCGTGTGGCAGGGGGCTTTGTGGGTGTTTTTCTGCAGTGGACCTTTTTTCCTAAGATATCAACATTGTTTTTTTTTTAATCCACTCCTTCTAAATTGTCCTCTCCCTTTCTATTCACCTACAAAGAATTTTTATGTACATAATATCATTAACGAAAGATTATATGGAAGAAGAGTCTTTTCAGTCTCAATCTCGCCTTAATAAAGACCTTATAGACCTCATATTCGGGTCGGCTTACGCTCGTGGGTATATTGTAATCTTCTGAAGATCATTTTTCCTAACCATCAATTAAGGAGGATATTTTTAACGTCAATAGAATAATTATTTTCCGATCATATATAGGTTATGCCATATTTAGTGATCTTGAATAAAACGCACCTACTATGCTATGAGTATCACTGGAAAGTTGAAAAAAGGGAAATGTACTATGTAAACGTTTAGTATTAATTACTCGCTAAAATTGGTATGGAAACTGTAATTAATATCGAGGATAGTTTCGTTTTAACTCTAAGCAACTAATTCAGGCTTAGTGTGAAAAAAACACTGCACGATACAATCATAACCTTAAACAAAATCGACTTTAATAAATCTTTCCTTAAAAGAGGTTGTTTGGATAGGAAAGTGCTTCCTAGGTCACTCTTCAAACCCTTCCCTAAAAGTTCTACATCCTTTAAGAAGAAATATGGTGCTGTTTAAGGGTGAAGTGTGGATGAATTTAGAAGATTGATAATTCAATGACGACGTATTGCTTGACAGGTTGATGTACGGTGTGGATTCTCCCCACGGCTGCTACGGTAGCCGCGAGGGGGTATATTATGAAAATCCAGAACCAAGAAAAGACTGAAAAGGAGTACATCACGTATGAGTTCCTAAGTATCTACCTACTTGAATTTTTTTGCTGGGTTTGTCTGCAAATGTAACTTACATATATGTATTATGCTGTTTAAAACTACCACAAGGAGTATCGCCTTTTTCTCAATTTATAGTCAAAATAATCACTGGTACGCGTTAAAAAGTCGCTCGCTCTTTATATCTTATGCAGCGGTACAGTTTAGATTCAGAATGCATTTCAATAGGAGGAAAGGCTTCATTATAACTACATGGAATAGTTATTCTATATTACACAAGGAGAAACGGACATGGAAAAAAGTCCACCAAGGCCGGGAATCGAACCTGGGATCTTCCTTTTTCCGGGAGAATGCTTTCCATGCTTCTCCTTGGGTTTTTCCTGGGCGCACATCCTAATGTGCAATTTTCATCCGTCCTCTTCCTTGTTATACTACATTATTTTGGACGTATTGGTAGGATATATATTTAAGCAAACTGACCAAATTGTGCTTGAGAAAAATTGGAATGGTTCTTAATGGAATGGAAGAAGACCGAGTAAGAGCTGATGTGATGAAAGAGATAGAAGAGATGAATTTAAGAAGAGTAAGATGGGAAGAGAGAGACGCAAATGTGTAGCGAAAGGTTAAGCTATCAGTTGATATATTGAGTTTTATGTACTTTAAAGTTGTTTCATGTAACTTATACTTATGGAAATCCTTATACTCTAGACTAAATGACATATTATACAAGGATATTTGTTTATAATTAAACCGAAATTGAGTTGTTTCTATTCTAGCCACAATATTTCCGTAGCATTTTCATGGAGTATTTTAGATATTTATATTTCCCTTAAGACAAACTTGAAAAACTGTTTTTTGTTGTTCTCTAATATCTCCCATAAATACACTTTTTGCAACTCTTTAACCTTTTTATTTTTTATGAAATGTTTTAGCGGACATTTTCCAATACTCTACGCTCACTTATAGCTTTTCTCTAGGCTATTGGGCATACTGCATCAAATGAGGTTACTTCCCTAGTTATATTGATAACTTTTTCATCTATATTTGATGGTAAAGATTGATTTTACAAGCTATACATATTTTCTTCGTTGATGGTTGTAAACATACATGTTCAATGTATCTTTATTTGCTTTCGCAGGTAAGTTCGAGAGACGCTTGTGTACTAAGACCTTGTTTCTTCAGTTTTTGTAAGTAGATATTCTCTTTTAATTTATCTTTAAGGTATGAAATGGAAGCTATATATTAAGGTATTTGATGAAAAACCCCTGACGATGGACCAAATCCTCTTATGTAGCGTCTATAAATCTGAGGAGAATATCGCACGCAAGATAGATCAGAAAGAGAGCATTTTTAACTAAGGAGGATTTTATGAAGCGAAGTGGTGAGGAAAGGCTTTGCTATGGGTGTTGAGCAATGATTGGCATTAAGCATCTTATTTTGGCTATGAAGAAAAACAATGTAAATTTTCCACACTTTTATTTTACTGACGACCGGTTTCACTACCGGAGTAGCATCTTCTGGTGTACCCCTGGTATACCCCCCGTACACCAGAAGATGCTTCTCCGGTAGCGAAACCGGTTGTCAGTAAAATAAAAGTGTGGAAAATTTACATTGTTTTTCTTCATTATCTAAATGGCCTTCCACAAAGTAATGCCTGATCATCTAGATTTCAATCTTATTTTGGAGCGCTTTGCTGTGAGGGTGTGAAACGTAGACCTAAAAAGAGAGAAAAATCGACATATCGGAGTCTTTCAAGATCAGAGTATGGCGTATAATGGGAAAAGTAAGTCGAGTTGATAGATTTATATATACTAGTTGGTGGAAAATGGGATGGAAAGGTTAGTGAGGAGACATGAAGGTAAAAAAATTAAAGGAATCAAGTTGAATGAAATATTAACAGGATATGGGACTGAAAATATTCACTGGAAATAGAATTAGAAGAAAATTGCAGATGGGAGGATAATGATAAAATATTTTACAAGAAAGAAATAATAATTAAAAAATTCTTTTATTAGGACGAGATTGAGACTTTTAAGTCTCTTCTTACATCCAACCCTTCGTCATATAAATTTTGAGGAAAAAGAATGGACAAGACTTAAGCGGGGGATAAATGTAAAATTACTGCTAATCGATGAGACCGAATGTTGAAATTATTGTTACTCAGAGGTACAAATTAAAATTGTCTGTTTCTTTCTAGAATTTTCCAAGGAAATCCTATTCACTGAAATCCGTCTCCCTATTTGACATTTTTTAGTTTATGTGGGCCTTTTTTGATATCTATAGTCCCTCAAAATTTTGGAACAAACATTTTGAAGATTCTCTATTTCAGCGTTTCGAATGAAATCCCTTCATTTATCAGATGAACCTTTCCAAATACCGTAAATATCTCTAATAAACCTTTCTTGTTATTCGGTATTTTTCCGAGGCCGTCCCTGGGAATGGGGAAAGTTAAAAAAAGATAAGAGGTTTAGCGAGAAAATGCCGTGATTTCATCCGACCAACTTTCCTTTCCTCAATTTCCTCCGGCTTTTGCCACAAATGACTCGCATTGACTTTCTTTTCAACAGCTGCGCGCTTTAGGACTTCACTTTTTATCATTCCGAATTCATCGAAAATATTCCATCCCAACTCTCTCGCAGCCGTAAAACAAAACTC
Organism: Sympetrum striolatum; assembly: GCA_947579665.1. Taxonomy (NCBI): domain Eukaryota; kingdom Metazoa; phylum Arthropoda; class Insecta; order Odonata; family Libellulidae; genus Sympetrum; species Sympetrum striolatum. Next base: position 76,022,558 of record OX388348.1, read on the forward strand.
AGTCTCAATTTAGTGGGAATAAACAGGACCTCAGCGACCTCTGAAAAACCTATACTAAACCACAGTTCCTATTACCATATTCTATGACCATATTAACATAATTGAATATTTTTCATTTTTCATTTTACACAGCGTAGAGAAATATATATATTTCATATACGTTTGTCACTGTCTTGTATGGTGAATAGAGGCATTAGTTAAGGTCTCTCCTTATGGAATCACAACAAACCGTCCACTTACGTTTACGTGTTGTGTTTTTAGTATTCTGGCTCGATGAGGAAAGTAAGATCAAGGCACCTTACTCCTTATACTACCTAGTAAGCCTCATTCCCTATACGCCTTCGCTAATGTTACAGGAAGTGGTACCAACTGACCTTTAAGCTTATTACTTTACAGACTGACTAAATTATAAATCATAAAAAATTTGCTGAAGGTTTCATAGCAATGATATCCCTCCAACTCTCCATCATTAACCTTACCTTGTAAGTTTATATGTTATTTTGTAATTTTTCTATGGACTTTGTTTTTATTTCTCATACTAAACTGTGTTTTCATACAAAGATATTTGTTTTTTTACAGATTTTTTTTCAGAATTAAATGTTATTTTGAAAGTTCTAAAGAAACTAAACTAAGGTATCTGGTGCTTTCCCGGTGGATTTGTTGAAGGAACTCTTCTTGGGTTGTCAACCAATTAATAGAATTGTTTCTATTCAGCAAGTCCTTTTATAAGTTATAGTATTCGGCGAGTAATGTATTTTAACCGATTGTAGGTTATATAATAAATTGCACCTGTTTAAGACGTAAATCGCCGCTGTTTGTGAAATGTCATAGTTAATGGGCGGGATTGTTAAATACTAATGTTCTGTAGTTTTGTTTACTACGTAAAAACTTGATTGAAACATCGTTGTGCTAGTTGTTCAAGGTAGAGTAAGTTGGCTAGGCTACCTGTCCTAGCAAATTACTGTGGATGTATCGTATCAATGATGCAGTGAAACGGGTCCGACGTTACGGCTGCTAATTCCGCAACCAACTTCAGGGAAGTCCTTACACTACAGTGAGGAATATAAGATAAATACATGCACTCCCTGACAAATTCCAAAAGGCGGCTAGCTATCTATGCGTAGAGATGTTGTTGTAAACATATATCCCCGTACATAAACACGTATATCTAGTTGCATGTACCGGAAGAGGTAATCGTCCATAATTTTTTTAGAGGTTAAAAATCTCCAATAGCCGCCGTTGACGGCGACCCTCTTCTCATTTGCCTGTGTTCGGAGAAAGCAAGAGCATCGTACTTTAATGACACTCAACGTCATTTCATTAATGTGAAATATGAACTATTCTGTGCTTCATTTCTTTTCTAATCAAAATATTGTCGAGAGCGTAGATATATCGAAACCGGTATTTAATTTATTCCCTATTTTGTTGTTGTAGATGTCTTTGTGGATTGTATAAAAAATATTACCGACTAGTTATCGTAGAAAAAGTATTTAAACAGTTCAATTTTTCTCTTCTGTGAAAGCGTGCTATCCGCATAAAAATATCTGCTACGAGTTATATACGTTCAGGATGCTATTTCAATTGAGACGTTAATTTTATCAAATCATCATCTTCAGCATCATATAATCATTATTCTTATACGTTAAATTTAAGCTACAAGTCTTCAAAACAATGTGGGAACGAATTTCCTCTCTGAAATGTAGCAAATTAATTGTGATTTACTTGCAAATATTTTGTTTGTAACCTCAAATGTTTCTTGACTCTTCGTAAATATTTTTGTAGCGCGAGCGAAATTTTGGAATTTACCTTTTCCTTTGAAATGTTTTTGCTTAATTATTCCAAAATCTAAGTTTTCCCTTAAGGAAAAAAATATAAATCATGCAAATCATCACAGAAACATAGTGGGGTGTTATTTTGAGTTAGATTCTCATCAAAGTTTTAAAGATTCTATTTTGTGGAACGAAAGAATCATTTAGAAGGAATTTAATTTTCATATCCACCATAGGTAATAACTAATTGTTATTTTTATAAAAATAAACTCAATTTACTATAAAACTTCAATTTTGAAATACTGACTAAGAAGTAATCACATTTACTCTGAGACGCTACTTTGAGAATCCTCTTGTATAAAGTCCGCAATGGTTACAAGTTACAGAATTACCAACTGACCTTCAAGTATTCTACATCAAATATGTAAATACAGTTATGACTAGATTGCCGGCATTAGTTATCAAAACAATTGTTTTTAGAATGCGAAATAATAGTTACGACTTAGCCTTAAATATTCTGCAAAAGTGAGATTTCTGTAAGCTCCAGCAGAATAGAAGGTAATCCAACATCACTTTCTTCATCCCCTGGATTCTCAAACAAAAACCTTTTATCCGAGATGCATCATAACATTTTTGGAATAAAATGAATCGAAAGTAGGGTATACTTTCCCATTTTTAAGTCTCCGGCGTGGAGGATAATATATTCCACTGGTTGGAATTTCCAACGGTTAGTCTGCTTGAAAACTACGGATTTTTGGAGCTCTCAAATTCTGATCCCTTAACATAGTCGAGTTCCTTTCTTCATGGTAGATAGATAAAAGAATGATAGGTAAATGAAGTGCTTCTAGAAATATAATCGTGATGAAGTGATAAAATAGGAAATTGATGTCTGACCAGCCGATATCTTTCAAGGAATATTCAATGAAGTTGCTAGGGAAATGTTTGTAGTAACCATCTTAAAAGAAAATCACTTCTTAACTTCCACAATATATATTTCCGTCGATCGGTTCACTAACGTGTTGACATCAGGTGGTCTCCTGACGATGTCAACACGTTGTTACACCGATAGACAGAAATATCTATTATGGAAGATAAGAAGAGATTTTCTTTTAAGATGGTTAATACGAAATTTCACCAAGTAAGGATCGAATACATTCATTTCGTTATATCCGAATGTAGCATGTTATCACATCATGATATCTGTACATGCTTACTACTGTTTTAAACTTAAGTAAGATGTACATTTATAAGCATTCGGATGATTTTGACTATAAATCCTTTTAAATAAATACTTATTTGATTGATATTATTATTATTATTATTGCATAACTGCAGATAGGCTGCTAGCCTAGTGGCAGTTGTTATACCTACATAAATATATACTAGTGATAAACATAATTAACATAAAATAAATACTTGATTAACATATAATTCCCACAGAATGATTTCATACATGCATTATATATACATGACAACTTAATAATGAATTTATAATAAAATTTATAACTGTTTTACTGTTTTTTTTCGGAGTTCATAACAGGCCTTCCCAGCTACTGTAGCGGTCACGGGGTAGAACCCCACCGTACATCACCCTGTCAAGCAATCCCTTACTTTTCCAGAAGTCCCTAAATTAGTACTAAACATTACACAGCATTACAGAACAGTATATTCACAAACAGGATAAAGTCGCACTTTTAAAACCAACATATTCTAGATTTAACATTCTCTTAAACCAAACATCCAAAACCCCTTTCTTACGATGAATTTTTATAATATTTTAAAACATCTAAGTTTAAAATATATTTAATAAAATTATTTTTATATTTTATAATATTTTAGAACTACTAACTTATTGAGAGAATGTTTGGTGTGAAATAAGGCTGTGCTCGTAATGTTCGAGTTATCCCCGGGGAAATTTATTATTTTCGTAAGAAAATGAAATGGCCATTTCTACATTATAAAATTTACTTTACAAAACTTAATGGATTGCTTAACCCTTCTCCTCGAGGAGCCTACTAACGTTGTTCAGTGTGAATGAAATGGTGTTGTGGAAGCCGGAATATTTAGATCCGTTTATTCACCATGAATATTTTATAAAACATGTCTACGTTCAACATTTCATCTTTTAAAATCATAATGCTCTTTCGTTATTGTACAATTCCCTTCAGAGTACTCGCTTTAAACCAGTATAAATTTGGTCAAACCATCTCCATAAATACACTGTAACTTTAACCTAAGGATCTTCCCTTTAACTCCCCGCATTCCATCTTCAGAGGCATCCTGATAGTGCTTAACGATTTATCGTTGCAACTCTTGAGCAAAACTTAGGCCGAAATCATTAATTCTTCGCATTCCAGTTTGATATCAACCGGAACTCACTTTCTATAGATAAAGGAGGAATGGCATTCGATTTAGAAAGAGGGCGGAGTCGCAAGGGATTGTGGGTCGCAGAGGGAGGAAGGAAAGGCGTTTGACACGTAGGAGCGCTGCTGAACCGTCACTTGTCTCTTATTTTTTGTCCCACGAAAGATGTCGCCACCGAGGTGCTTTAAAGAAGCCCTCGCTGAAACGGATCCTTTTAAGAGCGGAATTCCAGGAATTTTGGAATTAATTATTTTTCTGTTCTATGCGCGGAAGTTCGATGGAATTAGTTTTAAATATCTCCTCATTATATAATAATTAGACGTAATCGCACGTCGAAATGAAAAAAGTAAAAATTTCTTAAGAGGCTCCAATTCAGAGCAGAAAAATGTGACGGAACAGAATTATCTTATTTGTTCTAGATCCACAGGAAATATGAAAAGAAGGCATCTGGACAGAAAAGTACTAATATGAAAACTATCTCGATCCATAAACACATATCTTTAAAATGTTTTCTATCTGAAGTCTATTCGACATTATTCCATGAGTATGAAGTTTACAAATACAGTATCTTTGCCGGTAGAAAAATACTAATTACAAATTATTTATATAATAATTCTGTTACTATAGTGAAAACAAATTTGGTATTTTAATTTTTGTTTGTACTGTTTGTAAATTAATAAATAACGTAAATTACTAAATTATATAAATAACTAAATTACAATTTATTAATTTCTAAGCCTCTTCTAACATCGAATTTAAATCAAATCAATCGCATACAAGTATTAATCTTAGAAAAATTCAACTGAAAAAAATCGTCAAATAAAAAATAAATTAGAAAAAATATTCATATTTATTTATTCCAGGACAAAGAAATTCGTGTATTCCAAAAGATTAAAATTTTTATATGGTCGATGAAGATGATTTATGTATCGCAATTTTGTACAAAACCGTGGCAACGATTGTGTACACTCACCAGTCGGAAAATGAAGAAAACTGTCTCCATCTTCTTAGACACGGATATTTGAAAACCTGTCAAAGCATCAAGAAATAAAAGTAATTGAAATAAATTTATTTTAATTCCTTGTATCTCATTTTATTTGGAGATGTCCCAAAATCGAAGAAATGGTGGTGGAGGAAGTCGTTTGCAGAGGAAAATCGTCGAACGGCACATCTTCCCGCAGACATTTTCCCAAGTTTCGGTGACAGAGATATTCCTTTTGCTGTCAATTCCCGCGCTCATCAAATGGCGCCACCATCGCCCACCTTTCATAAATTCCGTGAACGCTCACACAAACCCTTGACGTTACCCACAATTCCTTTCGTTTCTTTTTGCATACCCAACTTCTGCTTCGACATGTAAAATTATCCGGTCCAATCGAGTTTTGGTCTCGCTTTCACAAGATGGCGCCCGTCTAAGTCTTCATCGGTTCTTTAGTTCGTTTGAAGAGATCCTTCTAACATTTTACCCGTATTGAAAGAAACTAAGGTCCTTTTCCATTTGTTTGGTATTAAAATGCTTTATTATAGACTGGAAGTCGGGGATACGCCTTTAGATATTAGTATCGTTCTTTTCAAGTAAGTGTGACTGTTAGAATCGTGCTATTTACGTACAATTAATGGACACAAAATGATTTTTATTTGCTATGAATCCGTTTTCAATTGACAATCACGGATTTAGTTAGTCAAACAATTTCCAAGTGTCTCTAAGCGTAATTTGCATCTCAGTTTTCCAAGATGTTCCAGCGTTCAGATGCAGCACACTATTCTCCTAAATGTTTCCGTTTCTAAACGGGTTTCGCACGGTGCTGCCAATTTTCTCGTTGCGGAATCGTTTCGAAACTATTTCATTTGGCGCTTCAAATTTCCAGGAGAGACGCACTCAAGTCAACCGATCCGTTGCATCAAAACTTCGTAATGAATGTGTTTTTCGGAGTCACAACCAAATGAAAATATGCCTTTGATTTCTCGTATTCACATATTTACATGTGTATCTCCCAATGTATACTTTTTCAAAGTATTTCCCTCAAAATCAAAAGTTGAGCTTTCTATATTGTGAATGGAGGACGTGATAATAATAAAAACGAACTCTGTAACTTCATTTATTCGTTGACAGTGCGCGATTATTTGTGCATAAATAGTGGGAATAAAAAATTACATTTACATTATTTACTATATATGTCCTGACTGTACTTCGTAGAACGACATCTTAGGTTGAAAAAAAAACTTCGTAATTTCCCCATTAAGTCAACTTTTTTACATTATTTCTTTCAATTTTGTTCAGTTAAAAGACCAATTCGGACTGTTTTGGTGTATAAAGAAGCATTTCCTAACTTTACCTTTGATACATTTTCATAGGAACTAATGTATAAGTGACGCTTGAATAATCCACCTCGATAATCCTTTCCTGTTGGCTGAAATGAATATAATAACATTAGTTGTTTAAATCTGTGTTCATTTGAAAAACCAACGTTAATTAATTTTAGTAATCCTAAGCAGTATAGGAGTGGGATTTGAAGTATATATCCGTTCCCCTAGATGGAGTAGGAATCGTTTCCTCTGGAGTTACTCTTCTCAGGTAACAGGATGTTCCGTGATCTTCTCTCTCTCTCGTGCCACGCCCACTTATTCTTCCGAAGCACGACTTTCGAAGATACTTCCGAAAATGCATTTGATTGCGGTAAAAGCAGTTTTCATGTGGAGAGAGATAGTGGTAATCGAATCATGGAGGGGATTCATCGTATACAAACCATCAGTATGAGTGGAAGATGGATTCACAAGGATGATAGCCATTCATAATGATAATCAAAGTACACTTCGGAATAAAACTTGTCTGCAGTAATGTTGTAATCTACTCAAATAGCGCATTAGTATTTGTTCTGACCATTCTTAATGGTTATGAATGAATGAAAGGTACTGATGCATGAGTGATGCTGACACTATTTTGGTCACTTCTGATTGAGTGCTACATTTCATTAATTCGCGGGTTCATGGTCGTTGAGGTGACCAATTTCATTCATATAATTATGGTTCATTTATAATGTTAACTTGTCCCATTGCTTATAATGCTTAGTAACCCTTTCTCAAGAGCTATTTGCAGCAAATGATTGAGGTTCGGCCTTCGGACTGACAAATTTTAAGGCGAAATTAGTATTAGCTACAATGCTTTACAAAAGCTTATAGAAACATTGAATATCGATGTTATTCAACAGTCTTTTTACTGAAATATTGCAAGAGTTAAGAAAAATAGCTATATTGAAGACTTTCGGTAAAACCCGTGCATTCAAAACGAAAAAGTTGATATCTTATATATGAAGTCAAATTGCTTTTCGCTGATATAAAATGTCGAACATACTTCAGCACAATTTTAATTGTTAGCCTCAATCGATACTCACGCAATGACTCTTATTTACGCAGTTTATTTATCTTTCACCAAATTATTTCCTTGCTCGGTAAAATTTATTCTCAGTAACCCTCCATCGTATGGGCATAAAATAAATTCCTTGGTGATCTAAATAACTAACATGACTTATTAATTGAAGTTAAGATTTGATGACTATGAATAATGGGATGCTATCTGAAATGCCTCTTCCTAAACAGGAATACTTGATATGAATCAGCTTGAGAATCTGTCGAGATGTTTTCTTCCATTTAAAATCCGTGATTTTTTTATATTTTACTATGAAACAGAAAAAATAGCGCTATAAAGTTTTCACTGTGCAAGCTATCGCTATTTCGAATATTAGGATTATTTTTAGTTTTATCTACTTCGTTTTTTTAACATTAATTCGAGATTTTCTGTTACAGCGTATTAACCTTAGGTATTCGTTTTCTTGGGATGACCCAAAACGTCATAATCCTCCATTTTGTTTTTATTTGGACGAAAAAGTTTGTTGTGTGCTTCAGCGTACTCACTCTTTGTAGAAAAATTAATATTTAAATATTTCATTTCAGCGTGGCATCAAAAAACATAAAATGTTCTTTTTTACGTGCCCTGAAGGTTATGCTCTTCCCTAAAAGAGGTCAGACCAATCTCCTCGGTCTGCACATACTACGAGTGGAATTAATCTAAAAAATGAGATTTTTTACTTTCCCGGTGAGTATTTCGTGAGAATTTTCGCCGTCCTTCCAAAATAAGTCAGGCCCTGAGAGCGTTTATTTCTCACGCGAAATAATCTTATAGAATTGAATCTGCGACTAAAGCTGAAATAATACTTCTCAACTCCTTTGTTTTCATTCTTAATCTTATAATTGCTACTGAAAATTCGTCTTTTTTAGGACAAAGAGCTGCTTTAGAGGGCATTTGTAGATTGGAACAGTGTAGTGTTTGTTGCATTGTGTCTCGGGAAATTGAAATCTTACTTCTCTACGCAGAGTGGGTGGGAAAGTTCGTTTGTCTTTTGAAAACAAAAGGGGTGGCTACGAGTTTTATTTTCACGCCCACGTTGAGTTAAATTTGGAATGAGAATGTTACGATTTCAGTCAATTTCGTTCGCAAAACGTCTGTTACAGCGTTAGAATATTTCCATTTTCTAGCTGAAACTACCATTTGAGTGTACTATCATTAGCATATCTACTTCAAGTTTCTCTTTTACAAACAATAGAAAATATTTGGTAATTTCCACAATATGCGTGGAAATTATTAATTTTTTCCCTATATTTCACGATTTCTTTCCACGAAGTACGGTCAGAAATGATTTATGATATTTCTCTGTTAGATTCTCAAATACGTGCTCCTTGGAAACCAGATCGCAAGTAATTAACTAACTATCCTGCCCGTAGCGTCTTCTAAAATAGTTTAGTTTAATCTTACAATATATGTTTTCTTGCTATTGCGTGTAAAACTTTTATTAAAAATTCAAATTCAAAAAATATATCTAATTATCAATCGGTAAGTTCAACTCAGCATTAGTTGACCAAAAGTTTGGTGTAATTCCCTAAGTAAAATTTTCACCACTGTGTTTAAACCCTTCGAAGAATGCATATTGTTTGTTGTTTTCTATTTAGTCTCTCGTTTTTTATGATAGAGGAAGGTGGTCTATCGATAGTTCTTTCAATGTGATCAATTGCAACATTTAACCAACCACATGTAATTCCTCTTTGAGTAAACATTAAAAAAACATGTTACACATGGTGAGAACTATAGAAGGTTAAAAAATACGTTGCAAGGAGAAAATAATCGTTATTTTTTTATTATAGTTAAAGCACGGATATCCCTTGCATATCGCATGAACTCCTAAGCTCTACGTATTAGAACATGCTAGACTTGGAGAGTAATGTCAAAGAAATAGAGAAAATTCTTGCCAAAAGTAAAAGAATCGCTAAATTTTAAACTTCAGTTTATGCACGTTTATCCATTATATGGCTTTTTTGAAATGCCGTTAATACATCAAACTACTTCTTTAGGAGTTGACTTTCCATCGTTTGCTTTTGCATATTCCTCAAGTTTCTGAATTCCAGACACTCTCTTAAATGGATTCAAAACTTCCTTATCGACGTCGCATAACCTTTTAGCCGCGGTTTTGCGACCCAAGAAAACGCTCCCAAGGCGCCCATCGCGATATTTACGCCGTTGAAATTTTTACGCTCCAAACAAACGATTTCATCCGAAGATTGTCCATTTGGGCTCCTAATAGCCAATTAAAAGGAGCCGTTAAAAAAGGCATCCCCCTTTTGCTCCCCGCAGGAAAACGCCATCTGTCATTTCTTTTGTTTTTTCCCCTCGCTGCTTTTATCCGGGAAGAAGTCGTGTCTCTGGGAAAGGAAACATTGGGTGTCCTTTGGCAAAGGCGCTTCAGGTATACGCGATTCTCCCTCTTTTTCCTCCAAAAACAATTTCGGAATACATTTTCTGCGCGGCATTCCGACCTCCTTTTTTCCCTTACTTTATGCTCGAATGAATATCTTGACGGAGAAAGATCTCTTGCCTTGGAAATTATTAAAATTTCCGAATGTGAGGGGAATGCTTCATTCTTTCATGTTGCGTGGCATAACCGTTCGGTGCAAAAGGTTGTACTTTCCATCCTGTTGATCGTCCCCTGTTGAAGGTTGTCTCTTGTGTCAGCCCTACAAGGTATTCGGGAACCGTCTTGAAGGGGACGTGAGGCGTTCTTTTCCTCCAACACATGTAGATAAAGGAGTTTACAAACTTTCAACATGAGCGCGACGCATAGGCTTTTACATGGAATTGGCGGGTGGCAGTTCATACAGATAGAAATGGTTTTATCAAGTCTCCAGATCAGGATCGTCCAAACTAGTCTTCGAAAACACCAATATATAACTTCCTTGGAATAGTAGGTCAATGAGAATTGATTAAATAAGAGTACCATAATATCGCATAAGTATTTCATATATTCGGACAACCATAACCATGTCTAGATAATTAAATTGCTAAACACCCATGTTGTAAGCAAGTTCACAACTATCTCATAAAAATGTGCATGTAGAAATAATTAATATATATTTAAATAAAATCTGTTGAATTAAATGGACTGCTTTCAATGAATAAAACCATACTCGCAAAATATTTAATCTTGAGCTCTCGGATAGCCAAGTGGGCATCGCCATTGGATTTGGTGAAAGGGGTACCGGGGTCGTTTTTCGTTGGTAGCCTATCATTGAAGCAATTCCAACAATGTGATACTAGCAGCTATTAACGCTAGTTAGTTTTGTTAAAAAATATATGAAAAATAATTTTGTTTGATGAAAAATTGTGTGAGGTTTTTGAATGCAATGTGTTCGTCATTTATGGGTTGACATTTTAATGGTTGGAATTTACTAAATAACTACGATAAGAGTCGCTGGCGGATTTAATCATCAGCAGGTTGGCCTGCGGTCCGTCTATTTGACAACCCTGATCTAGATTCTCGGGTGGGAAATTCCAATAAAAACAAAATGTAGAGAATGGAAACTTTATGAAAATATTCGAACTCGATTCAAAGTTATAAGAGACTGTTGGACCTTATCTAAAACGTATCAGTTCATAAGATGCGGTATGTTCGTAAGATGAGCGAGCAAGAAATACTTTTGCTAGTCACCTCATTCGTTAATTACGGACCTCATTAGACGCAAGATATATTGCCGAGGGGTTTGGGACTAAAGATAAACGTAAGTTCGGAAAACTTTATTTGCAGCGAAAGACACGGTGCACTGTTGTGTCGTCAAAGCAAACATTGGCCCCGAGTGGCGCTGGCAGCGTGAATAATTCCAGAAGTAGTAACAGACGGATTAAGGCAAAGGAAGTTGATGTAAATTTAAGTAGTTATTTTCCCATATCTCGTCGTCCGCAGAGAGTATGTTGAAATAGGAAGGAATAATGCTCTTGCCAAATCAGATTACGGGATTAGTTGAGGGTTTGGCGACGAAAATTTTAATCAGCTCACAACCGATGTTATTCTACGCGTTGAATCTAAAACTTGATTGATATATAGGAAAGGCGTGCGAAGGCAAGTGTGATAACCAACGTGGAATGGTTTAAAGCGGACTAACATAGTTTGAAAACACTCATCTGAATTCTTTGCGGACTTTCATTCCTGGTTAAGTGGATCTACCTGTATGTGTCTAACTGTAATGTTCTCCCCTTTGTCTTTGACTATTCAATAGACAATTTAACTTGAAATATTTTATTTTCATCGTGTTAAAGGAGAAATTATGGGGATTTGAGGAGAAAGAGATAATTTGAGATATGTATGGGTTCATTGGGAAAAATTATTTTATTACGAGTACAGCCCTGACAGATACTGATACTGGAAAAGTATAGATGGCGTATAGATTAATATTAATTGATGTAAACAGAATCAACTGATGAATCAAATATTCTTATACACTTTCACTACGTGTATTTTCATATAGATTAATGCGTAGGAATATAGTTTACATGTGCAAGAATGTTGTGTAGTAAAGGATGTACCATAGTGGAGGATGCGTTCTCTAAACATCGTACGAATAGGTGAATTACTTTTATTGAAATTTCCTAGTTTAATTTGTTCGAATTCTTAAACTGTAGAGTTCTTTAATCTTTGAAAATTTCTGTGTTTAAGTAAATTTTTCATATGAGATATCCCCATCTGGAATTGGATACTGATGAAGAGGTTATTTATTTCAAATAAACTCAAAAGTCATGTGATAAGATAACGTTAAAAATATTTGAGTATATTTTAACATTTAGAATTTCTAAAGGATAATCATTCTCACATTGCCAGTATTGACAAATGACATTACGGATGTCTTCAAATTGACCAGTGATAATTTTCAATGCTCGGAAATACTAGCTCATAAGAGCTGATGATATAAATGACCTTTGTGTATATTCATTACTCACATTTTGGTACCATTAAATTACAGATGTTATAGCTTGCAACCTAATTTAATAGTTATAGATCCTTGACCAATTACTTGTGTTACGAAAATTTAACATTTGAGCATCATGTTTACTATAAAATTTAGCAGCCATTATTTATCTCCCTGAAATCTAACACTTTTCTCAGGAAGTACAACTTTTATTTTCGAAACATTTCTGTCTTCACTGTGTTTCTATGTTATCCTCACAGTTTCTTTTTTTTCATTTCTCCGCTCCGGAATTTCGGTGATTCCGCCTTTTCGTCATTTTCGACGTATTTTTGGGACACCGTGACGTCATCATTCGGTCTCTGAGCGATATTTTGAAAAATGAAGGCGATGAACTTAAGTATTTTGTTTTTGCTCTTCCCAGGCGATGGCTGTGCCCGTTTTTATCTCGCGGTGTGCTCACTGCGTCGGAGGAAATCAATAATTAAAGGATCTGTGTCGCTCCGTTCTCTTATTCATCCGTCGCAACCCCATTCGAGTGCAATCATGTCTCTGTCTAATAGAGTCGGAGTGTGAAACAGCCATTGCCTTAGTACGGGAACATATTTCGTTCTTCTTTTGCCTAGCGCTGTTCGTTTAAATTCGTATAATAGTTCTGTGGATAACCCTTCTAAATACTGGTGAGAAACGAAATTGGAACACGCTTGTTCTCGAATCAGTGATTTGAGAACTCTCCAAAACCGTCTTCGTCAGCCTTCCATACTTTCGATATTTTGAATGGTATTGGCCGTTACTTGGTGGAGATAATGGATGAAAATAAAAGAACACTTTGTAGTAATTCCACAGAATATATTTCAATACACGACCGGTTTCAACTTTTAAAAGTCAACTTCTGGTCATCGTCCAGAAGATGACTTTTAAAAGTTGAAACCGGTCGTGTATTGAAATATATTCTGTGGAATTACTAAAAAGTGTTCTTTTATTTTCATCCACTTCCGTACTTTCGTTGTAACCGGTTATCGAAGCAAACGGAAGTTCCGGATGCCTGTCCTTCTAAGAAAAAGCCAATGTATATCTCAGTTGCCATGCGATCGTCTTCATGGGTAGATGAATACCTATTTCATTCCCTTCTACCGAGTTTTCAATTTGTCCATTGTATTGAAAATACAAGAAAAGAATACAGCAAAAGGTGATTAATCAGGAAGATTTCAAATCAAGGTAAACCCGAATACCTAGAGGATCGATTTGTCACCATTCAAGTCCATACTTCACCCCCCAAAGATATATCGAGTGTAACCAAGGCTACCCAGAAATAAAAAATGTCATCATGATTGGATCAACCAGGTATACAATATTTTTAAACACTGAACCACCATAGTGAGTCAATTACTCTTCGTTAACGGGATGCTGAGCAAGGCTAGTGGTGCTCCAGAGAGCGCCACCACCACTACCTTAGGATCTCGTCAATGCAGAAAACTCACCAAGCGATGAGGAATTCTTCCAAATAAATTGAGCAAAAACGAAGGAAAAGTTTTCACCATTGCACATTAAGGTGTATTTGTAAAGTTTAATGCCTTTCTTTAACGAAATCGTACCACAACTCGTGTAAGAAGACCGTTAGGAAAATTATCCAGTTGTGTAAACAGAATCTTACAATTCTTCTCCTCAGACGACACTTAGCTGTCCCCAAAGATGATAGCACAGCTATCAAAATACGCGTCAGACTCGTGCTGTTTTGAGAAGCCTCTTTTTCTCTCACTGCTGAGGGCCCTCACAGCAGGAACGGACGTATTGTCTTTGGTTTTTTCAAGCATTGTTCGTGATTCCTACTCGGTTACAGGTTTTATTGGACGAGAATAGGCTGTTGGGTGTTGCCTGTCATTGTTTGCGGCGCTTGCAGACGGTGTCCATTCATTCTGCTATTTTTCTTCGAGTTCATCTTATTTGAATTCTTTCCACTAAGTATGAGAAATTTATTGAAAGATACAATTTCGTTTAACTGAAAAGATAGGATAAGAAACCGCACCCGCTGTTATTTGCTAAATCACATTTTTCTTGACATAGCAAAACGATGGAGTGATATAATTCCAAATTATAGAGTAATATCCGGAAAAGAAACACATTTATGCAGACGCGACTTTTTGTACGAATTTAAGAATTCATAGTCTTTTATTATATCTAGGCTATTATATTGAATCATACAATGAAGAATCTAATCGGTGGAATCCAAATATATATCATTTCAATTATACGTTTAATGTAATACCGTCCAAAATATTATCACCTAAGATTGAGCAAATAAGGAGATAACTTGAATCTTGGATGGTTGGATGAAAGTGGATGTATTGCATAGAAAAAAATATTCGCCGTATCAAATACAGAATGTCATATACACACAAATATAGATACTACAATACTGATAACCGAACTACAATCAAGATGATGGTGATATGATACCCACCAAGAAAAGGGCTTGCGAAAACGTACGAAATAGGTATGCCATTGTGCGAATAATGAGAGGTTATACAATATATATTGCTCAGATAAATGGTAAATTAAATATGCACGAACCACATATAAAAAACATAAGTGAAACATATAAGTTAATCGCAAGTCTACTTCTCTCTCACTCTCAACTCTAGGTAGAGTTCATTTTAAAATTATACTTACGAAATAAATCACAAAATAAAAGAGTAGTGAAACGAATGCAAAGTTTTCTGTTACAGATATTGTTAGTAAAAAAACACGAGGCATGATTCTGACACTTTTAATTCATATTTTAAGCGGAGCGGGTACATCAATTCGTCTGAACAGATATTTAATCACGTTAAAGTATTACGGAGGAAATTATTTGTGGTAGTTTCCTTTTGAAATTGATACAAAATGTAAGACATTGATTATTTTTTGTTCTGATTCATGTCACCTAACATCCTCACCTACTGCGTCGTATGTTCCAATGTTCTGATTCCTACATTAAAAACATGATATTTCCTTTTAGGAGTTACCAAGGCAACAGTCTGCACTTCTTCACATAACCTCTCTCCTATCCTCGCTTTAGAATCACCCATTCAACGAGCGTTCCATTGAACGTCTTTTCTCTTCAGGATTTCATCGACCACATTCAAACGCCATTTTTTTCCTCTTCCTCTCTTCTTATACTGTCGTGCTCTAATACGTCATCTTTACGCAGTCCTGTCGTCCATCTACTCCACACTTCAAAACCACTGCAAACATATCTCCTTTTTAACGTTGAAATTTGTATTACAATAGTTAGGAGTACTATCAAATATACTTGAATCTGTTATCTATCACATACCAGATTTTTGTTTGAATAAGACTATCTTTAAGTTTTGTAACGTTTCATTTAATAATGTAGTTCTCTTTTCTTTTGATCTAAAAAATATCAATTTGTATTTCTCTTCATTCCTTAAAATTAGATATCCCATGTATAAATTTGTATTTATCTTCATTCCTTAAAATTAGATATCTCATATATTTATTTGTATTTCTCTTCATTCCTTAAAATTAGATATCATAACAGTTTTTTGATTGCAGGATAGTATTTAATTGATTATTGTATTTTACCATGTAATGGCTGTATACAAGACTTTTTTAGACTCTTCAATGTATTAAATCTTTCCTCGTTCATCTCCTTTATAACTAGACATGTTACAACAAGCATTATCATTAAATGATAATAATGATATTAGTAATTCATTTAAATGATAAGCATAAAGATTTAAGCATGCTTTCTACTCTATTGTATTATTTGTGTTCCACCCTGCTTACTTTTCAAAGCAGTAGAAATGGCGTTAAATATCTATTTCTAAGTAATACGAGGATTCTTGAAAACGTACTATATTTGAGTAGTTTTGTGTGCTCCTCTCAAATATGATGGTGGAATGCATAGGTCCAGATGCAGCTTATGGAAGGATGTAGTTTGAAGTTGACGCATTCTATTCGACACTCCTATACTCTATATTAAACTGGTAACAAAATGACCGTGTTCTTCGCCCGAATTCCCATCTCCATTCCTCGGCATAATCCGGGCGTTATTCATGCCCACCGTAACATTGTTACTTCGTGATTTCGCCGCCTAGGGACGCTGCGTGTAACGGAGAATGCATTTCGTAAGAATCGATCTTTTGGCGTGATATTAGACACGGCCTTCATTAGCTCCGCTGTTTGCTCGACCCGCAAAACAAAAGCGCATCGCCTTAAGATCACGTAATCTGCAAATCCTTTGATCAACACCGACCTTCGGATCTTCGCAATGGCGTTCCTCTGCTGTTTTTCTTTCGATGATTTTTTGTCTTATGCACTTTTCGGTTCAGTGGTCTGAGGCGTTCCTCCCCGATTTTTTTTCCTTTTGTGTAAACTGAGCTCCGAGATTCGGTGATTAAAAATGAGCACTAAAATCACCATCGGAAAAAATATCCAATCACGTAGTCCGGACCCAGATCACCTACCTACCGAGAGCGAGCTCTGGCCATTTGAACTATCTCGTTTTTTCCCTATTCAATCTCTGAAATTAACAATATCCCATACGGTTTTCATCGCTTACCTAAAGGGCCATTCCTGGCAAATACGAGTCCACTTTTATGATGTTTGTAAACTAATAGAGCTCCCACTTGCGTGTAGGAATATTTTAATCATCTATAAAACACCTTGTCTCATCAAAATCCACGGAAATTCCGTATAACCTCACTTGATTAGAGTACCCGCCGATATCTGGAATATCGGGGCTAGAGTACCGGTTAAATCAGAATTTTCTCTCCCGATTTGTTCTCGAACATCAAGCATGTATACCCTGTACCTTAACAATGAAGCCCCCCTACCCTAGCTTTCCATAGTATTGCATACTAATTTACCAATACTCCCCATTATAAAATGTCATTAAAATATCTGAAATAACAAAATAAAAATGAGAGTCCCACACAAAATATATTTACAGTTCATTGTAAGAACTTCATGTGAATTAGTGGAAAAAAGATATAAGAGATAAAAAATACCGATTATTCAAATTCTTTATGCCATCAAAGAGATGAAAACATTCATTATATACATCTATTAATACGATTCATATTCCTTATGATATTGGAAATATCGTAGCTATAACTGTTTGAATTAAATTAATTCAAAAAGGTATTTCCCTAATTTAAAAATGATGGGATGGATTTGATTGAATTTTGATAGCTTAGTGGTCTATGAAGAGAACGTTATTGGTTCAAATGGGATAAGAAACATAGGATGAGGTTATATATTCTGGTAAACGAGATGCTGAAGAAATTCTCGTAGCTTATAGAGAGAAAGGGACTCTAGCGGCTTATGCCTGCAAGGATATGAAATTATGGGAGAGAACTGACAATAAATAAATTATTATCGTGAAGCAGCAATTTGGCTCCTACGTATGATTAAAAAACTAAATGTTGCAGTTTGATTAGAATAGGAATTTAAAATAGGCGTCAGTAAGAAGAAAACATACACATTAGTAAATATGGATAAAAACTACTGCAAACCACAAAATATTCCTCAACGAGCGTGAAAATAATCCATGAGTAGAGAAGGCAAAAAAATACTAGGGGATATAATTATATAAGCGAATAAATATAATTTTTATTTCAATTAATTACCTGAAGCGAAAATATGCAATGAGAAGTATAATTGAGTATTTTTCGGGCTTTTAATATTGGAAAGAGTGATTAATGGAAGCATTACGCAGTCATAATTAAATTCCGCTGAATTTTTGTTAACTCACTTTCCTCATTATTCTCATTTGTATGTAGTAATGCTAAAAATGAAGATACGCAATGTTAACGACTCACTAATTAAAATAGACCGCTCAGTAAATCAATTATCGCCGCAGAACCCGTTACGAATAATCGAGCATCACTTCAATTATTTTCATTCATCTGCGAAACAAAATGAATGCTGAGTTGGACGCGACTGTTATTGAATCAACTCAATATATATAACAGAATATGTCTTCGCTCAAATTCGCAGTTTCAAAGGATGCGCTAATCGCTTTGGAAAGCTTGTGAAACCACGTTTCACTCTCGATGCTTGTATTTCAAGTCAGAGCCTTGTCATTGGGACGCATGTGTGACTAAACCATCCTTAACTATGCAATACTGGAGAATAACGCACAAAATAGCTCACAAATGGTTATTATCGGGACTAAGTAATGAACTGAAAAATTAATATTCCATTATCCGCCTAGAAATATAATTTGAAACTGATAATAGATAATAATTTTGTATCAGAATCAGGTGGCAGAAGAAGTCAAATTCAAAGGTTTTTTGCAGGCCTGATACCCTCTCAACACGTTACTTCTCATAATAAAAAACTACTTTGTTTGCTCCAGCCTGGATTGTGAAAGATATGCGTGGGATCGAAAAACCCAACTATCTTTTTCGTAATGAACCACATGTCCGAGTCCAGATATTCATGACTTTTCTTTTAACTAAAAAACTATCCAAGTTTTTCCTCACAAACATGCTACAAATTCAAATTTTAGGTAAAGAGAAAACAATCATTCAAATTCAATACCTATTTTATAAATTACCCAAAAATATCAACACCAAAGTATAACCTAAATTGACCGGTTTAGACGTCCACTCTTGTGGAATTGCTCGTGATTTTCTCGAATTCTTATACAATGTTTAAAATTGGAGTAAATACTGCGTTATTATTAATTATTTATGTATTATTTCAAGAACTATTAAGAAGAAGGGTAGGATTACTTTATGACATGATCAATTTCTACAAATATTCATAAAACCTTAATATTTTCATTAATAAATCTGATCTTACATTTTGTTATTTCTTCGGTATCAAAAAGCTATGCCAAAACAATATTTAACAAAGTTTATTAAATACGTTACATAGATTATGTTCTTTTTGGTTTACTGAAAAATACTCAGGAAAGGTGAACCCTGAAAGAAGATTATTTACTCTCCATACTGCATTTCTCAATCAATGAGATAAGTATTAAATAATTAATTATGAATAGCCGAATTTATTCTTAATACTTTTTTAATACCAAGCTAACCTTTTATTCCGGTTTTGGCGGAACAGTCCCTTTCTTGCCCTCTTGTATCGTCTTTATCTTAGAAACATGTAATGAGGTCCTTTGAAACCATCGTAGAAACTGCGCATTAAATATTCCATGGCGAAATACACATAAGTACATTTTTTCGTAACCGCTTAGCTAAAAGTTTTTAAATACATCAAAAAATTGAAGTAACTAACAGCCAAAGCTTTTTACTGAAAATTTTAGTATCGTAAGTTAATCTTTACAAAAACTCAATGTGGAGATTTCGGCGAATAACCATCATCCACAAATTACTCCGTATCCCCTTCAAAATTTGTAAATCCCCTGTGAACTAGAGTTGATAAAGTTCAAGTTCTAAGAGCCAAGGGATCAAATAATATCTTGTTTAGAAGTAAGAAAGCATCCTGCAAAAAAATGTTCCATTCTTGACACTTACTGTCCTGTTTTATCGATGGAAAATATCCCGTTCTTAACTCGAATGGATATGTTATGCTTCAGGTATTTCATCCTTCCTTACCTCGAGTTTGCGCATTATGATATCTACGCAAATGCCGATAACAGAGACTGTATCCTTGTGCTTAGGCAACTCACGCGTACAGCATTGTGTCGGTAATTGCATCCGGAATAAAGTCGGGGGCGAAGTTAGGAGATGAGGGTCCCATGATCTCACGCGGAAAATGGAGAGGCGATGGAGGGAAAGTGGAAAGTCATACACGGGAATAAAGGATATGGATGGAAGGTTTGGAGGTCGAGAAGGCAGCTGTGACGACGGTGTATCGTATTCTACAAGGTCAGATAATACCCCTTGGTTCATCGATTGAACAGTTTGCGTATTTTAGCCAACTCACTCCTAACTGACAATGAAGTCACTCATTTAATCTCTCAAGTTTCCGTTTAAGGCATGCAAATTCCAGTAGTTACTTAAAATGCGAGGAATATCTCAACTTTCCCGTGATTAAACTCTCTCAAACGGACCGATCTACTTTGGCTTATTTCATCTCCTGTGAGCTCGCACGTATGCACGAGGCAATCTCTTTCCCGCGCAGCCGTTGATTGTTGGAGAAGCGTCGCCACGGAAACATTACGCTCCGAAAAACAATGCGTCCGTCCGACGGAGAAGTGGCGAACCGCGTCTCAACGCGTCTTTTGTGGATGAGCAAGTTTACGGAGATCTTGTTTGCGGACGGTCTGTTCATTTATTCCGTCTTTTAATTTGGCAGAGGAAGAAATCCGAATGTTTACTTCTGAACTCTTTTCGTTTTTTTATTAAAAGGAAATGAAGTGAAAAATTGTTCGTGGTAAAAGCGAAGAAGAGTCAACTCAGTCATATATACTGACACAGCTGAAAACCAGGTAACAACCCAGTCTCAATATTTCCCGTAACTTTTTAATATAATTCAGACTTCAGATTCAGAATTCAGAGAAATACTGCCGTTTCATCGTAATCTATGCTCTCCGTCTATGTCAGTCCCATTAATACCCCCATTCCCCTCATCTCTTTCAAATTTTCTACCAGCTAATTTCCTCTTTTAGAAAGTTAAAAAAAGAATATTTAAAAAATTGAAACTTTTTAAAGTTGAGATGGAAATAGCCAGAGCTATAGGTAAACAATTCGGCAAACTGATGCATTGAAAAGTAGTGGATACCATTTGTTTTCTTAAGTTTGGCTCCACATTGAATACCTTGTTGGTAAGCTCCTACTAGTTATATCTATGTATTAATATGCTGCATACTATCGAGCATCATTGGTGACATTAATTCATCAACATTGAATTCAGAATGAGTTCCTTTTTATTTTCATTTTTCATATTTCAGTGAAGAATTACTCTTTTCACTCATTTCATATGAATTTAGGTCAGAAGTTTTTTGGTACATATTTTCAAAAACTAATAAATTAGTTACGGAGCTACGGGTGGGATTCTTCCGGCATAGAATATATTCTCTTTGGGATCCATCAGGAAGCTGAATACTATTATTTTAATGATGAAAGCGTTGTAAGTATTGCTATTATTTTCTAAATATAATTCTCTTTTCTTTCAATCAACAAAATATCTAACTTTGAGCCAATATTCTTCGTTTTATTTTAATAAGTTGCTTGTGACTCCAGCTTCTTTCACTCTGGCGACTCTATTTTTTTTCTTCTGCTCGTTATCTTTTACATTGGAATGTAAATAGATAAAAATTGGTTATTTAAAATTTATGGAATCAATATCGAAATCGTATTTTGTACATTTTTAATAGCCTCGCCATTGTCGCTTTCAATCGATTCGTTGAAAATTAAACTTCAGAATTAAATCTCTAAATATTGTTTAAGTTTAGCATTAACAAGGTGTAACCGAAAACTCTAACCGCAATTTGATGCCTGTCAAACTATTATCTCTATTTCAGCACAGATTGTTGTATAGTATAGGCCTTTATACAGTAGGTTAAAGATATGGATCGAAATTATAAGATTTCATTGAAAAGTATTCCACCAAGTAAAATCCAAAAATTTGTCTAATCAGATATATCATTATAAATACTCTTAAAGAAAGCATTCTCGCCATCTTTTTTCGTGTTATTCTATTAGGAGTGGAAATTCTCTCCAAATTTTTCGCTAAATTGTTATTATATATACCGTTATATTTTAATGCCGTAAGGAATAAACAACATCGAAAAGGGGAAATTGGAAATATGCCGACGTTAATGAATTTTCTACGGATATCAATTTCCAGTCGGATGAATTCAGCTTCCAATTTTGGCGAGGGTTTCCAATTTTAGCGTACGCCCACTGCTCTATCGGCAATGGCTTCATAGAGAGAGCTCTCATTTGTTGTTTCAGTTATCGAAATACTTTCCATAAACATTTCTCGGTTTTCTTTGGATCTCGGTAACGTCCATTTCGCTTTCGTCAGCATGTCGGGGTTCAAATGTTTTCCTTCTTTATTTCGCACTTGGAAAATTAAAAATCCTCTCCACTTGGCGAGAAGCAATATTTTCTCAGCTGTAAGTTTTGTTTGCTTAATCGGTTTCGATTCCGGAATTCGAGCTGCGAAGGTAAGGGCTTCACATATTATTCCCTTGATAAATAATAAACAACAGAATTTGATCGATATTCCAATATGGAGGCGTTTAGACGCACCGAAGCCCCCGTAAATATTTGTTATGGTTTCACCGAACTCATATCATCTCATAGACTCGCTGCCATAAGCTCCCACTTTGAAAATCTAGGAATGCATTGTAAACTTCTGCATTATTATCCCTACCTTTGTTTAGAAATACCGTTTATGATTAATTATCTGTTGACTATGCCTTGAAATCTAAATGAAAATTTAATTAATTTACAAGGGAGAATAGACTTGGAAAAAAGATTTATTCTTCCTTGTGATTTATCCTGGATGCACGCCATTTCGTGCAAATAACCTTCACCTGTTTTCCTAAAATTAATTTAACTTTATTTCGTTTAAAAATATATATCGAGCTAACCTTTATTTGAGAAAGGTACGATCTTAATCAGCATAAATCAGTTTAAATCGTAACATCATTTTAAATAGTAACATGTGGTATTCTTGTGCAAAGTTAAATTTAATTTCCATGATTTGAAGTATGCTTATTATCTAAGTATGGCTCACTTCCTTGAACTGGAAGCTTATGAAAGAATTTTAGTTATTTAATGTATGTCTTCACTCATGCGAACAAAATTGATCTTCATAATTCCAAATTCTCATGCTATTAATTATTCTTGCTTGAGAATATCCCAGACGTTAAAATAAATTCAATAATATTTTCCGGAGAGTCTTTGAGAGTAACGTACACAGGTCAACTTCCACCTGGCGTACAAACGAAATTGAAATTTCGGCAAACACTTCTGCTGGCGAATTTTATTTGAGAACGGGCTTCACACACATATAATTATTATTATTATTTATTATTTGGTTTGGTTTTTATGATTTATATTTTGGTTTATTATTCTACAAAAACTAATTAAACGTCATTACCAAAATAAAATGTTCTTTCTTGAAGCAAAACGCGGTTAAATATTATTCATTTTTACCTTCATGTATTTAAATTAATTTCATTTATGTAAAATGAAGCTTGTGAAAAATTTCGCCGATCGAGACCTATTATCTCATGAAGACAAACTAATTTATCATTTTAAAGGGAAATAGACTCCTACAAAGAGTGAGAAACGCTTCCGCAGTGTTTTCAACTTGTAAGATATGAATTACTGAATTATTTCCCAGTTAAAACGCCATCCCGCTTGTAACGAAGTTTGCAGTAAGTCCTTGGAAAAGTGCCTTAAGCGGGTTCACTTTACGCTTTTGCTGTTTGACTTTAATGCTTTAGGGATTTGGAACATTCTTTTCATTCCACTTGGTTGCATTATCAATAAGGGTAGATTAACCAGGACTGCCATCCGAATTGGTGAAATGTGTGAGATTACTGCAAATATCCTCCCTTCATGTTCTCTCGGATATTCCTGTCTTGTGATCAGTTAGGTGGATTAAATAAGGTGCTGAAGATCCACAGAGAGACTCTAAAAAGACAAGGAATCGTGCAATATAACTTGACGTATTTTCACATGTACGTAAAGAGTTGTTTAGTTCCTCCATTTCTTTGTCGTTGATTTCCATTCAGTAAAGCCTTTCATAATTGTTTTCATATTAACTTTAAATTCAATATTGTTAAATCCAAAACAATGTTTCAAATTTAACTAAATTTCAGGGGAAAATGACGAAATATAATTTGACAGAGTCAAGCGAAGGCAATCCAGAAATTTACAAAAATAGGAGTAGAATAATATTTGTTGCATTATATCTCGCCGAGCTTAACCATCTTGATGTTGATGAAACATCATCTAAAATGTATTCAATTCTAGTTCAGCTTGAGCGGAATGTTTTCTTTTCCACTTTAAATTCTGAAAGATATAGCCTACATTAAGAAAAAAAATATATGGGTAAAGATGTGTAGATGTAGCTATAGGTGTAGCAATAGGTTCCAGAATCGTAAAATTGCTCTCCAGTTCTAAGGGCTCCAACTGTTTTTCACATGAAGCCCCATGTTAATTGGGGGGCAGCAGATTGTCCCAGCGGAAGGCTCGTCCCAGCGGAAGGCCTTCCCAAGGAAGTACGGTGGACTGTGTAAACAGAATAGGGAATGAAGGTGCTTACCCCGAAAGGGAGTACAGTGGTTATCAAACATTTATATCTGTTTATTTACCTAATCCCTCCCTTTTTCGTTTGTCATTTCCGCCATGGAATCGCCTGCAGTACCTGTCTTCCCCCGTAATTCCCGTCTCATAGGATTCCTTTTCAATCGAGTCGCTGCTCATATTGGCTTTTGCGAATCCAAAGCCACGCTCAAATACACGTGAAACACGCGAGAGTGGTGTCAATCTCGTGGATTTTGAGGATCCAAATTTCTGATTCGCTTTTGAGAGTAACTTCCAAAGAGAAAATGGATGCTTCGTTTTTTATCATCGCGTTATGGAGCGATGTTTAATCCATTTTTCTTGGAAAATTAGATTTTCTACGCTTGAGACGCCTTAGTAGAAAAATGTAATCAAGGATCAACTTAATTTTGCTCGATTCCTTCCTCGGGACGTAATGTTTTTATTTTTATTATAGAGAAGTGAATATGTGGTCAAAGCATCTTGAAAACTTAAGCACGCTAGATAAATTAATATATGTTTGCAATTTATAACATTATTACCGAATGCTACCATATATAATAATAATAATAAATCGTCCTTATTTGGGCGAGATTGAGACTAAAAGTCTCTTCTTCCATCTAACCCATCGTCGTTAATTATAAAATAAGAATTACAAATAATTAGAAGAATTGTGGATGTAAAAAACCTAAGAGATTCTTAGGGGAAAAAATCCACTGCAGGAAAACACCCACAAGGAAGGGGGGTGTGAAAAACATGCGCAAACCTACCGATAGTAATAGTTAAAAGATAAGAAAAGAGAAAAACATTCGAAAATAATTAAATACACTACCAATAAGTACTTACATGCAATACATAAAAAGAATCAGATATATAGCTAAACATAAATGAATGAAGCATTATTAGATAAGCACTGGGTCTCCTCTTCAATTCATGTAATTTTGTTTCACAAAAAATTTCAAATCTCTGCAAATTTAATTCTAATTTTTAGCCTTTTCATGCAAAAAACAAAACTTGATAGTAAAATTGGTAATTATTTTTCTTTATTATAGAATATCTTCCAATTTTGCAAGAACATTTTTATCATTGAATACCTCATCAGAAAAGTAGTCCGCGAAGGAAACTGGAAGTTAACATTGAGTGCGTTTCTAATTTTCATAACTGTAATCTGATTAATATGTGAATCGACTATATTAGATGTTAAAATCTTAGATATGAGTGAGAGGCTGCTGAAACTTTTGATTCCGCAATTCTCAGGTTGTGAATCTCGTTGAATCGGAATTTGACTGATCCGAATAACTTCACATTAAAAAAGAAAGATGTTTGAAGGGCTGACTCGAGAGTAAGAATATGCCGGCGAACATTGATACAAGTTATGAATAGTGTGGCGGCATAGAAGTCGTCATTCTCTGGTTCAATTTGCAGCTAAAGCACGCCTATTTTGCATCTAAGTGGAGGGCGGAATATACAATTCCAATTTCAGAGTCATTCCGGTCGAACGTCAGTAACACACGCGAGCCAAATAAAAATGAGAGAATTCTTTCCCATTTACCTAAACAACCGTTTCTAAACAAATTCCCTCTTCCAAAATGACAGCGGCATAAAAAGCCAGCAAACTGCCTTCGGGGAAAAGAATGTCTCCTTTGCGATGTATTCGACGAGTCGTTCGTTTCATTTGAATTTCCCAAGGAATTACTCCGATGCCTTAAAATATATCCCGACGCGGGTCGCATGAGTATTTTTTCACTACCAAACACGTTTTACATTTTCCCTCACTCTCTTTATTCCGTGCATTTGTCGTCTTCTCTTCATTCGGTCGTTCCAAATTCACGTGGTCCCGTTCACTGTCACCATGACAAATATGATGCTATACATCCCCTAAGCACAGTCGGGACTAAGTAAGCACGTAGAGCTATTCAGAGTGTATTTGAGTGTGTTCAGTGAAACTTGATGAAGAGCCTTACTTCAGATATAAATCTGTATGTACATCTTGGTGTAATTTCTAAAAAGACAGGTCATTGAAACAAAGATTTAAACAGGCAAATGCTTAATGAGTGGAAACGAAATGGAAATGCTCTTTAAGAATGTTGCTGCTTCTATACATCTTGGTAATAGTTTGCAATATTTAATCCCAAGGCTGCATTTCAAGCAGAACATAGCGAATTTATGGTATTAAGTCTCTTATTAAAGGAGACAATTGGTATATGCACTCTGGTCCTCCATTTTTGATCATACGGAGTTTCTAAGTCACGCTAGAGTAAAACGATTCCAATGGATAATTCCTAGTAGAACTTATTATAAATAATAAATATAATAAATACACCATAAATAATAATATAGTAATATACGTATATTGATATAATAGTGGTAATAATAGCAAATAAAATGCTAATTTTATGAATAACTGGGAAATACAATGACGCACTAGATATGTATGATGATCCATAATAAAAGCAAGTTAACTAAAACATAGGAATGAAAATATGTAGTAGTAAAGGATTAAAATCGCAGAATTTGTAAATGCTGTAAGAATATCTACCTTATTAAAAATATAACTCTTATGTCCAACTTTCATGTAAAAGTTTTAATAATAATATTAATAATTTATTTAGCTCATACAGGTTACCCCAATTACATGTTCTATACTAAAAAGGACATCACAAAACACGGAAAAAAGGTAATACAAATGAAATCAAGAATTAAAACAATAAAAACATTATGCTGCGGATTTGAGAGCAAAAATTGAGTACGCCTTTCTCTTAATGGAATTCAGGGAATCACAAAAGAAGTCCAAAGAGTTGGAGATTTCATTAACAGTCCTACTAATTCTTGGGATGGGCGAAAACTTGTGAACATTCTTCTTTGAAAGGGGCACCGCCAATAATGCTGCATTTCGAGTTCTGCGAGATGGTACAGCAATGCCAAAAAGTTCAATAAGGGAGCAGGTGTCAAAGGCCCCTTTAAATACCCTATTAGCATTATTAATGACATTTTTATCTTGTTATTTACATATTTCAAGAGATGCAAACATTTCCGTAATTTAATTACTTGTAGATATTCCTATTTTGAAGCCAAATATATATCACGCGCTTGATTAACCATAGTATCTAAGGATTAATTACTTTCATACTCTTGCAGCATGTTCTCGCAACCACGTACGCTTGGAATGTATTGCATTGTATCCTAATTAATGTTTGGTAACGCTTTTCCATGGTACAGGAATCTGGAGATGAAATACTTGCTCCTTACTTATTAAAATCGTTACTGCGTTATGTTTCATCCTAGTCTTTAATTCGGTTAATGTGATTGTGTACGTATAATATTTATCTAAAGTTCGCACTGTTTAATGCAGAACTCTCTCGTATTTACAAGCTTTTTTCATGGTTCAGGTGCATATCTCTATTGCGATTGTTTGCCTTTTAGGGATAATAATTTTAGTATTGAAATTGGTGCATTCTAAGGATCCCAAAGATCCGAGTGAGGCATCAGCGTGTATCTGCGGCCTTTTCAATTCTAGTTATCCTGAAGAGATGTGCCATTCCAACTGGTACCTAACACCAGCTTTTGGTGCCAACATAATAAAAATAATCTTTATTACGGGCAAAATTTCCCTCTTACTTTTACATGAAATATATACATACATCTATAGCGACTTAATATTGCAAAGTAATAGAGTATGTAATGATATATAAACTGATTATAAATTAATATCATTCAAGTATACAAAAAATATCATTCTTATTACACAATGAAGAATAATAGTAAAACACAATACTATAATGTTTAAATGGGCAAAAGAATAATAAAAAATGTAAACATTACAAAGTGAAAAATTATAAAAGTTACAATATTACAGATACATAATTTATATTGAAATATAAAAGAATATCTATTGTTAAGTGACGGTGAGTAATTTAGTGTCACTTATCGCAGTTAAAACAAAATAAGTTAATAGTTTTGATACATAATTTAGTTACAATTATTTTATTTATTATAGTAAGCAAAATTAGATTGATTTAATCAATGAAAAGAATTACGGTACTAGTGCTTAGAGGGTTGTTGACGTTGCAGAAATAAAAATCAATAAATGAGGAATATCACAACATCTTGCAGGAAGAAAACTAGCAACTGTTCATTTAACCATCTTTTCAATACTCTCTTCTGCTGAAAAATTCATTTGTTCTGCTTATTATAATTAAAAGGCAGTTTTAGGCACAGAAGGAATAAGATTTCATTTGTCTTTCGGAATGGGAAGGAAGTGTAGTTTTCCTCTCTTAAGCTTATTTCACTTTGTTTCCTAATTGGATTTCCTTATGTAGTTTAGAGAAGAGATCCCACTAAACGCCTTTCTTACACTTTTGCGCGGTTTTTTAACTGCTCCTGAAATCCGAAAGAACGAGTCCGCTGTCCAGTAATTTTCGCCTACGAAAACAAACACACACACACGTATATGCCCACACACACATCCGAGGAAGCTCCTGCGGGGATATCGAGTTCCTCGGAAGCCATTCTTTTTCGCCAAAGAAATTGCTTTTATCCGTGAACACATTGGAAATCCTAAAGGGGATTGCATTTCGTGACTACAGTTGGCGCTGCCATTTTGTTTGCGAGTGAACTTTCCGACAGATGGCATCGGTTACGCTCTGCACATTTCCTAGATAATGCAAAGATGCCCCCTTTTGCTGTTAAGGGCACCAAAACAGTCAGGAGAGCTCATCACCAAAAACGAAAAGATAAAACTTAAGGACTTGAAAATTGATCTCGAATATAGATAAACAAAATTTATTTGAAAGAACTATCGTAAAATTTATATGTATTCTGTTCATAAGGAGTGGTCAAACTTTTACCTCAGACGAATCTCATTAGCTCTTTTGAGTTCAATATACGTTTCCATATCGTATACCATGTTCCACTTTTGAATAATTGCTAGTTAATCGAAGGTAGTTCGTTGTATCACACTTATGTTTGAGGTGGCTTTAGTAGGTATTTGTATATATAAATCCGTGAATAACTTCAGGAATGAAACCGTGCCTCTCGTGATTGGCTAAGACAGGCCTTGGTTTGAACCACTTATGCATACGAAGTGTTTTCATTAGCCATTAATACTCATACTGTCATTAGTTCTCATTTAAACTTGAATTTATGGGTGGATTAATCATTTAAGTAAATCTTCCTCCTTTGCGTGGATTCATAATCACTTTAATATACCACTCAGCGCCGTGTTCGTCATTATTCTTGTTATTTTATCCTTTTATCATTTGTGTGACTTTAAACTATATCATTTTCCCCTTAATATCATCTATTACATTTAATTGGCCTTCGTCTTTTCCTCTGTATTTTCCTTGTCAGAGGAGCCTCATCATGTTTCAAAATTTGATCCAACCATTTATATCCTTGAAAACAATATTTGCTGGTGTGATATGTTTTGCAGTTTCTAAAATTGATTAATTACGTTACTTATGGTGTTGTGGTGCTAGAAAACTTAGATTGGAAATGAGAAACCAAAAGGGTGGGATGAGAAGCGCAAGATATTATACATTGGTGGGGTCAGTGTTTGTTAGAGTATGAGTGTATGACATCCGCAGCATTCTAAGCTAATATTAAAATTCCGCCTCATTCTAAGTAATCATTGGAAATCCGAAATTAACTGGAAAAATTACATTAATTTTAATTTTACTTTGAGTAACCAAAAAGAGACCTTAAAAAGTATTAACATGTTACTAGAAAAGTAAATGAATAGAGCAAATTAATTGGAGATTAAGTGTTTTCCTTTGAATGAAAAAAGACCTACCTAAAGACCGAGTACGATAAAGCTATCTAGGTAACATTAACTTAACTATATTTTCTCCAAATATTGTTCTTATATATTTCAGTGGTCATTTTTTGAATATTTAAGAATGTATAATATTTGTGTGTGTTTATATTGCTATCTAACTGTTGGTGTACTTATTATGCACTTTATTATAATAATATTTTTCCTATTTTCCAGGTGAGTGGCGTTAACAACGACCAATCGGCGAATGTAATTAGTGAGTATTTCTCGTTTGATAATGTTCTCGACAAACAGCCCTAAATATTCCAGTGGTCTCTGAGGAAGCTGTTTCGAGTTCAGTCCGAAGTTTGCCATCGATTCCGTGACAATTGGCAAAGTTCTGATGTTATCAAAGGAAGCAAGTTGGATATGCGATAGCGCCACTTGCCCGTTCCTACTTTTCGGGGTCATGCGACGCTTCTGTATCTTCAGAGAGAGCGTGTGCTTTTCGAGTTTTCTAAACGCCATAAGTTTTGAATTAAATAAGCTTTAGCTTCAACTAGCTTTCTAGAAAATTATAATTTCCCATGAAATGGAAATTAACTCTCAACTTCTTTCATTCTGAACTTTAATCTTTTCTCCTGTCAAAATATGTAAGTGATCAATTCTCATGCGATTCAATTAACCGCGTAAGAATGGTTATAGGTAAAAATGCCCAATCTTCACATAATTCAATCGTGTTTTTGTTAGTAACGGAGAACCAACTATTAGTTACTATTAAGTAAGATACAATATAGGCTATGCTATTTTAGTTTGCTAGGCTGATTTTTTGTTATAATTACCGTTGCACTTTCCTATTGGTAATTTTCTAATAATTTCCTTGTTTTCATAATTCAACGAAAATTGATTGCGTTACCATCAATAAAATTTATACGAGTATTTGTAAGTAAATTAATAACTTCGGAGGAAAAAAAATTTAAATTAATTTTGCAAAATTCTTATTTAAGACAAAATTATATTCTTCTCACTTGTAAATCATTCATGAGAATCGAATTTGACCATCGCATTAAATTAAACTTTCAACACGTGTAATAACATCATCGCAGCTACTTATATTCAATGACAGCTCCAACTCCTTCTTAATTTAAAATCGACATGCATTGTGATTGTAATAGAGAGCTAAGTGTCTACTTGGGAGAAACCATCGCATGAAAGTGCTTGATTCAGTAATTTACGGAAGGAAAACAGGCCCCCGCGATATCGAGATTTTTCCTCCTATTTGCGGAATCGGAAATCCGCTGCATTGAGACCAAAGGCCGCCATGTTTTATTCAGTGCGGCCTCCAAGTGAAGACGGATACTGTCATTTGGGGCGCCTATAATCATACAACTCTACACTATTTATGCACCACCTCTCTCAAATTGACCGAAAAACCCTTCCCTCAGCAAACCGTTTCGCACCGACTCTTTCAACTGTTTCTTTTCGCGATGAGGGCGCCACGATAGCCCCAATAAAGACGCCCTCCGACCTTCCCGTGGCCTTCTTTGCGTGGCTCCTGCATTATGTACAGCTTCGGTGGAAACCCACGATTTCCTCGGCCTATTGAGCCAATAATCGTTTACGGCGGGAATCGAAAAACAAAGGAGGAGAGGTTTCCCGTGTAAGAGGCTCCGCACGGCAGCGCCGCGAGCGGCTGGTCGGGGAAGCACACAAGTAGTTCTGGTTTACATAAAAGATAAGTAAAGGAAATGGATCAAAGAGATCCCGCGGGTGGATCGCTTTAACATGTTTTTATGCATTGAATTCTGTTTTCTTTGCGAGACATGTTCTCGAGAAAGGCATTACTTACCTTGATGCTTCCGTTTTTGCGATGTACTCCATGCGAAATTTTATTATGTTGCCATTTTCAGGTTTGGAACTATTGTTTAAAACAAAGTATGAAATTTCGATATAGCTTTTTCGTTTCTTAAAGTTTCTTAGTGTGAAGAAAACATTATATATTTTCCTATTTATTCATGTCGTACGATATAGCAATTTAAATACGATGGAATTATGTTTTAACATAGCGCATAAAAGTATGCGACTCTACCCAAATTTCACTTCTTGTACAGTTTAAGTATATTAATGTTATCAGGGAATATTTATTGAAGTTTTTATTTCCAGATCTTTCTGATACAGACTGATCTAACGTCATTTCTTTTGGTACCGCGAAAACGGTAAAGATAAAATCACCGTGTTGTTTTCAAATATTTTACAGTACTATCAGAGGCACTGCGTAGTTTAAAACTGTGGAGCTATTGTTTAAAATTTTCTCGTTTTGCTCATTACAACCGATAATCGCTATTTTCAGCATTTGCTATAGAATTATTACGAATCCCTTTATAGTGTTAGGATGTTAGAATGGTTTTTGACTATTCGATATAACAATGGTTTATTGGTTTGATTTGCAGATTAAAACGCCGATTTATTTATTATTATCATAGCCTTTCTTTCATTTACTTATATACATTTCAGGAAACATTTATATTTATGTATAATATACATTTTTAATATTTTTATGTATAATACACATTTTAGGAAACGATGATATCGAATTAATGAAATAAGTATTTGGCAATTTTTTCAGTTTATTTTCAGTGAATTTAAACTTACACCGGATTCCACAACGGCATATTAAAATTCCTGGAATTAATAAAAGGCAGTCGTGTTTTTAAGTTTTGCTTTCATAATTCATCCTGCTAAGTGTGTATTTAGAACAGGGATGAAGCGGGGAACAAAATGTTCACTATCTGAAACGTCAATTCGAGGAAGTGCCCAGATCGGAATTGAAATGAGTGTGTTCGTGTTCTTAGTGAAGGTCATAGACTTCAGTAATAAAGTTATCTGTCGCTGAGAGCCAAACATTTACCGCGAATTTCACTAACCACAACAACAGAGCTAAATGATTTCCTGGGATTTTTCCTTTCCAGTCTCATTTGAAAAATTCGTATCTTTCGACTTATATTTTTTTCAATCCGGGAAGATTTCTCGTGGTTTCAAATGTTAAATTCCTTAATAACACTCCTTATTTTTTACATTCTTGAATAATGTCATACCATTATTATCAACATCTTTTCGGGAAAATGTATTTTAACTTACTTTAGGGAAAACGTATTCACCTTATTTTTACTTACGATCAAGGATGGTAATTTATCTGCAAACGCAAAATTTGTTGGAATATTTTGAAGAAATTTAATCTCTTTAGTAAATAGTTGAAGTTCTTAGTGGTTTAGATTCTAATTAGGACGTTACTGGTTAAAGTCACCAAATGCAGTCTGATTTATATATTGCTGATCTCTTGATTGAAATTTTTCCCATTAACCCTCCAAGGACGAGAATTATTTTTTCTTAAAAATTACCCTAATTTTAGTGTATTGGTATTCAGATGACCTAAATTAACAACAGAAAATTGTTTAAAAAAAGTTAACAATAATAGGTTCGTTGCAAATGCCCGTTCCCATATGGGCACGTCAGTCCTTCCCACTACTACTATTACGCGCGCCATGATGAAATTAAAAAAAAAGCATTTTATTGAAAAAAATCATATTTATTTCAAAAAATATTGTATGAAATGGTTTTTCTTGGAAGATATAAGTATTTGTTTTGGAATTATGTTGTTAAGTACTTTGTAAAACATTTAACACAGAGCCCAACATCGCACTTATTACGCATTGTTCTCCCACGACTCTCGCACTCTTCATATGCGCAGCGTTTTCCCTTGTTCTGCGGTATGTCACCAATTACACCGATTAATTGATCATACCATAACTCTTGCGTGGAGCCAGTTTTTGACGTGGAAGCCTTGCTGAGTCGTCCACCGGGTGGTTTTTATTCCGTCTTGTACCGAGTAAAGTACACCTGAGCAATCTTCCGTCTAAACTCTAATTTTGTCCTTGGATCTGAGGATTTCCTTTTATTATTACTATTATTCGATTGTCTGAGTTGCAAATGATTTATATAAATCATATCTTACCAATGTGCAGTGAATTTACATGAATTTGGTCAGTTCCACCCATATGCTTATTATACTGGGATATGAAGTAGGGTTATGGAAGCTGAATAATTTTCTTTTGTTTCCTATAAAACCTTTTAGCTTTCATCAACGGCGTAACTCCATACTCTGTTGAAGCTGCCACAATTACTAAATTGTCCAGCCATTTAGTGATTCCTATTCCTTCACATGTAGAAATAGCTGTGATGCTCTTTCCACTCTCCTCCTTTTTTAGATCATTTTTTGGTGGTAGCGGACAATCTTTCGGAATCCGGTTCTTTCTGATTCGCCCAGTTCCATTGTAGCCACATCCTTTCAAATGTGGCAATAAATTCTTTCGTATAAATTATATATTGAGCTA
Source organism: Sympetrum striolatum (assembly GCA_947579665.1). NCBI lineage: Eukaryota > Metazoa > Arthropoda > Insecta > Odonata > Libellulidae > Sympetrum > Sympetrum striolatum. The sequence continues at coordinate 76,057,320 of OX388348.1, forward strand.
AATAAATTAATGCTATCATATTATTTCACATACCACTTCAAATTATAATAACCGAATCTTATCGATTTACCTCTACTACATCGCTTGCAGCTGTGTCTTCCGTAGTATCTTATCATCTCTTCTTCACAATCTAAGAACTGGGAAGGCACCAAATGCTGCAAACTACTCTGTGTAATCTTTTTCATCGTAGGCCAGACTTTGTAGAACCCATCGCTTGACTGTCTAACTTAGTATTATCCGCTAAGTGTAAACATTTCATTATTTGGATGAATCAGTCCCTCCTCATCGCTCTACTAACCAATTCAATATGTACATCCTTTTTCGCGTCCCAGTAATATTTTTTTCCAGGAGAATGTTGTACCCGGATACAATCAAAATGCCAATGACGGCTCGCATCTCCTCTGCTGTAATTTGTGGACTGGGGAAATTAAAAATCGGACGTAATTCTCACTTTGTTCCACTATGAATGCGACGAAATCGTCATCGATGAAGAGCTCTAGCAATTAGATGCAGCTAAGTTTAGAGTATGAAAAGTAATCTGCTTCAGAAAAACTTCCCGTACACTCAATGCTGCCCTTTATCCATTTTCTCCGCACAGATTTTTTTGCCCCATCGTATTCTCCAGCACCGATACTTTCGTTGGTTGCCAACCGAATTTCTGCTTGTGCCCTCATTTGCTTGCCAGTAAAATTGTCAACCAATCTTTCTTCATCATCAGCCAATGCTTCATCAGTTCGCTCATTTTCTTCTGTTGGAGAAATGAAGAAATCGGTAACATCTACCTCACTCTCTTCATCCTCGTCAAGGATTCGGAGAGCCTCCTTCAGTGAGGTCGACTCATGAAAACTTACGTTTTTCCTGAATAGAAACTATAACACCTCTAATGATATAATTTTTATGTGAAGCTAATAAAATTTTAAGGATTTGTATATCTAGTACAATAATCATTTGCTAATATATGTTGTTGCCGCTTCTACTATATAAATTTAGGTTTTTCGAGGTTTAGTTAATAAATATGCATAATAATTGCCATAGTCTTCTTGTCACAACTTAAAAGTAAAATGATTCTAAACTTAATTGCACCAAAAATAATGTATTATGTCGCAAAATATTCTTTTATATACTATATATAGCTTTCCTTGACAGCCATCGGCAAGGAAATCGCGTAGTAGTGGGAAGGCCTGACGTGCCCATATGGGAACGCAGCGATAAACAACGTTATAACAACAACAAATAACCTCAAACTCTGCTCTATTTAATTTCTTTCGATTATTAGAACATCATACTAAAGGTATACAAGCAAAAGACTACTTTAAATTAAAAACAGTAAAACTTATAAAAATTAGTTGCCAGAAGGATCCATCTCAAAATTTCCCTGTTTTTCGAAAAATCACAAGAAATATTTCCCTTGACTTAAATGCACCAAAACTCAAATGAAACTAAGCTTTGGACCCTCTCAGCTCACAAAATATCGTTTACTGACCATTTTATGACACTCAAGATATTGTTTAGCTACCTTGAGAACCCAGCTGCAGTCCGTTCCCATATGGGAACGTCAGTCCTTTAAGGGTTAATAACGGACTTCCGTTCTCATGTAACATTCATGTCACTCAAACTTTTTATAAAATTTTGCTTCTCCTTTCTCTTACTAATAATTTGATGTTTTTCATCTTTATGAAAACTTACGGCTATTTGTTTAATGAGTACATATCCTAGTTAAAGTAAATTACTTATTAATAGTTATTGTGTATTTATGAGCTTTAAAGTTATTGGTCTTTTTAAATACAAATGTTTACAAGTCGACTCAAACAAAGGAGTTTAATCAATTTCGTATTTTTAATTATGCGTGTTTAGGACGTTCATAATTATTTAGCCTTCCAGTGCATAATATTAGTATATTTAAAAGTGCTTCGACAGTTTCGGTCATTTTTCACATTGACTCCCATCGGGAATCGAGCCCAAGATCGCTTCTACCAAAGGCAGGGACTATCATTTGCGTACTAGGAATTAAAGGCAACTGGAAGAATATTTCAGAAATCTTTTAGAAATTAAACTCTTGTGTATAAAATGTGCAACCATTATTCTTATAGAGTTGGAACTTTTGTGGATTAGATATTCAACTATCGAAAGTTATATTTTAGCTATCGGAACAAATGACTGATGATAGTCAAAAGCAGAATGATTGATTGACTTTTGCAAAAAGCATAGCTCGGCGAAAATACGATGTATGATTAAAAAGGATGACGAACGGAATGTATCAACTTCTATTTAGCATCTCTCACTGATGATCCAAGGCCGCATTTAATTTATAGGCGTCCAATTAGCAGACAGGTCATCAATCAAGCGCGGAGATACACGAGGCCGTCAAATGCTGAATATTCAAAGGGCCTCAGTAGAGCAATCAGTTTCCTAGGGCGGCGTCCTAAGGGCTGAAATCGATCAGACAAACACCGGGAAAATATCCCGGGACAGATCCCGTTCACAGGAATCGAAAAGAGCCGAAAATTGTTTTTTTCGGTCGCAAAACTCCGCATTGTTATTCAGAATTCAAGATTGGTGCATGTAGACCCAGTGTCACTTTTTGTGGTTCTGCGACGATAAAAAGATAGGCTTTTTCAACTTGGCCAATTTTTACTGTAAAGGATACTTCCCGGATATTTGGAGAAGTATTTGAATTCGTTTCTATGTTAAAGATGTTTAGGAAAACCAAAAACATACATACGCAGAAATAATTTTCCATTATTATTCTATATCATTGTATTTTTCAATATAAAACTGAAATGTGAGTCTTTATCTTTGGAATCTTCATAAAGCTCACACTTATAGCTGAGTCTTGCCATGCTGAGTCTAATTTTATCCCGCAAAATGGCGTATTTAACGTTATTTTTGCGAAATTTGAAGCTAACGTAAGCATAATATTCGCTAAAATTCGCCAATAAGATAAATTCGGTGTACACTAAAATCACTTTGATCTAAGTTTTCAACGCGCATAATAAAGAACGATATAGAATAAATTTTTTAGTTGACATTGCCAAAAGCCATTTCGACGGAAACCGGGTTCGCCGTCACGTTGAGCTGTACTCCACTGCCAAAATGGTATCCCTTTTTAGGTAGCGTTTCGGAACAGCTAATTTTCTTCATAATTTATATTCTAACACGGCGGCATAAGAAAACTGGTAGTTTGAAACCTTTTCACCAATTGTGTTCTTTATGTTAATGACACAGCTAAGATCATGAAAATACGGGGAATCCAATGATAAGGATTTGCATTAGAATAGTGAATCCTTTTATATCCTTGTTTTTCTATTCATTCTAATTTCTTTCTCTTGAATTTTAATCATAGTCCAAATAATTTATAACCATAGTTTCCACATGTATCTAGTTTGACTCCCTGTAAATTTTCAACGAGTAAATATATCCACAAATGACACTCAGCATGATGTAAATTATTTTTTTTAAGTGTTTTCAAATATTCAATATTTACACCCAAAATTAACAGTTTTCGCTTTTTGTGCGGATTTACTCGATTGATTTTTTCGCTTCCATTTAGTCTAATTGTTCTTCAATTCCTTCGCCCTGAATTACCAATTCCTTTCCTTATTTATTTTCTCTTGTGTTTCCTCGCCTTTTAAACCAAACATATTCATTCTCTTCCCTGAAGATTTGGTTTTTCCAAATACCAGAAAGTAAATAGGATACAAGTTAGGAATACTAGAAAGAAAAGCGATTAGATTCCATACTGAGTTTTCTAGTAATATAATGACACTTTGTATCTTGATACTCAGAATTGTAATCATACGATTGCTAGTGTTCTTTGGATCATTACATAATCTGACAAAATAGAGACACATGCGATTTCATAGAACGTTTCTTTCAACCAACGACCTGCGATAGCTATGAGTCATCAAATCTCGAAGAGGTTAGACTTTTAACATTAAACTATACCGTCCTTGCCATATGGCGAGAGACGACTCACATTTTTTTCAGTTTTGGTCTTACCTTAATATTTTACTTGCTAATTGCTTCCTAAAACGAATAACCTAGTGGCGAGTACCTTGCTATTAATCAGCAATGTATATGTTAATATTTTTTCATTGATAACTTCTTCCATTGCCTTATATTGCATCATTATCTGCCATACTATCATGATCAAAAATTACTAAGTAAATGTGAAATAAATCTTCACCATCATTAACCGATAACAAATGGAAAAGATTCACCTAAATTATGCGTAGTAAGCATCACACAAGATAGATTGTTTAGCTTCTGGACTGTACTTTGTACAAGGGATGCTATATTTTTCTTTCCGCTTATATTTCTCCATCTATATTGCTTTTCATATCTTCTTGTGGTAGACATTTCTGTCGAAGACATCTTCGGCTTTGATTCCCATCTTTCGAAGTCTTCATCCATAATCATAAACCAGGGTATCGCAGTTTCGATATTCGCATAAAAATCAAAGATATAATTTATCAACCTTTTACTGGTCATTCGTTGAATCTGAGCGTATATTTGTGTTTATGACTCTAATCATAGTTATGGGTCCGAAGTCTTTCCGGATTTTTTCATGCGCTAAATAATTGCGTTCTCGAGAACGTTGTTTGTGGAGTTATCGGCGTTTCTGGGGATCGTCGTTAGCACACCTGTAAATCGATGATGATGGAGTTGGTCCATTTAATGCTTCAATCGTTAATAGCCGAGTGCTGCCGTTCGGAAATAGCCCATGCATGCGACTGTATTTGTCTGCTCGTTTGCGTAAACGTCGAAGGAAAGGTACTCGAGCAAATTTAACCGCTGTCAAATGAATTTACCTGGAGGCAGACAAACAAGGAGGCAATCACATTAGGGACTCTGCAATCTAAGGAGCGCTGTTGCAACTGAATCGTGCTATTGAGATGATTAGGTATCTATTTTTATCGATGCTGTTACTGATATTTTACGTCAAACTTTGATTCGTTCCCTTCTCTCATTTATTCCCTTCACTTATTATGAATTACCCTCAATTAAATTGGCATATCTTATGTTTGGTTATGTAAATACTAATATCTTGAGATTTTTTGCATTACATTAAACTCCCGTTTATCCGAAATAATTGGGACGACGCACAGTGGGCTAGAATCGAAAAAAGCTGGCCAAAAATACGAAAGTGGTTTTTTTGAGTGCGGACTTTGAAACTTCGCATGGTCATTCTTGAATAAATTTTGCATATAACTGCGAAATAATTTCTCTTGATTCCCACGCGTTACAATTCTACAGGGGGTCAAAGTTGACCAAATTTTGCGAAAAATGCCGTTCTTCGATTTTTCGAGAAATTCTTCAACTTCAAAACGATGCTGAATCCATTAAAAGTAAGTTATTGGATAAAAAACAACGCCACGTTATAAACCTGTACTTTATCTTTCACAACCTATAATTTAATGATTGCGAATGAATAATTGCATATTTTATGCAACAAAATGGTGGACTCTCGTTTTAGAGAAACTTTTTACCTAAAGTGAGGAAAATAGTTGAGACGGACTCCGAGGGACATGAAGATATTTATACCACATTATTCTTTGAAGCTTTCTGAAGAGGAATCTGAAATAAAACCTTGCAACAATTTGCTACCCCAATAATAATAACGAATTTTCGACAACACTGCATGGGCAAATCCGCGCGGCGGCCAATGGCCCTCCGGGAAGATCTCGGTTTGAGAGGAACTAGGAACGTACCAACGCTTTTCGATGATATGTTTTGATGTTTATAAGCAAAGTTTTTCCGCTATTAATATTAGAAATGAGAAGTCATAATTTAAAACCCCAGTTTCATTCCGTGTGATCGGTGAAAATGTCCAATTTGGCTGTATTTTAAGACATATGTCTATTCCTACGTCTATGACGTCGCATTTTCTTTCATATCGCTATATCGCTAATTTATCATCAAAATCATGCAGTCAAGAATAACTCTAAAGAAATTTCTAGTTTGCACCTTACCTTCTGCCTTATATACAATCCTCGTCTGAGGAGTCTGCATCTCCATACGCGATTACCTCTTCTTCATTCAGGATGAGGAGCTGCTTCACTTCTCTACTTAGAATCCTGGATCTATTTGCTGCCCAAATTGGTGCTGACATAGATATTAGTGGATCAGAAGTAAGAAGCAATCTTCGCACTAATTCTTCATTCGTAGCAACTCGGGAGTGTTTCCTTGTAAAACGTTCTCGGAATCTCCTCGTGTCCTTATTTCTTGCTTCTATCGCCTCTTCTGAGGGTTGGCCCAGTGGTAGAATTGCTTCTTTTGCAATTTTAGCTCCGTGAATCAGCACTTTATGAATTGTTGGTGAAATATAGTACCATGGATACAACTTTACATACATCTCTGCTGTAGCCCCGCAATAATCGACAAATGCTCTTTCATTCAGAGTAAATCAGCTTGAAATTGCCTTTAAGATCGTAGCAAATCTTTTTATAAGATCCTCGTTTATCCCTGAAAAGTAAATGTTTATGTATTCAATATTGAAGCATCATAGCTAAAGTAAGAGTTACTTTGGCTTCCTTTACTGCTTCGTAGCTAGGATACAGCCTATGACCATGACTTTTAGCTGTTTCACGGAGAATTTTATATTGAGTTTTACTCAACTCAGAAGATATAATTAGTGATAATGCATCTTCTCCTGACAACTGAGATTGCACATGTTCCCTTGTCTTCCACCTAGAAAGAACCCTCTGTGGAGAGTGTGGATCTATTTGTTTCTGTTTTCCTTCGTTTCGATCTGTCACTTGAAAAATGGAAATCTACTTCCTGCCGTCCTCTTGCGTCTACCAAAATGAATTTAATTTAAGTCCGATTGTTCGTTTCTTAGATGTAAATTATCAATTTCAAATACTAAACATTTCAAATCACTATTTTATACGTACCTGTGGTCATAGAAGTACTTGGTAAGTTCTGGATAATAATATTAGGAAAATTAATATTTACATTGAGCCAATTAGAATTGCGCAGAATAAACCTTTCATTAACACGGAAACTTTGTTTCCATTTTCTTGAATATGCCGGAAAAAAACTATTCTTCAGATAAACAGTAAGAGCTTCCTGCCCATCTCTGGATCTTGCTAAGTGAAGCTTTCTTGCCAAAAAATCCATTAAATGCTGCTTTTTACTAGAAAATGACTCATTCTTTTCCTCCATCATTTTATTATGTAGCGTTAACGTGGCGTAAATGTAGCGACTAATTCGCAGATTAATCATGTTTTTTTACGGAATTACAAGCAACGTATAAAGGCGATAAACTAGAAACCCAATACAATGTTTCTAATGTCTGATAATGCAATAGAGATTCCATAACTATATCAATTCTACAGTATGACGTTAAGAAAATAATACAGTAGACAGTTTCAAATAAGGATGAGAACATTTCACATGCATAGAGAAAATACTTTTTTTTCTCCAGGATACTTAGAATTTACAAGTAGAAAGAGAAAGTAATGTAACAAAAAAACTTACCATAAAAATATCCTCCAAAAAGTGTCGACAACTGAACCAGGAAATGCTGAAGGGAACTAACCGAACTTCTTGAATATACTACTTAAATAATGCAAGGAGCTACTGAGAGAGCACAACTTACTTCTTCCACAGGCAAAGCCAAACTGTAGTTTTCATAGTTTGCGAAAATTTTGAACTAGAAAGCACGAAAATTAAGTTTGAAGGGTAACCGTTAATCCGCAAGAAGCACAGCTGCATGCAATAAAACGAACCGAAAGTTTAACTCGGGGACACCGCGGCACACGCCCACGTGTGGGCTGGTTTCCAATGGTATTGAGGGTCTGTGAGAAATAGTATAGCTCAAAAACATCAAAGACAGCTTTCATAATATTTTACAAAGTGAAAATCAAAAAATGGTAACTCTATTCTGATACTTGATGAAAGATATACGCTGTTGCTAAATTCACTCTTCCTTTAAGAATGATGGTTGAATGTAAATTATTTTGCTCATTATTTCTTCGTCTAGAGTTTGTAAAAAGTTAATTTCAGCATTCAAAAGTTATCATTGAGAGGCATGAAGGTTCGAAGGTCTTCAAACACTTCTCTTCCTGAAGGGCCGTACTCCGCCGCGCGGATTGGCCCATGCAGTGTTGTCGAAAATTCGTTATTATTATTGGGGTAGCAAATTGTTGCAAGGTTTTATTTCAGATTCCTCTTCAGAAACCTTCAAAGAATAACGTGGTATAAATATCTTTATGTCCCTCGGAGTCCGTCTCAACTATTTTCCTCGCTTTAGGTAAAAAGTTTCTCTAAAACGAGAGTCCACCATTTTGTTGCATAAAATATGCAATTATTCATTCGCAATCATTAAATTATAGGTTGTGAAAGATAAAGTACAGGTTTATAACGTGGCGTTGTTTTTTATCCAATAACTTACTTTTAATGGATTCAGCATCGTTTTGAAGTTGAAGAATTTCTCGAAAAATCGAAGACCGGCATTTTTCGCAAAATTTGGTCAACTTTGACCCCCTGTAGAATTGTAACGCGTGGGAATCAAGAAAAATTATTTCGCAGTTATATGCAAAATTTATTCAAGAATAACCATGCGAAGTTTCAAAGTCCGCACTCAAAAAAACCACTTTCGTATTTTTGGCCAGCTTTTTTCGATTCTAGCCCACAGTGCGACGGCCGGTTCGGATAACGGAAATTTCGGATAAACCGAAGTCCCGCGAGAAACACCCCGAATTGCGTCAATACCGCGAAATTTGATCGTAAAACGTGAGTACGTAGAATGATATTGATATGGTTGTGAATAAGCCTGCATGTTTTTGACCGAAAAATTTGTGTTGACGTGTTAAAAAGGCGCCAAAGTATGATTGAATACTCAAAGTTTATAAATGCTGTTAAACAAAGCTCGTTTATTTTGCGTTCATACTGTAAAAATCCGCCTTATTTGGTAGCGGAAAAAACAGGAGTTTTAAAGAGGTGTCACGAGCAAATAAGTAATGGGTCGCGATGGTATTCGGTGGGTGGGGGTGGGGTAGGTGCATTCGGAAAAGTTTGTTCGGATAAAGCGGATTTCGGATAAACGCTATTCGGATAAACGGGAGTTTACTGGATTTTGGTTGTGGTCATGTGATCCTCTCCAGTGTTACTTTTTACATTCTTCATTTGCATAGGATCTGGTAGGTAGGTGTGATGGATTTCAGAAAATAAGAGCGTATTTATTTTTTAATGAATAGCATTTTTTATGATTAAAAGAATACAGGAATAATACCGATAATAGAAATGTAACCAAAATAAGAAAATTTATTCGTGACATTATTCAAATGCCTTCTAAGCATTGTTCCAGACGAATAGAAAAGTTGTCCACTGTTTTTGAAGCATAAAAAGTGGAATCGTTTAATTTTCTTCGGTGAATGCATCTGAGAATGGCTTGAAAAGTGCGTGGTTTGTTGATGTAAACCTTTGATTTCAAGTAGCCCCATAAAAAAAGAAGGAACGTCACAGTATCGGAGAACAACGAAGTGAGTAGTTACTCTGGTGCGTACAAAATCTACGCTACCACACCACCCGTTTCAATATTGTTTTCAAAAAGAAAGACGCGATGTTCAATCGCCTACGTTTCCATGTACACTGAAATGGCATCTGTCAGCGAGTAAATACTGAAATTCCGCATGAGCTAGTTTCCCTACCTTACTATCCTCCCCTCCTTTCATACCCATCCCAAATACATCAAACGTACATGTACGTCTCCGCTGGACCATATATTACTAATTTTCTTACAATATGGGTTTTTACTTTTCTCGGTTTCTCTAAGGCAGGGTTTCCCAAACTTTTTCTGCAATCAAACACTTCGCAAACCTGGGAAGTTTAACGGAACACTAAGCTTATAATCAGGTTAGGTAATTCTACTTGTAAAATTTAAAGATGCATTTAATTACAACAAAATACTTATTTGGTAATTATTTTTAAATATAAAACTATTATATTGTATTAAAAACTAAAAATATGAATCAATAAAGCATTTAATGTCTTTAATTCTCCAATTCTCCATTGACACTCCAAATTGTCGCGAAACTCCTATTCAGGTTCAGCGGAACACCGGTGTTCCGCGGAACATAGTTTGGGAAACTCTGCTCTAAGGTATTCAGCAATCTGAATTTTCGGTATTTCCTGAGTTGTAAATATATTTTTCCAAGCTCACCCTTGTCTCTTTCAATAGATTTGTGAACCTAAAATTTAAATCACATGCCCTTAAATCTGATATGATGGTATGGGGTTGATTGTTTTGTCTGACATTTTTCATATCAGCTCTTTTTTGTTCATTTCGAAATTTATAAATAAATCAGAGTGTCTTTTAAGTTAGTTGGAAGAGATATCTTTCTGGAGTTAATGTATAAACTGTACATTTTTTCCCTAAAATGTTTTGCGAATCATCCAAGTCTTGTGCTACTTGCTGAATGATCCCTAAAAACAAAAGGGGTAATTAGGGATATTGAGAAGGTTCACAATATATAATGTATCAGCCACGAGGGTGACTGTCAACTTTAAAAAATAAAGACATTGAATTTGATAACTATTTTCGTGTTTAACAATAATTTACAATTGATACGGAGTTCTAAAAGATTTTCACAGACATTCCCTTTCTTAAAAATTTCCAGATGTGGCCCATGACATTCAGTTAGAATATTTCCGACACTGATAATAATATAACTTGTCTTTATTTATTTGGCGTATTTTAATCAAGGTTCACCACTCTTAAGACAAACCCTTCTTAAAAAATATCATCACACTTTATTAGACATTTAACAATAAAACTGTTATCGCTAAATTAATCTTAATATTTCTTGTAGTATTTCATCGTCGTTGAATATATTAACAACGCTCTTTCAATCTTCAAGCCCTTGTATTGTACACGTCACTCCTCATTCGTCCATGCATTCCTATTTAGTTGGCAGACCCCTTCAACATCCTCGGCTGGCCTCCATCGGAAAGGTCGGAGAATAGATTTGTCGAACGGTATTCGTATAACGTGAGTATCGAAAGAGAATGTAGGTTGGGGGGGATTTTTCCGAAATACAAAACGGAATTTTCCATCGAGAAAGCGTTACCAGAGCGGGAATACAATGGGTTGACCTTCTATTTCCTTTCACAATGTTGCAACACACAGTATGTCTCCATCTCAAATAAGAGCTATTCAACGTGCCCTCTCAAGCTGGCAAAGCATTTTTGGATTTCTCTAAAAATCTTCAAATGTTTGCGAATTTGAACGCTGAGCGGAAAATACGCTGAAAGCGGTTTATTTGGTTTTTCATTCCTCGATGAGTCCAAGCGGCAAATACGATAATGTTCAACAAAAATATCATTTTCATGGAATTTTATTATATACCCTTGACCCCGTGGCTGGTGAATTGGTCCGGGGGGAATTCGTACTTTGGGAATTGATCTCCCGACAGATTGGTACGCGGGGAATTGATCCCCCGCGCTGATGTTGCACTACTGTTAGTCAGTCTTATGTTAATCTACACGCCCTGATTATTGGTTAATGTTATAAATAAATTAGCCGGGGGATTTGGGTTGGGTGGGGTTGGGTTGGGTTAGGTTGGGTTGGGTTGGGTTGGGTTGGGTTGGGTTGGGTTGGGTGGGGTTGGGTTGGGTTGGGTTGGGTTGGGTGGGGTTGGGTTGTTAGTGCAACATCAGCGAGGGGGATCAATTCCCCGCTTACCAATCTGTCGGGAGATCAATTCCCAAAGTACGAATTCCCCCCGGAACTATTCGCAGGGCGCCCCTTGACCCAATGAAATCGCTTTATACTTCAAATAACACCCCAATATATTAAGTTGTGATATACTTTTTGACTCACGGTTGATTTTAGAGATAGAAACGGAAAATAAAAAGTCTGGCAGGGTCTTGAACTAGGCTCCCTAATTTTCAGGGCCATTTTGCTTGATTTACCTCTTTAAAATCAATCCCTTGTTCATGCGTTCCTCATCGCTAATTTACTTGACCATTTCTGTCCTTTGGAAGCCTCCTTTGATGGTAGCATCTTTGATGTCCAACGTGAGTGAAGCCATGGTTGTATCTTTGATGGACCCAACCATTTCCCATCAAAAGCCTTAGAAATCGAACGGGAAATTGTGTTGACTTGGTAGCCCAGAGAAACCGCCAGGCAAGTCAGGGATACGGGTTCGAGTCCCGGATACGTCAGACTTTCACTCTTTCGTTTATTTTCTTCTAAAACCCTTTTCTAATCTATTCTTCGCCCTTTGATATTAAGAATAAATGAATGGATTGAAATTTGTTGACTGCAGGGGAAAGTAGTAGTTTATTATTGGTTAGTAGTTTTTTTATTATTGATAAAACATAAGGAACGTTGAAAGAAGTCAAAATGGTTGTGTAGAGAATAGTCTACTTAGTCACTATTCTACGGCCACTTATTCTGTTAATGAAATAGGTTCGCCAATAGAAGTTTATAAGTAAACTGGAGGCAATTGAAATTGTATGCCTTTTCAACTCGTGTGTGTGTCTAAAACAGGAAAGATGGTCAGAAATGACTTGGTGATTTGGCCTCATAGGAAAGCACGTGCCGAAAGGGTCTTTTCGTATGGACATATGGAAAGGGTGAATGGAAGTTAAACGATCTGCTGAATAGGTGCATGGGAAGAATGTTAATGGTTCTAAATGGGGGATGACCAACGAAAGATTGTAATTTTGTGATACACGGTTAGTCCAATATAACAAAAATTATGCAAATCGAGTAAAAGCGGTGAAGAGTTAATTAATGCTAGAAATCAAGACAAAAAATTGGATTAATTTTACATTTTACTCACATGTCGCAACACAGCGGAAATGTCCTCCGATATATGAGATATACGTACCAATGCATTCTAAATGACGACTTTATGACGGTGAACGGAGTATAAACATTTATCCTTTCGATGGTTTTTGAGATATATAGGTCTGGGTGGCCAAGGTTGAATCCCTGTTTTATCCACCCATTCCTAGTTTCAATCAAAGTCGCTTTGCACAATTGCTGGACCTTGGAGTCGAGCAGCTTCAATCTCTTTCTCGGGGTCGGAATCTGCTTTACAGAAAACACGTCCCTTCCAAATCTACTGTTTGTATTTACAACACGTTTTTTCTCCCACCTGCGGCCCTGGAATACATTTTGTCGCGCAAATAGCGAGAATGGCAGACGAATACTTTGGGAGGCATTTTATCACGTGGATGCGGTGGATAAAGAAAAGGATCGGGGAAATGCGGTTTTGGGGATTGCGAGGGAAACTTGTAAATATCGGAAGGTGACGCAATGATATATTGGCCATTTCAGGGGTAACGGATGGCAGGATATTAGCGCGGAGATATGTGCTTGGGATCGACAGAAAAGGGAATAAGTGAATGGACGGAAAGGAAAAGGGGAATGTAAGGGTACAGTTACTTTCTGAAATAATAAAACCCAAGGATTTTGTCCATTCTAAAGAAGTCTAGGAAATGGTATTTCTACCTGGTGAGCATGCATTCACGAGGCCGACTTGATTCTCATATAACATAAGCTCCAAAAACCTGAGGCTAAGAAGTAAGACATACTGAGTTAGATTAGGGAAGAAGTTGTTTATCGTTACTTAAATGGATAACACTTATTGAAATGTCAGTGTGACTATGCTCATGGGTGTATTTCATATCTGTACCTATTGATAGTGTATTTTATATATTTTGTCATATTTTTACTATTTTTTAGTTATTACTATCGGTAGGTTTGGGAAGGTTTTATATGCCCCCTTCTCTGGGGGTATTTACCTGCAGTGGATACATTTTTCTCCTAAAAATTTCTTAGGTTTTACATCCATAATTCTTCTCATAGATCTAATACTATCTTTTTCAATTAATTATTTATATATTGTATGACGATATGTCAGATGGAAGAGGAAACTTTTAGTCTCAATCTCGCCCGAATAAATACGTATTATTATTACTTTTCTAAACGATATGGAATTCTGTGAAAGATAGAAGAGTTTTAAATTGCAGGAATATCTCCATTACAATAGTAACACTACCTTGGTTATAAGTTAGGTGTGACCAAATGAATCCATTATCATTTGAATTAATCCACCTTCGTTATTATAACTGTCGCCAGCAAGATAAAATAAAATATATTTTTTCTCTATTATATGATCTAGTACCGAAAGACAAATGAAAAAACTTTTGCGTTGATCTGCATCTAGTTGCAGTATATTTCATCTATATGTTTTGGGGAAAGGTCTCCAAAGCTACTGTGATATTCTCTGGGATAACTCAAACGTACTCCACTTGCAATGTCTTACTTAATAAAGGTGAATGAGGAACTCGGTGAGAATGTTCTCCTTACCTAATTATTCACTGCGGGGAAAATGCTATCCGTTCCCTGAAAATACTGAATTTCACAAGCAGAATTGTATTCAGAGTTTCCAAATATCTCATGCATTCCTTCTAAAAATTAATAAAGTATGATTTTATTAAGATGCTATTAAACTCCTTCGAAACATGCTAAACATTTTGATATTAATATCCGTTGGAAGACTAAATTTTCAAGAGAATAAGATGAGAATATTAAGGAATTCCTTTCCAAATAAGCAACCTTCGCCGTTAAAGCAGATTAATTCACGCCAATTCGCTAAAGATTAGAAGCTTTATTTTGCTATTATAACTATAAATACTCTATCTTCGTTCTTAACTTTATAAATTAAATTGCTTATTTGATTTATAAAATGATGGAATAAAAGAAGGATTAAGATGTTAAATTTTAATATGGCTCTATCTTATTAGGAAATGCTTGAGCAAAGATGTTTAAGGAATTACTTGACACTACAATCTTCCTAATATGCCTTCTGGTTGACTTCATGTGTTAACTTAAAAGTGATCTTTTAAATTCCTTCTAACACAAACTGCATATCGGACCGAAAATTGCTAAAATGGAAGAATCAGCTGTCATTTTGACAACACAGTTACTAAATTACCTATCATGTTACTTAATTTTAACTTTAGTGGAACTATGCAGGTTTTGTTATTAGAAAAAGATTTTTTAACTACTAAGCGTACAATTTCTCCGTGAACATTTGGTGAGAAAATGTATAGTACTTCTACTTTCTCCCTATACGTAGTATAGAGAAAGTATTGTATTCGCAAAAAAATTCTACCTCCAAATTTCGATGGAAATAAATGTTTTGGGGCCAACAGAGTTCGTTTTCGCTATTTTTCCCGAACATGTCTGTCTGTGTGTCTGTGTGTGTGTGTCTGTGTGTGTGTGTGTGTGTGTGTGTCTGCCTGTGGTAAAACGGTTTGTTGGCGCTCTATCTTAGAAAGAAATAATCCGATCATTTCCAAAATTCATATTTAGCGTTTTCCTAGCAATGCCAAGAGTTGATAAGTTTTTGATGAATACCTCTTAACCGGAAGTTGCGATTTATCCGGAACAAAATTTTGTTTCTTAAATATCTTTGTCAGAATGCAATTTTGTATATACAATTACATACAAAAGTTATAGATAATGTACATTACTATCACTTTGTACGAAATAATGTTTTGTAACACTGATTGTTTAGGAGTTATTCTTGAATAATGGTTAATCGGAAGTTGTTTATCCAGAAATGGAAGTTATTCGTACCTATCTCTGTCAGAATGCAATGTATGTATATACAATTACGAACAAAAGTTATAGATAATGTAATTTACTACAACTTCTGTTTGAAACATTTTTCTGTAACACTCACTGTTTTGGAGTTATTTATATATATTACCGGCATAGAATTCTGTTTTAAATAAATATGGACAAATTCATGTGTTGGCCACATCAGATTTTTACTTTTCCATATACGTAGTATAGAGAAAGTTTTGTTTTCATGAAAAAAATCGACTTCGAGATTTCAACGGAAATACATGTTTTGGGGTCCCTAGAACACGTTTTGACCATTTTCGGAATGATGTCTGTGTGTATGTGTGTGTGTTTGTGGGCGCTCTAACGTAGAAACTATTATCTGCATCAATACCAAACTTCATATATAGCACTGCGGTGGGTGCTGTCAGAGTTGATTAGTTTTTGGAGTAAATCGGTAAACCGAAAGTCGAGCCTTATTCTTAGAAGCAAATTTCCGTTTTTGCAAAAATATCTCCATAAATATGATATTTAGGTATGTACTAATATTTGTAAACATTTGAGAAAATGTAATTTACTACAACTTTTGTATGAAGCATATTTTTGTATCACTGATTGTTTAGGAGTTATTCGTGAAATACTGATAAATCGGAAGTAGCTGATTATGTACTTTGTGGGCGCTCTAACATGAAAACTTTTTGTTGTATCAACACCAAATTTCATATATAGTACTTTGGTTGGTGTCGTTAGAGTTGATTAGATTTTGGAGTAAATCGGTTAACCGTAAGTTGAGGTTTACTTATCGAAACTCGTTTCCGGTTTTGCAAAATATCTCCATAAATATGAAATTTAGGTATATACTATTATTTATAAAAGTTTTAGAAAATATATTTACGATAACTTTAACATAAAACATATTTTTTTATAACTGATTATTTAGGAGTTATTCATGGAATACTGATAAGCCGAAAGTTGCTGATTATGTACGCTGTGGGCGCTCTGGGCGCTGTGGTGGAAAGGCAAATTTCACCGTTTTTTATCGAACTTGTCCCAAAAAGCATTATTTATAATGTTTGTGAAGTAAAAGATAGTATGATATAAATTAATCACTTATCTTCCAAGTTTAGATTGAATATAGAGTTCGAAAATACTGTCGTAGATAAATATTTACATCTTATATACTATGGAGAAAGTCATGTGCAGGCCACATCAGATATTTTTAAGTGAAACAGAGAGAGAAAGTCGAGTTTTTCCTCAAAACTGTCCGAAATCAATCGTCCCGCGCACGTGAGTTTCTTTCCGTGTTCAGTTTTGCGACGCTCGCAAAACTTGTAATCCCGAAAAATTTATTTTCATAAAACTCGATCCTTAACTCCGGCGAAGAAAATATCCAAAATAAAGTTTGAACCTAAAATCAGGAAAGTGAAAAGTATGAAAGTGGATGGAGAATGATTACCAAACTGAAGTAAAGAAATGAACATAGCATACCTCTGTGAACGTTTTTAAATAAACATGTGGAAATTCCGCTTTGACACAGCGTTGCGAAGTAGAAAGAGACTTAGGAAAAGGAAATTGAGGGGAAAAGAGATCAAAGGACGAGGAGGAAGCGAAGAGATGGATTTGGAGGAAGGAAAGAAGAGGAGGAAGTTGAAGGAACGTATTGATCTCTTTAAAGAAGAGTCAGGGCCGGCAAAGGGTATTCGTGATGTAATCAACTTCTTAGTAATGCATGAGCCTTTCTGATTACTTCAACACAGCAGGTATACATGAAGAAATGAACGTAAGAATTTTCTATTAAGTTCATCTTTGAATGAGTTGATCCCTAACTATAAGTGGACGATTACTTAGTTTCTTTTTCATATTTTTATTAAGTATATTAAAAATGATTTATAAACTGATTTATATTATAAATAATAAAATATAATTTAAATATTATACATAAAATATCGGTATTTAATTTTCTTGTCCATTGCATTCGATCTTCGGAATTTGCTGCCACCTGTTCTTGGTTGTGAAATATATATCCAGGTTTTCCAATGGTCTATTTCCAGTATATTTCAGGCTCCCGAATAGCTAAGTTTGTAGCTCGTTAACCTCTTGTGAACGCGCTACCAACTATGTTTTCCTTCCGTTTTAGTTTAGTCTGCCTTCAACCAAGTCGAACGAGTTACCAATTGGCTGTCCGGGGCCTATCTCTATATTGGCATTAAAATTCCTCCAGTGCTCCGTTCTGACTGGGCCTATCATTACAATTGCAATCGTGTCAGACACCAAGTAATCGTTTTGGCTTACACCATACTGTTCGGGCTGCAAGTGGTGTTTCAAAAAATGCACAAAGAATAGCCGTTGCGGGAAATAGCGAGTCGTTACAGCGAGTTAGTTTCAATGTTCATCTACTCGAATTCACAATAAGTATATGTCAGAATTAAAAAAAAGTTATAAAGGTTCATTTTGTAGGAAACCAACCATTACCTTCCGTTGCGGTATCAAGAGAACGATTAATTTAAATGAGTGCTTCTGCGAATATTTTCCTTGGTAAGTAATAGCATAATGTTGCATAAGTCTCCTAACGTTCCCAAATTTAATCGTGCTTCTGAACTGACTCACTTATGTTACAAAGCCATTTCCAAATATTGCGAAATGATTCGACAAAAGTTCATCTAAAATGCGGGAAAACGAAGTTAAAATAATAGATCAACATATATTCGGGGACCATTACGTAAAATACTGAAACGAGGTGTTACCACATTTTCGTCCATTAATCGAGGCAATAACATAAAATAAAATATTCATTCCTTGGAATGACCAGAGTTAAATTTCTCTCATTAGCTCTGATTATATTTTTCTTATCTTATGCGCTATATATGCAGAAGGATAATTTCCTAAAAATAAAATTGCAAACCTTATTGAAAAATGTTTTAAAGAATTCTAAAACGTTGCCTTTACTAGCTTTAAATATTTATACAGATCGTGTATAATTATATATAGTTATTAAGAAAGCTTTCATACCGAGAGGTTAGGGCAGCTTTGGTCAGGTTAATGAATATATCAGACATGTTAAGTCAGAAATATTTAATCACTCAGCACAGAGAACTAAAACATCGTCCCCTTGGTCCGAAACATAAGAATTGGATATTTTTGTATATCGTTGATGATTAAAAAAACCGGGAGTTTTATAAATTTATTTGAGTGAACTGGGATTAATACCCTGAAAGGTGGAACTTCTAGCCACGCAAAGGATGGTTGACGATTACATAGTCTGCAGTCGGGAGGCGATGAAGCATCTAGCTATAGACGAATGCGTCGCCTAAATTTCCTCTAACTAAACTCTCCACTTTACTATTTTCTCTGTCGGGTCATCTCCTGGCCAAAGGGTATAAGATGACAAAAATCACAGTTAGTGAACACTTAGAGCAGCCCGTTTACGGCGGGCGCACGGTTGGCGGGCCGCATTCAAGGTAATTGGAGGAAACAAGTGTAAGCGTGGGAGTCGGGTCGATAGAGGTGGCTGCGGGGCCGAGGACCAATTTTGTGAAAAGAGCGCACATCTCAATCGATTTAAATATGACACAAGATCGAGTTGCATGTTTTCTAGGGAAATAAGTACGAGCAAGGAATCTGTGTAAATAAAGGATTAGGAGTTCCGTCGCCAAACCAGGCAACCGAGACATTATAGCTCGGTTTCTGTGCCAACGGAGCACACATTTCAAAGATATGTGTGGAAATAAATCTAATGGCTTGAACCAAACGTACCTCGAGAGGATGGGAATCGGGTACTCGCATTTATAATGAGAAAGTCTGCTATGTCTTCTCTGAATGAGGAACGAAAAGATAAGTAAACAGTGCGATTTAAGTAAAATAGAGATAAGCGGAACTGTAGGGGATCCAATATATGCTAGGAACTTTAAAATATATAAGTAAAATTATAATGCCGCATAAACTCTTGTAAAATCCGAGTTTTCCGGCACATTTTTCGTACTGAAAAAGTCCCCCTTCACTCGAGTGAGGATTTCACCTACTTGTTCTCTGTTGGTAAAAATTCTGACTTAGTCGGTAATCGACTGTAAATTCCTCACTTGCTTAACCCTTCCTTGACGGTGCGGGGTACTGGAGGACCCCAAAATAGCTAAATTCAATAGTAAAGTTTTATTTTTAACCTCCTATGTTTCTTATTCCATATATTCGTGCATCAATGTTTCTTTTATTATGAAATTGAAAGAAATTTGTTTCCCAGACTCATTTCCAAAATATGTTTAGTTTTTGAATGGGGTACCAAAGTACCCCGCACAGCCATTTTTGCTTGGATTGCTATACACAATGTCATGTCGTGTGATTGTGGCGATTCAGTCATCCTTTGTTGCAGATTTTTAAATTGATTCATTATTTATTGAATTAACAGTAATTATAACAGTAAATATAATTAAAATAAGGTTAATTAGGTTATTCAAATTTAGTTGTACTATACAATCTCATATTGTAGTCAAAACTCTAATGCTACCTTCAAAGAAATAAAAGATAAACGAAACGGAATCAGGCGTAACTTTGTGGTAGTTATTAATAATATCAAAATCCATATTGAGAAAACTTTAACTAGACCGCAGAGAAGGTACACAAACGACCATGATTTCGCAGCATGGCTGCATCATCAGGCAAAAGGATAGCTATCTCCAAATATCAAAATTTTTTGCGCAATATCGAGGCCTAACAAAAGATTTTTGCGAATAAATGGAGACATATTTTATTATATGATTTATTGCATATCTTCAATTGTTCTTCTACTTACGCCATTTTCGGTGTATTTGTTATTTAACATGATCATTAAAATTGTGCGTTTCTTGCATTTATTAATTTGCTCTTCTCTTGAGGTATATAAATTTGCTTTTGGCTGCAAATGGGAGAGTGAGGGAAACTTTAACTTGACGGATCATCATCATACCTTAACGAAATTTGACGATTAAATTGCTAATTTACGCTGCAGTTGATACAGAAGTACTTACTAAATAATTAAATTCCAATATATTATTTACATAATTAATTATATCGCTCCAACTTTTTAGACAGGCGGTAAAATAAACATCTCCTTTCACCATTGGTAAACATATCCCTTTCAATTTCATGGGAGATGCGCGAAATTTCAAATTTTAGTTTTTCTTTATCATTAGAATTGAGGCATCACCTCTGTTTTGTTATTAACCTTGATCACTTGTGGTTAGTATCCATTTCCAATTTTTTGTTTTATGGTTTATTCAACATGAATAATCATACCTAGTTATTGCACATTAACATTCTAATAATCTTGAATAATTTATCAATTCAGGACGCCTTTCGCAAGTAATCGTTGCCATTTATATGCGTGCTAAAGTTCATAGAATTATGCTAATCCGATATATAGAGCATTGATATTTTTAATGAGGAAATGCGTTATCAATCAACTGCTAATATGGTATGGTAATGTGGCTATGGAATAGACGTTGATGTCATGCTTCATCCGAAAATTATAATTAGTGGAATGTTAGGTACAGTTTATTTGTGAGAGTCTCGTAAACGAATGTTTAGCTGAATAACATTCATCTGACAAATTGAAATGCTCATTTTGAGACCTTTTTGATTGTTAGTAGTTTAAATTGTTTTTAATTGCGTGAAACGGCTTATAAACTTTTAGGATAATCCAACTTGTTCTCTCTCGTTTTATGCATTCAGGTATTGCGTGAAAATGAAAGGAATAATCCAATTCCCTTTCACTTCTTCGCATCGAAATGTCACTTCTCTAGGATCTAATTAATCGCAATTATGACGTCATACCGACAGCTGTCAGCTTGATTCGTTTGTATTTTTCATTTGTAACTAAATGAGGAGGACAGGAACATGCTAATATTTGCATTTCAGAGGGTAAATATTGCAACGTTTTATAATTTTAAATTAGTTTTTTTTTAATGAAAGGCCTTCTTAATTAATTAAGTTAGATTAAAGCGTTGACAATTTTGGTATTTAAGTTGTTAGCTCTATAACTCTTTTAAATTATTTTTTCGTGTTGTTCTAAATTTTATTTTGATTTACTCTTATTTTAACTATATTGTGAATGTTTATAATTGGTTTAGTTTTATTTTCTCTAATCAGGAGTACAAATAGTGAGATTTTAGCATCGCAGTTTTAAGTGCTTGTTCGTTAGAATATGTGTTACAAGAATGCGTTGCCGGCTCTTGTTTTCAAATAGAGATACTAAACCAAATACTAACATTTACTATAAATTAAAAATAAGATTTAGTAAATTTAATTGTAATATAACCAGGCCGGATTTGAAAAATGTGGCACAACTATTAGCCTTAATAATTGAGTGTTTCTCCGTCTGGAATGTAAATTTTGAAATTCTCCCTTGAGATTTAATAATATCTTTATTCAATTTATATATTTAGGGAGATATATAATTACTCTCAGGCTGAATTCAGTTGCCTTTTCGTCTTTTGCTAATAATTTAATTGCTTAACTTATGAATGTGCGGACTTTTTTATGGAGTATTCTTTAAGCGATTAATTTGTTTCATGTTTGGACATTAATAAAATCTACTCTATCATCTTAGTCGTGTATCTTTTGGCGCATCGGCAATGAGATAAAATGGAGAAATGGCGCACGAATCACTTCAAAGAATTGGATGTTGTATTTTCCCTGTTCACCGACTGAATTAAGTCAACACTCAATTCCCGATGTCTCCATTCTGCAGCCCAACCAATTCCTCTTTCCTCCGTATCGACCTTTTCCCTGTTTATCATCCCCAATCTCCGATATCGATTGATCGATTTGGATGGCCTTAAGATTCAATTAAGTCGATTAATCGATTCGATACTTGTGTCACTCGAACGCCTCGAGTATCCGCTATCGATACGTCAATCTCTTTCCTCTATTTACCATTTGTCCCTTCATTCCGCAGCATCTGCGGTCCCCTGTACACGAAAGGAGCATCCAATTCTTCGATTCTTTTCTTTAACTGAATTGGAATTCTTTTCAAGAATTTCGGATCGTTTTGGTAGCGCAAGAGTAGGTATAAAGTCGGCTTTCCATGTAGAAACGAATTTATCAGGAGCTATTTTTACAGTTACGGCCATATCGTTATCAATTCTATCCACCGAATGCCTATTATAATTTAAAAGATACATTGGGTTAGAATTGATTGTAAATTAATAGTAATTATGATACGTATCTAAAGGAGACTATTTATTTATACTACCATAAAATCGGATTATGTGTACGACCATGGATTTTAGGCTTCTGTATCTAGGAAGGTGAAGGAAAGCTAAAATGAAGAGGAATATTTTGTCATAGAGGTGAAGAGTTGGGTTGTTGAGAGAGGTTGTTGAGAGAGGACACCAAAATAAGTACAATTCAGAGTTAATTTTTCGGTTGGTTCATGTTCCCAAATATTTCCTCTCCAGTGCCTTTCCTTTCGTTTTTTGGTAACGTATTCCATCCTTTATACCATATAACATTATTTGAAATTATGTATGTACCTCCCTTTCTTTTTTCTTGTATCTTACGTTCAGTTAAGATTATTAACAATCCCTCTCTTCTTAATATTCCAAATATACATTTCCTCTACCATCGCTTTATTTTTTCTATAAAGTGTCTTTTCTTCTTCTATATCTTGCACACCCTTGTTTGCTTACCTATCTATACAACTTACTTTTTCCATTCTAGGCCACACTCACACCTCGAAAATCTTCCTTTCTTAAAATGAAAAAAAAAAAAATACTTTCACTACTTACGACTCAAAACAATAACCATCTACATATTCCTCAGCCTAGATCATTCTCCATCACTCCTTTTTGCTTAACGAGATCTAATTTCGTCACTGCTATTCTTTTTCTAACCTCATCTGGGCACCTTCCATCCCAAGAAAGAAGGATGCCAAAATAAGAGAATTGATCTACCTCTTCTTTTCCAGCTGACCGTTAACTTAACTTGCTTTTCTTCGATAAACCTCACCAAAAGAAGGAAGTAATAGGAAAACAGGACGAGGGTAAAGAGTAAAAGGGAAAGGGCCAAATGGTGTTTGGCACTTGAAGTACGAATAGTCCGTGAATGGGGGAGAAAGAGAAAATTCAATTTGGGGCATACTTATGGGCGAGGGCTTGAAGGAAAGGCGAAGGAGTGTTATTCATATATTCGTTTACAAAGTTAAAAGTTCCCCTTCAAAAATTTTGAATAACTCTTGGGTGTTAAAGAATCTAGCTGTAGGACATTATAGGCGGATATTCAAAGCAAAATGCCGACGAAACAATTGCAAATGATTATGAATATCAAATCTTAATTTTATATTAATCCATGTGAATTCTTTATTGCATAACATGCCCTTTTTATCAATTTTTGTTCTTTTGAATTCTTCCTTTTCGTTGAAAAATATAATTATTTCTCTTTCCTCATAGTTAATTATTAAATTTTAAATTGTTATCTTTTGTGCTACAAACTTTCGAAGAAAAATCAATAATTATTACGAAATTAATCTTTTGTAATTATGAAAGTAATGGTGTCGTGGCAAAAACGGTAACTGAATTTAAAATAATATTGAGTAGGAAAGAATACTCGCCAACGACACCGAGCCAACTAAACATCTTATTTAAGAGATGTTATCGAATGAATTCGTGCTTTAAAGTTACAACTCATTCTAATATAGTGTTTGTCGAGGTTATTTAGGATTTTAATTTTGCTGCACCTGGAAACGATGACTGTGATGGAGAGATAAGAGATTAGATTATATGAAATAAAACTGCCGATAAATTGTAACCAGTAGCAGAATTAAAGACATTATTGTGATGAATGCTTATCATTTTTGTACGTGTAAAGTCCCTCAAAACAAGGAAGACAAAATTTAGCTTTAGGGAAGACAATATCTTTGAAATTGAAATAAATTTGAATTGTTGATTTACGTGGTTACAATTTGAAGATGAAAATAAATTCAAAATAATTTGTTTTAGTTTATTTAGCAAATATATTCATTTCACTCGGCCTGGTGACCCCTCGACACAATTTGGTCTGATGGTTTCATTGGTTAGAAAGTTACCAGCAGCTCTCTAATGAAAATATCTCTCCTATAGGCACGTATATTCATATTATTATAATTTTGAGTAATTAGAGGTTAAAGGAAATATTATGCCCTAAGAATAACCCTAGCTATATAATACTTTTTCTTTAGGTATTTGTAACAAACAAAAAAATCCTCGCGATTCAACACAAAGCGTGTCACATACCGGATGAATTCTTTGTTAATTTTACATTAAAAATAAAATCAGTTAATGAAGTCGTAACTAACTGATACTTATAGAGAGGAAAACATTATTCTCACCTCACTGTTTACAACTATGATACGCTCAACCAATCTCAATCAAAAGATTTATTTTGGAACCGGGACATAGTTATTCCATTCCAAAGCAAGAATGAATGCTTTAAGTAATGGTTTATCGCAAGCCACGGGACCAGTGGGGACTCTAAACCCCTAGGGCAATTATTAATTCATCGTATGAGAAGGGCCTTTATCGATTATCATCTCCGTTTCTTCCATCGAATTCCATCCATATTCCCCTGAGGAATACACGCCCTGCCTTTCTCTCAAAGACAGGGTCATTATTAAAAGCATTCTTCGTGACACCAATCACCTCGAGTGCAATAAAAAAATCGCACTTTTTCGCACAATTTGGCCTCCTTTAGTCATTAGAGTTTAAAAAAAGTTCCAAATATCCGTTGTTTGCGAACAACCCGTCGTGCGGAAGTACCCAATCCTTGGGGTACTTCGTTATTGAGGTATTGTAAGCGTATTATATTCGATACGTATTTCAACAATCATGCTGCCACCTTTGGGAGAAGAAGGCAACTATTCTCTTCTTCTCCCGAAGATGGCAACATAGTTTCAGAAATGCATATCGTAAATAATACGCTTAGAATACTATTAAACTCATACCCTATGTTTAGGGTACTTACGTGCGACGGATTGTTCGCAAACAACGGCCATTTGGAGCTCGTTTAACTCTAATTTATTGACAAAGCCGTGTTCCTTTTTTTCTCTTAGATTCCTTCAGTCAGGTGGCAATTACAGGCACCGTTATAGCGGTGCGGGTCTTGGAAGCAAAGTGTCTTCCCTGCTAAAATTTCTCATTTATTCCTTTAACCAATTATTGTTATACTCCACTTTGAATTTGTTTATGATTTACGTTCTACAAAACAAATATTTGTGAACACAATGTTCGTCGTTAGTCTTTCGGTACAATGCAGCGGCAAATGTATCTATATTCTCATTCTTGCTCATTCTTTGGTATGGATGGTGGTGTGGATGTGGTACGAGTGATGCTAAATTAACCAGTCAATCAATTCATCTGAAAATTTTTATTCATATAGATAAAGTTATATACTTCTTAAAATTTGTATAATTTATTTTCGCTTTGGCTAGGTGCGAGGAAGCAAGAAAAAATTACCTCACTCCTCATGCTGCCAAATTAAGCCTCATTTCCTCCCAAATCCTTTAGGTAGCTTATGCTGTAGAGGTTAATGTTGAAACCTGCCTTCTAGCTAAATATTTCATCGGCTCTACCTTATATTTTTAACGATAAAGTATACCACTTTGCCTTTTTTAGATACATTTAGAAGTAATACTTTAGAAAATTAAGAAAGCCGGAAGAAATCTTTTAGTTACCGTAGAATTGGTAGAGGTGTTTCGAGTTTTACGCATATCCCTTTGGGTAAGCGCAAGTTTTATATGCGTAGGCCTTGCATACATTTTCGGAAGAATCACATTATTAATAACATTTTAATTTGATAAAATATCACACAGGTTCAACGAAATCATTCATGATTAGACATCGATAACAATTCTGTAAAACAATATAGTCCGGTGTCATTGTGGTTTGAAATTGACGAAGCTGTAAAATTTGATTTCAGGATGTTTTAAGTATACCTTAGTGTGTGCTTTCATACGGCATTATTCATGCTTTACTTTTTGTTGTCATACTATTTCAACACTCTTCCCCCTGTAAGTTCGGCTTCTTCTTTGTTCCCAATCTTCCCTTAAATTTCCAATAAAAGTTTTTGTCAGGTAGAGTGAGTGGATGAAGTAAATGATACAACGGATGTGAAATTCGCTGAAAATGAGATGTCAAAACCACAAAAGGAAAACGATCTCGTAACATATTTAATAATGAAACTGTCGGAAGAACCGATGGATTTTAAGGAAGTTTTGAAAGGTCGGCAATATGAGTAGCATCACTATCGAAATATCGCATCTAAATTTGTAGCAGTAGCAACTTTAAAGACATAATTTAAATGCTAACCTTCACGTTCATTTCACAAAAGGTAATAATGCATTTGAGCAACGTCTTGTATCAAGTTTGGGATAATTGCGATTGAATGTTAAATATTGACTTGAATCAGTATTCACTCTTTATTTTTCAAATTTCTTGAATTGAAAGTGAGGCATATAACGGCATTACCTCTTCTATATAAAATTCTGAGAGGAATTTTACACTTATTTAATCGGAGTATGTTTTACATTTCTTAATATTATATAATATGCACATTATATATAATATATGTGTAATATATATTATATAATATTATTATTCTACCAGCCTTGGTTGCCTATCGCTCCAACCCCAAGGCCCCGGGTTCGAATCCCGGCTGATCCCTGATCAGGATTTTTCTGACCAGGGAATGGTTGTGCGTGTTTGTCTGACTTTCCAGTTCAGGGTTGACAGCAGGAAGGGATTCCGGCTGTAAAAGTCATATTATCGCCACAACTAACCTCATCCTCAACATCACCCAAATTCATCAGTCAACCCAATAAAAAATATATGGGAATAAGGCTTAGAGAAAAAATATTATTGTTCTAATAATTTTTCAAAATTTTTAGTTTTCTAATCAAAATATAATTCAAGGATTATAATTATTAATTTATCGAAATTATTCTTTTATATATTAATATAAATATATTAAAATTATTATATTTTAAAAGTGTAAATATAAATATATCTAAAGTATTATAAATATATCTCATATAATGTAAATATATCAACAAAAAAAACAAATAATCACAATTTAATCTCCGTAATCAATATTTGGTTCATTACCTAATCACCATTCTATTTCCTTTTGAGTTTTTCTCTCCAGTAGCCATTTTTATTCAAAATGTATCTCCATGCTTTTCTTTATTTGCATCACAAGGTATTCTAATTCCTAAAATTAATAATTCTATTCGCGGATCTCCGCTTAAATCAGCTTCCCCCTTTTGCCGGAACCAAATAGACCACTCGGAGAAATAGAATTCAATCCCTTTCCGATAAATCCCGCTCCTCCCGAATATCTCGTGGAACGCGTGAATTCTCCGGGCCGTATTGACATTCCAGCTCCGTACCGCGTTGTTTCTCCTCAAATTTATCATCGGATTGTTATTCACATCCCTGGCGATTACCCCAGGAACCCTTTCCCGTCTCTTCTTTTGCTCTTTAACCTTTCCTAACCGACCCAGGTACCCGATGAATTTTACAGCGGCTTCGATCTTCGCTGTGATTATGCCTTTTGACGGGAACGCCATTTCTTCTTCTTTATTCCCCTCGACTGCGGAAATAACTTGGAAAGGATTTTTAGTCATTAAAACTCAAATACGTTCCCTTAATTCCATTGAGATCGAATTTACAGCAAGCTTAACTTCGAACAGGGGAATAATGTTTTAGTATTGAGGTTTAAGTTGGATTATATGTGTCATATTCCTATTATATACATATTTCATAAGGAAATATATCGTTGAAATGACTTTTACGGCTTATGCAAACCTTGTAAGGTATCCGTGTAAAGTATCGTTACCGCGAACGGCGTGCGTTTTGTATTGCATACAATTCGGTAAATAGAAAAGTTAGTTTATATTAAATCCTTCAATCCCCGATGAGGTTTATCGCAGCCGCCGTTTCGTCACCACGAATTCCGCTCTCGGAAATAAAAAGTCATGATTAGTTCCATTCAATATATTTATTTATTCATTCAACGGGATGTACCCTTTTTGTTACAGAAAATGACACGGCACCAATATCACATATCAGAATTTAAAAGTATAAAATACAATAAACAATAGTATTTTATAAGTATAAAATATCACAAGTATGGAAATTTATATCACAAATTATTCGACTTTGATCATAAATATCACTAACATCATTATAAATAATATAATTTACATATAGGATGTTACAAGTAATAAACATAAACAGCATTTGCGAAGAGAATAATTATTAAAAGCTTTTATGAAAAATAATAGAAACAGAATGCCGAACAAATTTTAACATATATGACATAAATATAAAAAATACATATGAATGATACAATAACGTATTTTTTGTATTATTTACAGTGAGTGATGAATAATTCTTTTTAAAATTATGTTTAGTATTCAAAGATATCGTCCTGAAACCAGCTATAAATAAAAATTTCAAAATTTATATTAAAAACAAAATTATTTGTCACGTAAAAAGAAAATAATTGAGACGACACGAATTGAGCTGCACGAACAAATTACATAAAGGTTACGATCCGCTTAAACAATTCTTATGCCAAGTTTTTGGTTCCTCCAAACTAAAAATCATGCAGTTTTTATTCCTGATGATGTTACAAAGAGCTAATGAAGGCAAAGATTGAATGCTGTATCGGATAGGGAGATGGTATCAGCGTTACGCCAATGATAGAGTCCCTCGGTTGGAAATCACTCCATATGAGATGATTTGAGTATCGACGGAAACATTTCGAAAAGTTCATTCGTTTCGAATTTATAGACGAAGTAAGTGAAATATTAGTGCCAGTAAGGAGCGAACGCGATCTCCGAGAGGCATCGACGAAGCGTTATAGGGAAGTAATCGCAAGGACGGATGATTGCTTTTGGTCGTTTTTCCCCAGGCTATTAGAGATGCTAATAGGGAGGAATGAATAATGGTGGTATATTACACCCCCTGCCATACGCCTCTGAAGGCTCGCGGGGTACATATCTAAATCTATCAGCAGTTATAAAAATGATCACGTGTGAAAAATTCGGGATTGATGTTCCTTATTGAGTAAATATGTTTATTATATAGAATCATCCGATCCTCTTAGATCTGAATAGATTTTCTTTGTTTACTGTGAAGAGAAATATGTCTCCTGAGAAACGGAGATGTCTAATGTATTCTCCATTCATCCGTGAACCTTTGTTTTCCCAAACAAGTGCTTCCCAACTTCTAAAAAGAAACTACACTAAACGTGACCTCTAGTTAGACAAATTATCTAAATTTTGTTAATTTGCTTTGGAGTTATGGTGTTACGAATTTTTTTAAACAGTCTCAATTATACAATGTTGACTTAAGCGATTAACATGATTATTTAATCTTTCATTTTTTCCATTCCTTAGAATGATAGTTTAAAATTTGTATTCCAAATCCTTAGCCGAAGAATCTAATGTTGATACCTTGTAGTCATGTACGATGCGACAAGCATGGATTTATCATTGAACAATATATATATGTATACATAATAAAACTGTACAGGGGTTCGTGTCTGTAAATTGATGCGATTTCAAAAAAATGTCTCATTTCTGGATTGTAAGGTTGTTCCCAAATCCAAAACACCTTTTATTAATTTTCATATCTGTCTGTCTGTTACAGCATCATGAAAAAACTTTCCAACAGATTTTCATGTAGCTTGGCATGGTGGTCATTTGTCATCCAACTTCGAACATAGGCTACTTTTTATACACCTAAGAGTCCCCAGTTTGGCTCCAAACGGGCTCAACATTCTATTTCACGCTATAATTCTAAAGCATTTCCGAAATTTCAAAATTTGTACACTATTAAAAGTCTTCCCTGCGCAGATGATAAGCTAAATGTTTAGGCTTTTTGGTCTTCTTTTTGAAATTCTTCTTATCTTCTGCCAAAGCATTTTTATATCGCTTCCTCTTTTAGTATAAACTGGTCACTCTATTAGTCAATTTATGCGTAATGAAATGTCTGTCAGTTCTCTGCATATAAACTACGACAAGAATTATTGTTTCTATCATACATTTAAGACTTTTTTATCTACATTTTTTCATTTCTAAATTTCATTAATTGTTGCGATTTACATTTCATTCATTTTTCCGTTGAGAATCAACGGGCATATCGCTAGTATTGAATATTAACCGCAGCAGCATTGAGAAGCTATTGAAAGAACTATAGAAACTGAATTTTTTATCGAGGAGCTGGCCAACAGAGTATCGTTTGAGGAGGAAAGCTTTTGGAACTAAAATCTAGATTTGAAAACAAATTCTTTCTATTACAGTGACAATTTACGAAAATCAGGAACGATTTCATGCTAACAGTTTGTAAGCAGTTAAATTACTTTCTCAAATCTTTCCAAGAATTTCGCTCCAGAAAATATTACGTATTAGGAATAGAATAACCAAATTACTGAACCACGATAAAATCTCCCAATTTGTGATCCTTGCAGATATTTTATAAGAAAGACAATCGTTATATATAAAAAACATTTCACCGATAATCAAATAATAGTGAGGCTTTAACCAAACATTCCTTGCCTCGATTTGTGCCTATAAAGGCCCGTAAGATGGAAATTTTATTCTTCTATCAAAATATTTCGATGCTAATTTCTCTTTAGGAATTAAGTTAACAGCGTGATACGGGAATTCCATTGATAGGTCAGATTTCGGATATAAAATTGTAGAAACACTCGATGGAGCGGAACGTGCTTCAAAATTCTCAGCGATAAAAATCTTTTGTCACTTTAGTATATTTCGTGATTTCAGAAGGGAGCTAGAATGGCTAGCACGTGATTAAGAAAGTCGATCTTCGAGAGAGAAATAAATATAAAGCTCGATATTGCGATTTTTGAGACTGGATCGGTGACCGTTTCGAAAGGTGTCGTTAAAAAAGTCATTAAGTTCGACTTCTTCCCCGATCTCTCTACTTAGGGATTCTTTCTTTTTTCGGATCGGAAAGTCGTCGAGCGAAATTCAACGGTTTCGGGAGTCTGCAAAAAGGATTTTTTTCTCGACCGATTCGTCCATATTCATGGCCCAAGTTCTGACAATCGAAGGATCGGAAAGTTTGCAGTCGAGAGATTGCAGGGACGATGGCCTCCAACCAAAGAGTCGTTATATGAATCTTTAAAAACGTTTTCTTAGGCCTCGTCCCCTTTTTGTGCGCTCAAGCTACGTCGCCTACTCCAGCTGATGGACTGCATTCCATCGGCTAATTCCCTTCTCGAATCATTTTCGTACGGACCATTTTGAAGTGCATCTAATGATTCGTCGTCTTATTTCTCCAAGAGGGACTTTGATAAGTCTCATTCTTCGATAATGAATTGTTGGAATCAAACCAAATCTCTTTCTGTAAAAGTATGAAATTTAAAAAGAACTAAATTATTAAACAAAATTGAATCCAATCTCGATTATTGAGTACTTAACTGCTTTGAATTCTGCATCCTTTGCTGATTTTTCATTCATAAAGATTCAAAACAAGTTAGAAATTACCAATTGTATTAAATCATAAAATGATAAACGAGATCCAAGCAAGTAGACATACCAACTGAAAAGAAATGAGGGACTTAAAGCAAGAAAATTTATAAGTAATGAACAATACTAAAAGAGATTGAGATAATATAAGTACCGTCTTTATTAGGCGAATTTCTATTTTAGCAAGACCACTTTTAAAATTAAGCTTTTCAAGTCTGCAAACAACCTTGCCTTAGCCAGGATTCGAACCCGGGTTGCAAGCGAACTTTCATTGTTGCAAGGCTTGCGTCGCATTAATTAAAGTATGAGGGAAAGGAAGTATCTTTGCACTTACCGAAATGTGCCTTTTAATACATAAAGATAATAAACAGAAATCGAAATAATGACCTGACTGGTACCTTATATAGCTCACCCACTTTTCAGCACCAGTTCACCCACTTACCGAGCAAGTATTCTAAATTATTTTCATTTCTATCCACCCTCCTGAAAAAAATTAATTTAAAAACAATGTTGAAAATTTAGTCCAAATCGGCATGCATTTATTCGAGTAAAGCGTTCAGGAGAAGGGGTGCACAAGGAAAGGGAATTGGAAAGCTGCGAAAGAGCAAATATCTTTGGAAGATGGAAAGTCGGAAATGAGATAAGTGAAGGGATTCGGAAGTACGGATACGACGGGAAGGGACTCGGGGCCGAGAAATAAGGGAGAATGCCCCTAGATCTGCATAGGTCATCGTGAATTGCATGTAGGTATTTTACATCATCATTTTTGTGGTGATGAGGGGAAAGAGCCAGTTATCCGCTGCAAAAGCGGTCTTTGTAGTGGTGGTTGTAGACTATAGGACCATTCAGGATACTCGAACGAGAATCAAGTACCGAAAATCGAATTGCATATTCTCTAGCGAAGATTAATGAAAGCTTAGGCAGCTATGAGTACATATACAGACCTGTACGCTTTTATACCCTCTGAATGTAATTCTTCCAGCTCACTTTCACACTCTCTGAGTTTTTCGCTTCCTTTTCTATGTATGGATTATATCCACGGCTTTTGCTCGTAAACAACAGAAAATAGTAGAGTATTATTTTAACTTATCTATTTTTACGTTGATAGATACTTTCTATGTTAAAGCTTCCCTTTCTTTTTTATTCTCCGGCACAATTAAACGTTAACTTTGAGTTATTTGTACACTAAACCATACGTTTGTTGTCTTCCGAAATATTTAAAATAGCTATACGAGGCTGTCATAAATTCAAATTAATCCTGAACTAAACCCACTGAGAGTACCTAAATCAATGTACAACTCTCATTGGTTCAGTGCGTCATACTGTTAGCATATTTTAATAATAATAATAAAGGACTTTATTCAGGGCGAGATTGAGACTATCAAGTCTCTTCTTACACCTAACCCTTTGTCATGTTGGAACAGAAAGAAATAGATAGATTGCAAGAGTACAGAGAAGAAAACTACTATGTGAATTAAAAACCTAAGCTAAGAGCATAGGAAAAAATTTCCACTGCACGAAAATACCCTCAAAAGAAAGGGGTGTGAAAAACCTACGAAACCTACATATAGAAAACTAAATTTAAATATGGTAGTAGATAAAAGAGCTATATAAGACAAGAAAAAAGGAAGTCATTACAATGTACAAAAAAGAGCAAGTTATAACATATTAACATAAAATTCTGACACAAAAGTAATAACACATAAGTTATAATATATAACTAATTTAGAATTGAGTTATAGAGTTCTAACTATCTTAAACTTTTGTCTTAACTTAAATGAACTGAGCGCTGAATAAAATACTTCGGTATTTTTAATATAAATATCCCAGTATGGACAACTCATTCACGAAAACATATCAATCTTAGTACCAAATCAACCAAGAGTATTCTTACTCTGATTCCATCATTCTGCTTATAATAAAGGGTGCGTGCACTGTGAAGCCATTTCCTTATCGGTCATTGTCAGGTATCGTGAAAGAAAATTGAACTCTTGAAAAACTACTGTCTACATCTAAAATTGTTATCGCAGTACTAAGATAGTTATCTTCCACCTCCTCTTGTATTCAAAGACAAACGTCCCTTAGATCGGCTGTGACTTCCCAATATTCGCCTGTTATTTTACATTGCCTGTCTCTAGCAATTGCGAGCATGATGTTTTGCCGAGACTCTGCCGTACGAGATCCCATCTTATTGAAGTTAGAAATCATCTTCAGAATGACTCGATGAGAGACGAAACAAAGATATCGTATCCTTATTACTTTTCTTTCCAAGTTGCGACTCCCTTTTTTAAAGGTCGTACTATAATTTTCCTAAAGAACAGTGTCAGATATTCGGTAAAAATGTACATGTGATACTATCCTGATTTGTGTGATGGAGATTTAGTTTTTCATTATTTTAATATATTAGGATATACCGTCCTATTTTTCTTTTAGTAACGCTGGTGTTGGTAGGTGGTGGTAGGCGTAGGTGAACGTAATTGCTTGAGGTCTATGGTCCGAGTCAGGGTTCGTCCATGGGTATTCGTTTGCTATTCCACGCGTTGATTTGGAATTTGCCATTGGTGGCTGTTTATGAGAAATTTAAAACTATGTAAATGAATCCGATATGTACTCTTCTGTAGCTGTTTTGAAGTGACTTTAGTTGCACAACTAATTGTAAGACGTGATGTTTAATTCGAAATGATTCTGCAATCTTGCAAACTCAATCGTTTAAATTTTCATTGCTATTTTAGAAAGGGGAAATTTAAGTATGGAATTAATTGTCCATTTTATTTGACCGACGGAGTATTGTGCAGGAGAAAGGACATCGCTACCTAGCGACCGTTGTTTTTGTTGGTCTGTAACATTCTCAGTTGCCAGGGGAGGTGTTCGGGTTTTATTTCCCCGTGATATTTATCCCGAGTACAGGAGGCTGTATCCATTAACACCGAGAATTACCATCCGCTATCCCATTTGCAAAATTCGAGGCTATTTGGTAGACTGAGTACCTCCTTCGGTTTGATACCTTTTCCCCGAGCGAAGGCTATATTAAACCTTCCTAACACATTTCCCAGTTTTTCTCGTGCAACAGAGGCTTTCTTTAATCCGTTCAATGACCACTCAGCCTCCAAATGGACCCTCAAATCATTACGACTGCGAGCCACTTGTGCAAATCCTTCTGCCTCTTCATTGGGTCCTCTCAAGATACGAGATTAGCATCGCGAAACGTTTTCCGGGCCAAAAATATCGATTATTTATGCGTTTCGTTGCGTTAAACACAGTAGCTCTTTTTAATTAAGTTCGATTATCATAGCGTATCCTTTCTTATGATCTTCAGCCCTATATCCTAAGTAAAAACTAATTCTTGGTAAAATCTACTACAACTTAAAACTACTACTTAAGAATGCAAATTTAATGGAACATTTACACTGATTTTAGCGAATAATTCCGCAGATTTCAGCCCTGGGGCCAGTTTTGAACCCTCTCCATTAGCCACTAAAAGCTCTGTAAAGGGCACGAAGCTCCCTAGGCAATATGAGGAATAGGATAGTTTGGCTTTGTTTTTCTTACTGAGCCTGATTGCTGTGAGAGGAAAATGTTCAATCGTGAGAGCCACAGAGTCATTACGAATACGGCTTCGTACATCATTTCAAAAGAATGTAAAATTGCCCTAATTTATACCGTAGTAACTTTTATGTTATCACAGCTATAAAAAAGACAAAATTAAACAAAAGCTTTCTCTTCCATCCTGTACTAACAACGAAAAATTATCCAGTTTATCATTAAGGGGTACTAAGAATAACAATATTAATCCATCTAAAATCTTAACCATAATATGTTTCAATAATTACGTGTAAGTTTCAGGAATTCATTATGCCTAATTTATGTTTTATTTTGAGAACTATTAATAGACAGGATATTTCAAAAATTTCTTGGTAACTTTTCGCAACAATGTAAGATTTTCCAAAATCCTTCGTGAAACAGTGAAACCATTCTGTTTTGGGAAATAAATGCCTAAAGCCTCCCTTATTTACATCCTTTATTTTCATCCATAAATCTCTTCCGTAAACCATCTATCTATTCCAGTGTGCCAAGCGCTCTATCCAGGCCTTGAGCCACTCTCTTGAGTCTATGCGAACATTCCATCCCCAGACTTGAGTGTATTTCATCAATATATTTTTCTTTTGTCTCCCTTCCTACTGTAACCTTAATACTGCAATCCTTCAATTGCTACCCATATGACATTCATACGTCTTAATAAATGAGTCAAGGATTTCAAAATCCATTATAACCATTCTCAGTTGCTTCTCTCCATCCACTTCAGCAATCCATTTTCTTCTTTTAACCAAGTTTGAACCTCCTTTTCGCGAACATTTTCTTTCCATAAATGTTAATATTTTTATCACTTGAACCTTCCCTGCAAATAAGCTTGTTCCGTTAGGTTTATCCATTTTCTCATTTCGAATGAGATTGTTTTGCCAACAAATATCATAATTATTCTATTTAGATAGTGAAATGGTTTTACCTGAATTGAGGTAAGCGTACGGATACGATAATAATACAAAAAAATCTGATGTGGCCAACACATGACTTACTCCATATTTATTGAAAACAGAAGCCTATACCGGTAATATTTAACTCCAAAACAATGAGTGTTACAGAAAAATGTTTCAAACAAAATTTTTAGTAAAATGCATAATCTATAACTTGTGTGTAAATGTATTTACCTACATTGCATTCTGACAGAGATATGTAAGAAAAACCTCCATTTCTGGATAATCAACAACTTCCGGTTAACAATTATTCAGGAATAACTCCTAAACAATCAGTGTTACGAAAAATGTTTTATACAAAAGTTGTAGTAAAGTACATTATCTATAACTTTTGTATGTAATTGTATATACCTACATTGCATTCTGACAGAGATATTTAAGATAAAATATTTTGTTCAGTATAAACCGCAACTTTCGGTTAACTGATATTCATAAAAAAACTAATCAACTCTTGGTATTGTTAGGAAAATACTAAATATGAATTTTGGAAATGATCGGATGATTACTTTTTAAGATAGAGCGCCTACAAACTTTTTACCACGGACAGACTCACACACACAGACAGACATGTTCGGGAAAATAGCGAAAACGAACTCTGTGGGCCCCAAAACATCTATTTCCGTTGAAATCTGGAGGTAGAATTTTTTTGCGAATACAATACTTTCTTTATACTACGTATAGGGAGAAAGTAAAAACGATTCATATAAGTATGCTTCCTCTCGATCTTGGCTTCATCAAAACTCTCCTCCGTAGTAAAATAAGATAGGCTTCAAATTCACGAGTGAGGATCCTCTCCTCAAATGGCTGCCCTCTTTTGTTTGGATACCTCACCACCTGTCCCGTTACTGAGGAAACCCAATTCAGAACGTGATTATTGGAGTGAATCGGGATGCCGCGCTAATCCGTGTTTCGCCGATTGAACGCGTCCGTTTATTTAATGCAATGCGTGACATTTCACTTATCCCGAGAAAAAGTAAGTGGCGGTCGTTTCCCTCTGCTTCCACTGCCCTTTCATTGGCCTTGTGATCGGTCAAGGCTAATGAACTCGTTTTTGTTTTATTTATTTTTTAATTTTTAGTGCCATATACGTATACGCAACTCCACGAGA
This sequence comes from Sympetrum striolatum, assembly GCA_947579665.1. Taxonomy (NCBI): domain Eukaryota; kingdom Metazoa; phylum Arthropoda; class Insecta; order Odonata; family Libellulidae; genus Sympetrum; species Sympetrum striolatum. The sequence continues at coordinate 76,095,053 of OX388348.1, forward strand.
AGGAAATGGCTTTAAGATTCTGCTCATCTTTTTAAAATCCAAAGAACTCAAGAGATTCAACTATTTTCCGATGGGAGGCAGACGTTCACCTATTAAAAGTAATTACCTCGCTATATTTAGTTATACATTGATTTGCAATTCATCAAGTTAGCCGCCTTGCCATCTAGTAACGTCGTAAAGTTTGGGATTCGTTTTACATTTCCTGTATGAAACATTGGGCTTGATTATGTAGATCTTATATTGAGCTTGATATAGATATTTGGAAGATCTGGGTTCGAGTCCTAGTTCTATTGGATTCCGTGTTCGATTTTGCTAGGGAATCTTATAGTTGCACACCTTACCGTGCAAATTTATCCTTAACCCTTTCGTGGTGTTTTCGAAAGTAACTCATAGCTGTTAGGAAATTGCTGTTGTCAGGACCCTATCCCTGGCATAAGCATTTTTTAAATCTTTATATACTGTTAAGTTATTGAAATAGTGCTGCCTAACAAAGTGATTCCATTTCATTTCAAAATCATCCTAGACAAAGAAAATTTGGTTTCCTTTAAAGTCCCATTAACGTATCTATTAGCAACGCTATTTAAATAGAATAGAATTTTCTGGGCTTGTTGCTGACAAATTCCAGTTTTCTCTATTATATTTCTTTTTTTTTCAGTTTCAGACGGAACTCAGAATTTTTGGAGGGTTCTCTCCTGCTTGCCTTTTTTTCCTATAGGATTTAACTTCTTCTTAAGAACAGTCTTAGGTTTACCATAATCGAAAATTTGTTCCCTCTTTTTGTTACTTTATGTTCGTTTAACTCTTACGAACTATTTCTTTACTTTGAATCTTCAATTAAATTAAGGGTTGGATGTGAGAAGATACTGATAATTTCCAACACCCCCATCAATATAGATTCCTTATTATTATTGTCTGGATTTATACAATCATCTGCTCCTATTGTATCGTACTATAGCTTTAGCTGCCGCAAGAGAATCCCTTGTGAAGAAGAATTGCGAAGTAGCAGTTTTGATTAGATTGAAATGTATAAATAATAAAAATTCATTAAGTGAGCATAAAAGAGAAGCTGTTCTTCACCTCATGGCTAATTACCCTCCTTCTTTCTGAACCCCGTTTCTCTTTAATCCTGGCAAATCCAATCCCCTTCCTCAGGCACCGACCTTTTAGGCGCTAAGAGTTCGAAATTGAATTAAATTTATATTGAAATGCATTCCTTTTATCCCTACTTTGGTTCTACTTGAAACCATATTCATTCTTCTGACGCTTACGTGAGAATTCTAAGAAAAGATCAATGTGAACTGCTTAGTTGGGAGTGGCACTTTAGGTAGAGATCTTCAGAGAGATTATAACTAAGTAGGAATTGTAGGTTCATTCCCTTCCGAGGGTTTTACACAAATCTCGGAAAAATGTCTAAATAAGCGCTGAAAACAGACGCTGAGCTCAAACGCTCCTCAGAAATACCGATACAAATCGCTCTAAATGTCAGCCATTTTATGTATTTCAGTTAGGTTGATATCAAGCATCAGAGTGACCTCTATGGTCAAGTGATTAACAGTAAATAAATATCAAGGCAAATAGGTGCAATAGGAGAATTGGCATATCCTACATAAAACATGTAATTTAACTGGCTGTGTGAAGACGTAATTGTTATTCCACAGATAAATTGCAGCTAAATGATTATCATATTTCAAAGTATTCGATAAAATAATGGAATAAGAAAATAAACATTGATCAGAAAACTTAATGATCACGAATTTCCCACACATTATACACAAAGAAAGTCTTACAAATTCTACAAGATAGAAAAAGCTATGACGCTGAGGGTTTAAATATCTTTACTGATAGTTTGTTGAAAGGATTCGCCATTATGTTTCAAAGAATTACCATTTTAACTATACTGAAAAATGTTAGCCCATTTTAAATATTTAGTCAAAAACCATTTGTCTAATTCAGAATAGCGATTTGAGCACAACTTAATTCATATTCCGCTTCTATTCGAACTTTTCAATATTCTTGGAATATAAATGGGTCATCGCCGACTCTTTGTGTGAATTATAGCGAATATTTTATCAGTGAAGTCATTTTATCCACGTTTCCAATTTAAATTTAATATCTGCGATAGATTCGTTCGGACCATTTGTATTCTGTTATTGCTCTTACGATTTTATCTATAGATTTCATTCTCCAATCTCGCACCGCAATTTATCTGCAAGGATGCGCACTATTATGGCGTTACCTATGTGAATGTTGAATGTTTAATTCTATGGTTTATATTTTAATAATTTCTGCTTGGTTTTCTTCTGTTTCTGAGCGATGCCAATTCTTCCCATGTTGCTTACGTTTTCTCACTTTGGTTGGCAGTTTGCTGCTTCGGGCATCACAAAATTTTAGAATCATAGTTATTAACAATAAATAAGTCTTATTTACGCAAAACCATTAAAAAATAATGCGTAAAAAATAATAGGGATATTTTGAGTTTTGACCAGTTTTATTGGAAGCAGAGATTTAAATGTATGAGACTCTTCATTGGCACATTAGCACCTCTGTGCAAGGAAGTTGTTAACGGGTATATGTAACGCGTGGAACTGTAAAGACGGTTTGAATGAGCTACAATCAAGATTTCATAACCCAAATTATATCGGAAGTGGCGATCATAGACTAAATATAAAAGAACAGAAATCCGATTTGGCAAAGTACTCCTTCATTAATCATAAGAGACTGGAATGCTTTACCTGTTCTCATTCCAATGCCGAAAAATTCCAAACAATTTAAAAAGAAAATTCGTAGTATATATCTCATAAATCCTTTGTATATATTTTTAGCAATATTTTGACCTATATTCTGTTTACTGCTTACATATATTATCTCTTGTCTAGTTATATTTTTTGTAATATTATAGGCAATATTGTAACTTTCAGTTTTATAAGTTTTCAATTGCATTATTGTATATAGTAATTACTTGTATGCTTTATTTTTATGAATTTAATTGTAAATTATATGATGTACTGCCTTTGGGAGGTTTTTGGGGGTTTTCCTCTCAACTAGGGTGAATATCAGGCAGGGTAATATATTTTCTTCCCCTAAGAAAATATTACTACCACCTGGCCAGAGCCTACTTGTAGTCCTTATAATTTAATTAAATAAATAAATTGTCTTCTTCCTTTGGTAAGTATTTCGTCAGGCTTTGGCTTCTGTTACGGACGATGAAGATTTTCTATGAACCAAAGTATCATTTTCAAGTCAAAGTTATTAAATTTTTGCTGTCCCAAAACGTTTTTTTAACAACTTCATCCTCATATCGAAATTCCACAAAGTGACGACCTACCCGTGGATTTTAGAGGTAATGGATCCGCGGTTAAACCAGTATAATAAGCCTAAATGACAAAAATACTATGAATCGGAAAGTAACGGGGAAGGTAGGAACAGAACAGATACCACAATCTTAATTTCAGATTCAAGTCTCTTCCGATCCTTTCCTTCGCATTGGTTTACATTAACCTTTCTCTCGAGACATTCCGATTCCATCTGAGAGGACGTGCCGACTCTTCCTTTAGCTAACATTTCCTCGGCATTTCTAAAAGGGGCCCCCGAAATGACGGGACCCTGTTGAAATCGCGATCTTCGCTCGCGTGCTGAGTTCGTGCCGCAAAGCAATTAATTAGCGTCGGTGTTAGTCATTCACGAATCAAAAGGTGAAGTGCACTTCTTCACCTTAACCTCGTATGTGAAACAGAAAATGCACTCCTTTGAGAACAACTGCGTTGTAAGCAGTATTTTATACGGTTGCCTTAGCAGAAACTATTTAGGCTATGAAGTTCATTTAATAGTTTGTCTTTCTTCTGTATTATATTCACTTTAAGGCGATTTGAGGTGTTCTCGAAACTATGATTGGCGATTATGTTCATAATTATCAATGTATGATTAGTTCACTATCTTTAGATGCTTTTATCTCGTTGAATGAAGTCTCTTTTTAAAATACTTGGGAACTCATGGAACCATATTTGTCTAATTTAATAATTAACAGCTATTGGGTTACGCACTGACATGCTATTGTAATTGCTTACGATCGGTTGACCATGATAAAGGATGTGTGAGTCATAGAGATGCATTCACTTTGAAGTAAAACATAAACTGTTCAATTTGCCAACCAAGCATTGGATGTGTTGCATGTACAGTGGCGGAAAAAATTATCGCAACACTTTGCGCGCGCACCAGTGGCTTTCACAGAAACTATTTGGAATTCTGCTTTCTGTGACTGACTGGCAACACCGAGGAAAGCCTCAAAAAGCGGTAATATTTGAGTCGGAGCCTAGAACTTACACAAATTTCCTCTCTTTCGAACTCTTCTTAGAGCCTTCGCGCGATCTCTCCCCGAGTTCGTCATGTTTATTTCGGCGTTTCTCTTTCACAGATAGTTATCGTATTTATAGAACGATAGGTTAAATATATATTTATTCCAATTTCAATCTTAAATGCAATAAAATACATGGACAATAATTGAAACTTAATTATTAATAATGTGAAGAATGCTATTCGGTTTTAATAATGCGTAGCAATAAGGAATAAGTGGGATTGGAGTAGGAATACGTGATGTGGTGATTCTCACCTTTAGAGAACGAGAATTTTGGAGTCTAGAGGAAAATAATGTTTTGCGAGATTATAGCGAGAACAGATGGCCTATAATGGTCTCTTTTCCTGGATAATTTGTGCGCTAATAAGGCGTTATTTTGGTAGTTTGGTTTCTCACTCGAACATACGTCTTACGGCTGCCTGCTGGATATTAATGTAAATGTAATTCTTCAAACGGTCAGTTCAAACATAGGATATTCATCATTTGTGATAAACATTACGAGGAGGATTTTTGATTACAAGGCTTATGTTTTCAACTCAGCAATTAGAATTCGAGAAGTCGTTAGAGCGATTACTGAGTTACTAACTCTGACACAATGTAAAATTTGTATTTTGTCTACGGAATATAATTTTTCGCCAACTTAATCATGCAGACGAAGGAAATTCATAATATAAATTTATATACACCATTTGTCACCTAGAATACATGAAATCATTGTCCGTCCGGAGTTAAAAGGAAAAATACCAATTCCAAAGTTAAAACAAACATGATTTCATAAAATCGAACAATTTCTGCGCATATATCGGACTTGTCTTACATTTTTTAACAGGGAACTCGGTGACCTTGGTCATTAGTCAATTGTGTTGCCTTCGCGCGGAGACATTCACGTAGAAATGCATTAAGGCTTTGATAATTCGCGAGGAAAGTCTTTAACCACAAGTTGATCCCTTCAAAGTATTGCAGGCGCCAATACAAAACAAACGTTGTAATGCATTACCTCGCGTGGAAAACCATACGTCGAGCACTTTCAAAGCAAGTATTGCATATACCTGGTATATTTTTCCTTTTCGTGCCTATATCAGCTAGACTCAGGACCCTCATTTTACAGTCGCCCAGTAGAAACTACCCTCTGGCTAATTCAAAGCTCCTTCCTCACCATGGTGCTAAGGAAATTAGATGTTATTGCACTCGTAAAAATATTCCGAAATAATATTATTATATTAGCGTATTTTAGTAAACAAAGACTTCCTAATAAACAACCCAAGCTTTTAGTACTGATACGTATTTTATGAACGTCTGACTTTATAAAGTTAATTAACCAGGATTATACTGCCATAATAAAATTAATAATAAACTGCTAAAATGGACTTCTCAGTTTGTTGGGAAGTGTCATAAATATAACTAGATGCTAATAAAGAGGTGATTTTGCAGCTGTCTGACACATGTTATTGGCATAGGAAGGGCACGAGCTCGAATTCCGCTTAAGCTAAATGAGTTTTTTATCTTAAACTTCTCTTGTTCGGGAAATGAACGAATGTAAGATATGGTTTCCACATACATTTATACGCCTCAGTGATATATATATATATATATATATATATATATATATATATATATATATATATATATATATATATATATATATATATATATATATTTACCAGAGAGAAGCAATTCATTATGGAAAAATAACCATTGGACATGATAGATTCGGAACCGATTCATCACCAATTGTCGGGCAAGAACATGTTTCGTGTGTCAGTGGAAATTCCTCTTCTACCAAGGATTCGAGGTCGTTCGCTGAAAGACAATGTCCTTTGACTCATTTTCCACAATTAGAGGTATTTGACAGGGCCTCCTGATTTCTGGAAGCACGATGAACCTTTCGCTTTCAGTGCAGCGGATTTTCGAAAGCCTATGCGTCACTCGTAACAACAAACCGGTCGTAAGGCAAGGAGCTCATGCTTACTTAGACTTATTGGTGACTATTTCTTCATTTAGGTCTTCACGTCGATAGATGGACAACCAGCGGACCGCGCAAGCGAATCTTTTTCATTTTTACGCTTTAAAAAAAGCCTTGAGAACTATTGACATTCTTATGCATATTATTATTCATCGTTCGTCTACAACCAGGACAATTCGCGGGTTCACAATTTCCAATTTTCTCGGCGGTACTTCCAAAACAATTATATAGATTTAGATTTAGATATATACCCCGCGAGCTGCCAGATGGGTATGGTAGGGGTTGTAATAACACCATCATCACGTAATCTACTCTATCAGCCTCTCTAGTTGTCCGGGGAAAAAAGCGACCAAATTAATAATGTTTTGTGATTACCTCCCTGTAACGTTTTGGCGATGCTTCTCGGAGATCGCGATTAGGCCTTTAGTTGCACTAAAATTTCATTTACTTCGACTTTAGGTTCTGAACCGATAAAGCTTTCGAAGAGCGTCCGTCAGTTAATAGATCTTCTCACCTGGAGCGAATTCCAATAAAGAAGTGGTTAACTCTATGTCTATGAGGCTGAATCATTCAGAGGAGAATGAAGGAGAATGGATATATTATTAATCATTCTATATTTCTCTTGATTCCAATGAAATTCTCGATTATTAATCATAGTGCATATGTGCACATTGTTACCGAGTCTGAGAGAAATACGAATACATATAAATATTTTCCACTAAATCTAAATTATGTTAAATAGCCTCCTTCTCTTAAAAACATGAAAATTGAGTAACATTACGGGGATTAAGGTCTATGGCGGAGCTGACATTTTTTCATAATCATCTATTTGTAAGAATCTACGGATTCTATCGAATGTGGACATGAATATACAGAAGATAATTAATGATTGCTTTGTCGCAGGGGCGCAGCCAGGATTTGCCTATGGGGGAGAGGGTCATAGACAGTAGAAAGAGCGAAAACATTTCTACATTTCAGGGCCGGTATATTCACGCACGCTACATGATAGAAGATATGTTAAATTCTTAAAAAAAACTAAAATGCACAAAAAACTAAAATGCACAAAAAACTAGGATATGTTCACGGTTATGTGGCAAAATTAAAACCTTATTGAGATTTTAGTTTGTAAAATGAATAATTAAATAATAATGATGAATAATAATCCTCAATGATATTTGGATTTCCAGTTTTAATAGGGCCAATTTCTCTTACATTGTCATTATTTCTCTGGGTGTAAGTTTTTTATCATTGTAAATATTAATTTTGAGTGCCTTTGAGAGTTTTTGAAATCAAAGGAAGGTTAATTAAAGTTTCCTTTGACTGTTAGTGAATAAGAGAAGAAATAAATTAGTAGTAGTGATTTAGGAGATGATATTGAAACGTAAGTATTTTGGAGGTAACACTACAATTTGGACAACCTAGTTACTTTGAAAGAAACCGAAGACCAATCGTAGCGGAGACGGATGAATTTTTTTCTGAAATTATATGTTGTTTTATAAGTGCGATATATTCTGATTATTGAGTTAAAATGTCGACAGTACAATAACACCATAAAAATATGTCTATGTAAGAACCCTTCAATCCGCCTTTCGGCGTGTGGCAGGGGGTACAGGCACCTTAACTCTATTTTCCTTATCAATTTCTTTCGCGTATCATTTGCGGAAAAAATGAATTCTTGATACGATTCCTTCTAGAATTTATTTCTCTAATCTTCCTCGCAGTATCAGAGCGGCCCACATCAACTGCGAGGTTGCATTATATCGATTGCATCATTTGAGAACCTAATTCTTCTGAACTTACTTAGTAAATTTATCCTTTGAATCATCATCTGAGTAACACTCACCGTTTTATCATGGCAATTCTGTACAAATTGTATCGTATACAACCAATCAAACAAATGCCGTACACGAAATTTAATATAAAATTAATAATCAGTGTAATCGCGAAACAGTATTTTCTCGTTTTGCTAGGTTGAATAAGAGGAATATGAGTTTTTTTTCTTTGAAACACGATGAGTATCCCCTCAACGATCTACTAGTTAATCTTTGCATTCTATTCACTTTTCCTATCGCATCTCCAATATGTTCTTTCAAAGATAAACTACAGCTAAACGTGACTCTTAGGTATTTTGTGTGGCGCACTATCACTAAGTGTTGTCGCGAAATTTGTTGCTGCGTGGAAATAACGTTTTTGGATGATATCTAACATCCTTACGCTTTATATACATCATTCACAAGAACTAACTGGTGCGTCTTACAAGATTTACCTTTATTGAATCCGTGTTGGATATGAATGATTCCTATCTTTACGGTAACAAACTGAATAATAGAGCTTGCTAAAATATGTTCCATTATTTTGCATAAATTCGAAGTTAACAAAAATTGCCCATAATAATCTGATCAGTCTTAGGCCCCGGAGTGACGTTTAATTTTTTCCACGGCATTGGGAAGGTATCCTCATTAATTGATTTCTGATAGAATTTCTAATCAATCTGTTGCAATGAATTTCCACTCGCATCAACTTATATTTCTATGGAAATCATCTCCGAAACAATGCGCGAGGTAAAATTGTTAACTCGACCATCATCTAATGAGAAACATTTCTGGGAGTACGGCTTAGTCAGTTAGCTATTTCTGCCGATTTATTTAAGGAAATTCCCTATTCGCTTATAAAGCTAGGCATTGAAAACTGACCACCACGAGTCTCACGCACTTATGACCAAAATTCTTTTTAATCACCAACTAGTGATTTAACAGGGTTCGAGATCTATGTTCCTGGTATTCTGTCCGTGATCCTTCCTCAAATAGCTTTTGCACTTCTCTATAGCTTTGATCACCAAGCTCATGGATCTCACCGCACGGTTTAAGTTTTCTCAATCGCGAGTGAATGACTCCTATGCAACGATTTAAACTTCTTCCTCGTCTCACCTACTGCTTAGACGGAACATATTGAACCAAATATACTTTGATTATCCGTAGAAACTCTACCCAACTATCATTTACTGTTTTTTCACCCGAAAAGCGTAAAAAATGATCCAAGCCTTCGCTCAAATAAAACCTTAAACTCAGAAATCATTGCTTTGCGAATTACATACACTTGCTTCATCGGCTTAAGAGATCTAACCACTACTACTTTCATCCCTGCCATTATGACATCATGGTCTGACTGTGCCGTCAACTACAGCGAGGCTAGTTATTATTTGTGGGTGGGAGGTGGCTAGTAAATCTAAATTGATACCTTGCCTCGCAAGATTCTTTCGAGTTTTCGTCATATTTACCTGATCTAAAGCATGCAACGAAAAAGTAAGATGTATATCGGGAATTTTTTCTCCCACTACTAGTGCTGGAGAATTTTAGATTTTCCCAATAAATATGCGGTAGGTAAAAATCTCCTCCTACGGCGATGATTGGATCTTTTATTTTCTCACCATTTTTCTATAGGCCTTGGATAAATCAACAATACAACCTATTTTTTCATCGGGAGGACGACACAAAGAACAAACATTAATTTTACTTCCGTTTTGTCTTTGAATCGAGCACCAAATGATTTCGCTCCTGCTATTTTCTAAGAACTCATCGCGCTCACTAATTAAATGAGTCCATACTGCTATAAAAACTCTACCGCTAGATCAGCATAGTCAGATTTTCGGTATGTCATATAATCGGGGGAAATATCTCGCTTAGAGTAATATCTTCACTTAAGCAATTCTCTTCCTAGTATGATATCCGCGCAAGCTCTCATCGTAATGTTAAAGAATTCCGCCTGTTTATTACGTAAGCTCTTGCAATTCACTATTATAATCTTTAGATCTCTTAGTTTGCACATTAAAACACGGTTTCCTTTTTCGAATAACCTTTATCTTTTCTTAAATGAATTTTTCTTTTTCACCATTGCAATTTTTCTAATTTTTGGGGCTAAGCTCATGCATACCCTTTTGCCTATTTAAGTGGGTGTTAGTAACTATTTCTACTGCTGAATTAAAGAATAACTTTGTCTGTGTATATTCGCTCTCATCTAAACCGCAAAACTACGTAGTAAACGACACTAAAACTACGGTCTTCATGGAGGGAGAGGGTGGGGTGGGAGTGTTTCGGAAGAGTCCGTAAAGTGCAAACAAAGTTTTGTAAAATCAGCGAATAAAAGCTGGGTATGGCGCCTAATATATGGATCTAAGTAGCCTTTGGAAGTATTTTAACATACGGAAATCAATATGATCAAATTGGTAGCGGAAAATTTTATTCATCGCTACGGAGAAAGTAGTGAAGTGAATACCGGCATCTTGGAAACTACACTGAAGTTAAAACCTTGCTTCAGTAAATACTTTCTGAAGGTAGCTCCGTTCCACAGCGTTAAATCTGTGGTGCACATGTTTATCATTGAAAATGTGTAGGTATGTTTGCATCAAGAGGCGAGAATGGCATATCTAATGGTTGTAAACGGAAAATCGAATCATCGGTTTTAACTTACAATTAATTTAAAAACTGTCTGAATATTATGAAACCAAATTACGAATGCATTCAAGCTCATAAATCAAATATATTATAACTCTGGATAAATTAGATTGAAAATATCTGTTGTAGATTAATACACTCACTGATGAGGAGAATCGTATGAGTTGTGTGATGAATGAAACATCTATAGAGATGTGATGCCGTTGCAATTTATTATATTCTTTTCAGTCAGTATGATTAAAGTGCATTGATGTCTCATGAGAAACACCATTTGTTATTACACAAATATTACTTCCTATTACATATAGCCTGATAGAGCTGAAAATTGTTGATTACCGATTCCACTATTTAAAAGCTAATAATAGTGATGAAAATTCCTGTCAAAACGTTAAATGCTAAAAAGCTCTTGGAAAAGTTGAACTCCTTCAACACACGGATCAGATTGGATTTATCGAAAGGATATTTTTAATACCTTATGCAGTAGAAAACTACACTGCTCGAGAGAAAATAGAAAGGTAAGAATAGGACACATCTTAGTGGTTTCTGAATTCGAATTTTTAAGTGTTGAATTCTCTTTGCAAGAATTCTATTCCATCACAATTTTAGTATTTAGACCTTTGATTCGCGAAATAATACCTCAAAATGTTCATTTTAACGTCTGATATTCCGCTATCAAACAATCTTGTTTGTAACTATCTCCCAGTGTATTATATTGACATTCTACACAACTATTTTTATCACGACTAACTTTGAATAATAAATGGCAAAAAATGAAGACAATGAGGCAAAGGCACTACTTGGAAATCTCGCGAAGGTGAGTCTTAAATGTCTGCCTATATATACGATACTAAAAGTCTATTTTCCATTCGTAAGGACTTTGAATATTGCCGGTTTTACTGCCTCTATACAGAGTTGCCGAATTGTCGGAGTTAGAGTGATTTCAGTTAGTTTCCACGTAATCCGCGCTCTGACGCCAACTGGTGTTGCGATAATTGTTTCCGCCACTGTACTAACAATTCTTATCCTTTTCTCAATCATGATAGAATCCGAAGTTTGAAACATAAACTAAACGTCTAAAAAAAATTATTATAAAATTTCGTTTAACGTTTAAATATCATCAGAACAGTATTTATAATTTTAAACTGCAAAACATAGGCTGCTATAGATAAAAAAGAAGTTAAGCTTTCTTGAGGGAGTATTTTCGAGTCATCGAGTGTCGAACAGGACATTTATTTTCTTAGAAAAACTAGTAATTTCAATATTTAATTTGTTTATCCTCGATGTTCCTCATTATCCTTTTCTTAATATTTAATTGTCATACTTGTATCTTCTCGGGGAGGGCAGTAATTTAAATTTTCCAATAAGCTCGTAAATGCATTCCTTGTGTTGGTTATATAAATCGGTAACATGAATACAATCATGTTATTGTCATGCAGTTGTGCATGCCTGAATAGTTGATTAAAGCAATTAAGTGCAAACAACGATAATTATGGAACGGCGTTATTAGTAACAGTGATACAGATCCTCTTCTGCAAACAAGGATAATATAATTTGTGGAACTTAACAGTTTGCCTGTCAAATATTGCAATAAAGTATCAATTTAAGTTTTTTTGCCGAAGCTTCCTTCGAGTATAAGTTACGGCCACTAATACAACAATGCAGGAGCATAGCCACCATTATCTGTACTGTGATACTGAAACTTTGTTGTTTGTAGGGTTTCTAGATACATAGTATACATGAATATAAAACACTGATTTGTATGTACTTATTCATAACCACAGGGGTAGTATTGCTATCTCCTTCTAGCGTCCGAAAATGATGCCAAAAAAGGGCAGATTGCGCATTTAGCCATGCTGGGTTGCACTTTTCGTATCTCCCTGTACCAATACATTGTTTTTTCGGGATTTTGCGGCTTTGATACAGAGTTATCAAGGTTTGATCTAGTAAGTCGTACGTTTTGGAACACAAAATGTAGTTTGAGCAATGCGTAACACGAAGCAATTTTGTTATTTTCGCGTTTCTTAAGGTTTTATAGGTAAATAAGCAGGGGCCTGTTTCTGTCTGCAGCATGCTCAATTGCTGTGCATTAAAACAGCTGCCCCCACTAAATGTTCCGAACTAGAATCTATGCAACTTCCTTAATTTTATTATTTCATTCATTATCTGAACTCTATGAAGCAGAACGAACGTCAGTATTAATCCACGGCGTTTCAATGAACATTTCATTGTGCTCTCGGCTGCACCTGCAGGTCTTGCATGGTATACAAGTTCTCGTATTCGTCATTTTGACAACTTTTACTGCATTGAGCCCCAATTATGAATTAGAGCAAACATTTGCACAAGCGGAAAATCTCTAACTACCCTGATAAGCTATTATAATGTATTAGAAAGTAGCTTTATTTCATTGCGGTAAACGACTTTTAAGGAATTTTATGCCGTACTTGGTATTGATCAATTAAAAACTAAGACGAATTAATGCATAATAAAATATATAAAATTAACATTATAATAATCAACGGTAAATTTCTATCTTCTAGATAGAACTTCGGCATCCGAGAAGTTTACATTGCAGGCATGTTTTATTTTCCATAATAAAAGGAGTTAAGAGGACTTTGAGAAAAAAATCGAAGATGATCGTTAAGTAAAAGGTTCATTTAAACTATCTGAGTCCATGTCATAGGATAGACAATCTCCTGAGTCCCGTATGAGAGTAAAATAAAACCCCAAAAATACATGTAGTTAAAGGGTAGCCGGCGAAAAGTTCTCACCAGTGCTCTGCGGGTTGCGTTTTTTTTTTCCTTCACTCTGCTGACGATAGACTCCACCTGTGTTCAAAACAAACAACTAATAAATCAAAACAAACAAATAATACGCTCACAACACGATCTAGATTACAAAGCCAAGCTTTGAAAGCCGTTATCTTTGCAGTTTACTTTAAGATGATGTAAGCTAGTTACACATTATTTTCTACTGATAGAAATAGTGGATTTATGGTAGATTATCTTAAATTGTCAATAATAGGTTTATTACCTCATAGGATGAAAAAACCTATGAATTAAAGAATGAAACCAACGCTTGGACTATGGATTCAAGAATAGGCAAGGATAAGGTGAATGACTCTTAAATTAGTAGCAATCGTTGTTCCTAATTGGTCAGCTCTTGGCCGCTGCACTAAAATCAACGCGCAAACTTGGGATTTAGTTTTTGAGGCAAATTCTTGTTAAGGTCCGCTCTTTGTTCCAACTTTTGTGCAGCACTTAAGGAGTCCGCTGATGGCTCGCCATCTGCCCGAGACTGCCGCTCAAATGAGACACGGAGGAAATTCCACAATTGGAACTTTCCAAGTAAAACGTTTAAACTTGTGCTGAAGGCGCTCTCTGCGGTAAACTACATGCGAATGATTCTGCCCTCGAATACATTAGTGCAGTTGTCATTAGATTAAAACTTCCTTTTGAGCACTCCTTACTTCCTTTCCGTGAATCGAGCATTCGTTTTATTCATCTTTCAAACGTCTAAATACGTGGGGAACTCAAAAAGTTTGTGGAATATGACTTCGCCGCATCTGGAATTGTTAGGAAATTCGTTAATTCCGTGCGGTATTGTCGTGCTGCATTTTAGCAATTATATATTAATGAGCAGCCTGAGCAAGTGTATGCGCACAACAACGAGTAGAAACAATACCTTTTGTTGAACGACAATAAGCCTCCTCCGGTATCATAGAATGTCCCACTCACGTAAAGTATGTATAGGGTTTACTAATTGTTAATTTTATTGGCAATTCTCAACTCTATTCTATTATTCAAATATACCCATGCTTAAGTTTCGGTCATTTATTTCGATTATAGTTTGAAAGCACCGAATGATAAACAAAATTCGTCTCTGTTAAACGAATCAGGATGTCATGCTTCTATTTATGGATTGCTTTCCTTTAACTTCGCAAATTAAGCATAATTGATAATTTATTTTGTCATTCTTTTTTCATTGTTATACTTAACTTTCCATTCTTGTATACTTGATTTATTATTCTTTACTCATGTTGTCTTATTCTTGACATCCCCTGCCATTCACAGGTTAAGCTAAATTAAGTAATATCCATAATACCTGAGAACCTTTCCGATATAGTGACATAAATTTGCAACCTAAACCACAAGCGTAATCAGCTTAATCTTTTTGTGCCATAAACCATCGAGAAACCACAAGAGATAATGAGGTCTGCATCCATAGGGATTTTGGAATATCGACAAATCCAGAATTTTTCCATTGTAACATAGGTGGAAATGGTAATTGGGGCCTCTATGAAAAAGGACCCAATTCATGCATTTTAGGGCCCTGACGTCTCAGGGCCTCCGGAGAGACGTGAAAATATTCATATCAGGAGCTCGACGAGGAGAAATTGAATATCAAACAAGTGTACCAGGCGCCAGTTCATGGTCTATCAGAACTGCGACATGGCATTCCTTTAGCTCTCGTAAATGTTATGCCAGCTATGCCGCAAAACACTTGGGGAGAAGTGGAACGCAGTTTAGATGTCTGTCACGCCACTAATAGTGCACATACCAAAGTGTATTAGCTATTAAATAAACATTTTGAGTTAAAGTACCATTAGAAACAAACTGCTAGTTATAATCTATATATTAATACGTGAAGAGAAAATTTTGGATCCCTTTTTAAGGATATTGCGCGAACGGAGGAATTTGAGATTTGGCATAGTGAAAGTTTGTATGGGGAAGGAGTGCAGAAAGCTAATATTTTTGTCCAAATATCCTTGGTTCGAATCTGGACCAGTATAATTGTCTCTCATAAGAAATGCACGCAAAGTTCATGTTGATCGATTGCAGACATTTTTCTTTTCCAGAATTAGATCAGAAATAATGGTAGTACGAAATTGAGATTAATACCAAAAGAAAGGAAATTAAATAAAGATTATTATTATGATCGTAGAATGTCGCATTCGAGTCGAAATTAGGAGAACTCTGGCAAAATGAACGAAAATTTTGTGAAATTTCTTCGTAGTAAATAAACCAGTCCCCCTGGCGACTAAGGCGATTGTTGAATAATAAATAACAGGGATATAATTACGGCGATTTTACGAAATTTGTTTTGGAAATAAATCTTTAAAATTAAAAATGATAATGAATTGTATAAAAAAATAAATAAATCTACAAGCTGCAATTGTGTTTTATTTATTTTTTTAACATTAAAATTTTACATTTATTGAAGGGAATTAAGGCAAACAACACACCCTAATGACGTATTTGTACACGCTCACAGATGACGTAATAGAAAAATAATTAAATAAATTATAAGCAATGATTATATAGGTATACTCTTTGACAAAAGAACCTCAATAACGTTCAGACTTAAAAATTCAATGAATTATGGTCGAATTTCGACCACTGGGCGATCACTAGTCTCAATTAATTCACAAATTATTGCATTATGTATTATTATATGCTTAACCCGGACCCCCTGTGCATTAATGAATCATCTCTTACCTTGATGGCAAATGTATGCAGAACGAAAGTCTTTCACCGTATTGCGCACTCCATCTTTAATAACACAGCTCTATGGTGAAATTATCTTAAAACCCTTATCCGACCTGCATTTACTACTATATTTACTTTTCGTTGAATTCAAAAGGAAACAGTTAGCTAAGAACGAACGTAAAGGGAAGGAAAATGGAGATCACCTTCCTGCACGAGACGGATGTATATGAATATCCAAATTAAAGTTCAAAATGCTAATCCGAATCCACGTTAATTTCACCCCACGATTTGTTGTATCGATCCGCTATAATTAATGCGATAAAGCGTGCCGCTTTTTATGCGGCTCTCATGAATTATTAATCTCTATTACTCATTCGGAACCCCTAAATTCGAGATGACCCCAATCCCTCGTTCGTGCAACACCGTTTGCGTGACCGAATTCTTTCGCAGATTGTTCTTCTTGAATGCGGAGGATTCTTCTTTGAGAGAATGAAGATAACACTCTTGGGGCGAAGCATTGTTGGGATACCAATAGGAGACATTCGTGTGGATTCCATTCCGCGGCATGAGGAACTCTAACCAATCAACTAATTTATTCTGTTTAACATTATTATTGGTGTATGGCGAAAGCTACTATTTTGTAAGGCTTTTAAAATTTAACATTCCTTTGAAATTTATACATCTTGGTAAGTCGAAATAAAAGATTGTGGGCACATTGCTTTGAGGAGTTTTTGTCTGTGTGAATAGATGCGTGTTTCTTAAATCGGTTTCGACTCTCTTTAAGGGAAACATCTTTAATTAACCTAAATAAACTTAATAAATGGCTTTAACCGTGGTATCTTCCAAGGATGAAATTTCGAAATCCTGTGAATAGCCTACAGTGTTCTGTTGTTTTCTTAAAAGTGCTGATAGCTGCGGTCATTTCGCACATTGGCTCCCACCGGGAATCAAACCCGGGTCTGCTTTCACTGAAGCCGAAAGTTGGATGGCCACTTAGCCATCCGGGGTCCCTTACGATGACAATAGCGGAATTAAAATACCGAGGCATTGAAATTAGTAATCTCTCTTAAAAATCCCAGAGCGATATAATGTGAAACATAATGTACTATATCAGTTAATCATCCCTTTAGTCAATATGGGGCCAGTGTGACCCCAGGCGATATATTTCCTTCGATAATTCCAAAGCTAATCAATACATGTCAACCTTTATCTATTTTGTAAAGATACGTGCTCTATAATTATAATTTGTGAATTAAGTTTATTTTAATTAATTAAAAGTAAGTAATTTAAGAAATTTTATGGTGAATAATAACGATTTGAAAGTGTCCTTAACCGATTTCACTAAAGTACTATTTTTCTTCGATATATCTAGAAATACTAACATGTCCTATATGTTCGTGGATTATCACCATGCAGGAGACAAACGAAATCTAGGGCTGTATCACCTAAACGATTTGCAGATTAATTTTAGGATATAAATTAAAGAGATTTCAGGACCCAAACCCAGGTTTACCCTTATTTTCCTTCCTCCGCCGCTCGTTTACTCGCTTAAAATTATTCAAGCTCTAATTTTTAAAAGCCTGCCTTAATCCATCCATCTAGAGCACTGCTCTTCTACCATAATATGCTGCACTATGCCTAAGCACACCATAATTTCACGTCACACTAAATCACTCTACAGTTAAATTCAAGCAAAATTAAAACATACAAATTCAGATTGCGTTAGTGATGGTTTATTAATGACCCTACTAAACGGTTGAATATCTCTCAAAGTAAAGAATGCGTGTAATAAGAATTATCAATAGCAAACAGTTTAAAAATCTCCAGTAGCCGAGTAAACAAGAGGAGACACCGCACTTCTTCAGGAGTGAACTTCACTGTGTGAAGAAGTGAAGAAAGCATCGCTTTCGTAATGCGCAGTGGGGGTTCTTAAATTACTATTATTATTATTATAAATGCTACAAGTGGACTAATCATCCGGTGGTAACACATTTACATATATTACATATATTATTATAAATCCCATCTACATTTTTAATTACAAAAAATATGTATATATTCACAAATGTATCCTTCCCTTCCCTCATAATACAAGTTTTTTCAGGGTTCCCAGTAGGCCTTCACCGTAGCGGTCCCGGGGACAAGTCCCCACCGTACATCACCCGCAATCCCCTACTCCACCTGTACTCGTCAAGCTCACTTGTCCTTAATATTTTTACCCAATCTTTCTACACACTCCCTCTGATGTTTTGGGAAGGGCTCCAAGACTCCTGCAGGCAAATCATTCGAATCTGTAACAGCACGACTCAGAAAATAGAATTTACTAATGTTTGTTCTCTTTTTTATTAATTTAACTTTACGTCTATGGTCTTTTCTGCCATGAAATTTTGCCATAGTGACTTTGTTTGATAATTCCTCTAACGATTTAACTCCTGTGTATACTTTAAAAAATACAGCTAGCCTTTTCTTGAATATCCGCTCCTCTAAACTTTCCCAACCTAATTCATTTATCATCCGAGTAACGCTATCAAGCTTTGCATATCTGCCTAAGACGAATCTTGCTGCCTTCTCTGTACCTTTTCTATTTTTCACTTTAAACCTACTTCATGCGGTGCGGTGTACTCTCTTGTTTTCTCCGAATACCAGTGAATGAGACGAGGAAAGCCGACAAAGACGGCTATTAGAGTTTTTTGACCTCTAATTCTTTAACAGCTGTGTTCCACTCTTTCTATCTTTACTATTATCAGCATGCTGTTTTGAAATATAGGAAAATATGTTTCTCTGAATATTACATAGCGTTCCGTGAGTTTACTCACTGCGTTTAGTACAAGTATGTGCAGTAAAACACACTTGCTTGAGTTAAATGAAATTGGAATGGAAAAGGTGTGCCTATTTTGGGCAAAAACTTAGAGTGAGCGATGAGAAAGATTATTGGGTAATGAATGAACGTGGAATAAAAGGCTGCGTGACCAATATAAAAGGTTTTCACTTCAGTTTGGAGATGGAAGCTAAGATGGAAGAAGAATGACTGAAATGTCGTAATGCATGATTGAGAATGGTTCTAAAAGGAAAAAAACAAAACAAAGACGAATTTTCCAAAGGAAACTAATTCCGTTTCTAATAACTAAGGGAATAGAAACTGAATTAGTTTCCTTTGTAAAAGTTGTCCCTGTTTTGTTCTTTCGTCGTGGATTACCACAAAGTAACTGGTCATTCATTTGTTTTTGTTCTAAAAGGAAAGTAAAATTGCGAACCAACCGAATGTGACACTTTGATACACGTAGCTGTATGGACAAAAATTGTGTTAAATTGTACGGATGTCAGCAGCGAAAATTTGCGTAAAAGAAAAGGAAAGCAAATATTCTTACTTTTAATTATCCAGGACTTACTTCATTCCCTGTAAGGTGAGAGAGTTAGTATTTTATGTAGGTCATTCTGTAAATTCCTGAAAGGTGCTCATTGTAGCTCCAGAAAAGCTATTTTTAAATCCTTTCCTCGCCAGTGTATACATTTTAACCGAAAGAATGCCTTATAGTATAATATCTCTCAGTTTTCTTGAACCCAGAGATGGAAAAGCCTTGTTCTGTACCACCCTCATTATAATCCACCCATATACGTGTGCTGGGGTGTGTGAATACCCCTAATCTCACCTACTTGCCATATTTTCCTCGATCCATTTACTTTCCGACCACAATTTCCTCATTTTCCCTCAAAATATTCCCACGCTGTCCTTCAACGACTCCCGAGTAGCCTCGGAACACGCGAAGCGCCGCGTTGCGGAGGAGCTGCGAACTGCTGTACATAGATTTCGGCTGGCGACGCCTACGCATAGAAAGGGAAGAGGAAAATAAGTTTGGGGATCCCTTATGCTAGAATGCGATTTGGGAAGAGTAAATAGAATATAGATACAATATGGTTTTATTTCCCCATATATTTAGTTTCCCGAGTATGTAGATTAAAGTTCTCCCATTACGCTGTATGTTCAAGTCAAACTTTTGCTCTTGATTAGGACAATACGAGAAGTAAATGCAATGGAAGCTATTTCTTACTGAAATTAAGCATTTTATGAACCTTTAATTTTATTCCACACCTTCGCTGTGCGGAATAAATGAATGAATAATGCTCCTATGTTATGTAGGATACTTATTTATTTAATTGTAAATACATGCGATCTGGGTAAATACATGTCGCAGGGGTTGTAGCAGACTAATGATATGTCTGACAGTAGCCTAATTTTGGTTGGAAAGCCACTACAAAAACCTACGATGGGCTTCTCTAATTATAAATCTACTTACAAATGTACAAACACCAACACACACAGAGATACAACCAACTGAAATAATTCATATTACATAAAAAATTGTACTACGTGTGAAGTTTTGTCACATATCTCAGTTTATAAAAGTGATTTTCAAGTACGATATCGATAGGCTTCATAATGGACTAACGTCCGAAACCGGTCGCGATATTAAAAACGTTTTAACAAGTGGAATTTTTGCACTGTTATTCCCACCCATTTACTAAGTACGATGTACATAAAAATTTAACGTTTTGTTGTTCAGAAGTGAAACAAAGTGAATTGGCTGGGGCTCGAACCCAGGTCTCTTACTTTTCTAAGACGAACACTTTCGTGTGCAAAGTTAAAAGTTACTTAACACTATAATTTTTAAACTTCGTTTTGAAATTTTAACATTTTCTTGCATTATACTGGGAAGTTCTCTAAGTAAAGCATTCAATTTCATTCCTCTATTGATGAAAGCATACTTCGCCCCCTTTTGTTCACTCTCCTTTATTTTTAATCTGTGATCTCTGCGTCCAATGTAGTTCGGAGAACAGAACCTCCCTCGTCCCAGTCATATCTAGATTTATCACATTTATTTGTGCACATATTCCATTGTACTTGGTTTCATTGAGTCTATCCTTCTTTTCTAATATACATCAGGTTTCTTGGTGTTTTTATAAGTCGCAAGCCAATGCTATGAAATTCTAGACATTTATGCCTTACATACTTCATATTACTTATCCTGTGTGTAACAGCTGCATTTAAACTGATCTAGGAATTAACTCCTCACAACATTTCATCTAATAAATAATTAAAGAAGCACAACAAAACTTTTGCTATGACAATCATCTCCATC
The DNA here is from genome assembly GCA_947579665.1 of Sympetrum striolatum. Lineage (NCBI taxonomy): Eukaryota > Metazoa > Arthropoda > Insecta > Odonata > Libellulidae > Sympetrum > Sympetrum striolatum. The sequence goes on from OX388348.1 coordinate 76,116,442, forward strand.
CTTACATCTTATTTTCTAAATTTTCTCACCATGTTTCAATGCGTACCTCAGCTACCATATTTGTATCACGCTCACGCTGTATACATATATATGTATCACACTCACGCTGTATACATATATATCGAAGAATCGCGTTCCCTATTCACTGAGCGGGGGACAGTGAAAAGGAATTGCGTGAGATGTATCTCGCCCTCGAAACGGTTTGCGAATTGGAATTTCCATCCGCAGATAACTTTGGAAATATTTATTAGGAGAGAAATTCCGAATTCCATTTTGTCGGGGATAAGTCTGATTCTAGGAGAAGAAGGAAAATAGAAAATGGTGGGAAGAGAGAAGCGATTTCGCTAAGATATGAAGGGGAGTGAGGGATTGAATGGAATAAAGGGAGTGATATGAGGAGTGATGTTTTCTCGGAGAGGAGCTCGAGCGCGAGAAATGAAAAAGCTGACTCGTGTTGGAAAATAAGGCACGCCATCTTATTTCTCAGAATTCGTATTATTGCTAGTTTATTCGTGGATAACATTTTTATTTATTTTACATATATTGAATGTTATTTTCAGCTGAACAGTTGCCTATGTATATTTGGTAGACGTGTCAAAGGCTGAGTCTTGATGAAAACGTGATATTTATGTCAGCTAGTATCACGGTAACCAAATGGTTTTAATTTTGAACACGTGGTTAGAGCATCGATTACAATGCCATCTATGATTAACTGATTTTATTCTAGATCTTAATTCAGATAGCTACCTATATTCATATCGGTGATAAGAATGAACAGGGAATCGAAGCCGGGTCCTCTTACTCTAAATGCGAACGCGTTATCCCTTGGTCTTAGCTCTTAGTAGGTTCATGTGCCTTAAATTTCCATGATAACGCTCGTATACATATATATTTGTATCTTATACTGCCTTCTTTTTCATCCAATATCTTTTGGTTTCCTTTCACCCTCTTCCTTCTTCTCCCTTTACATTTTCCTTCTTCTATTCCCTCGCATTCCGATTACATTCCGTTACAATCCATCAGCTTTCAACCCTCTCATTTTCTCTGTCGTCGGCTTATGGCTTTAATACCAGACTTCTCTTTTCCGCCATCTCTACCCCTTTTGCCTTTGATTTTTCATTTAATCTACTATTTTCCATTTTACTCCTCAACCTCTCCTGGAAAACCTGCAATCTTTGATATGTTCATTTCTTATGGTATACGTATCACTCCCATACAACTGCCATAATAATTCCACCAATCGCTTCCCGATTTCCTTATGAATACTTTACGTCACTCCTTTCGCTTAATGAAAGCTTCCTTGGCGTATACTTTTCTTTCTCGATCTTCATGTATGTATCTTCCAACTCAAGAAAGACCGTTGTTCAGGAAAGGGAATCGATTCAATTGCTATTGTTTTTCGCAAAAATCTCTGAACGTTAACTCAGCTTTCTTTTGTTAAATCTTACATAATAAGAGCTCCAGACAATCCTCCTCAATCCAAACTCCCTTGATTTACCTCCAATTTCTTTGATGACTCCTTGAAGATCCTCTTAGGCATCATAGATTAACTGTCACGTTAGTATTAAAAGTAGAAATTGTGGTTACTTCAAAAGATAATGATCTTGTATTTTGAACGGATTATTACGAAATTTGATTTTTATTTCATTCTTTTAAAATTTATTATTATAGTTTATTTCATTCTTGTGGCATTTTGTTACTTTTGATGTAAAGACAAATTTGGTGAAGTATAATATTTAAATTTAAATATATGTAATGAATGATACTACGCAAATAAAGTATATAATATCGAATCCAAGCCATGGCATGGTTGTGTGTTTCTATGTTAAAAAAAATTGGCTTTATTGTAAGAATGGTCATCATTGACTGAAATACTTCCAAAAACAAAGAAGAATTATTATTTTTGTTATTATTATTATTATATTGATAAAGGGTTTAATTGTCATGGCCTATTAACAGTGGATTTTCTATGTGTAATTCGTTAAATTTCACCCCCATCAATTCCCGTACGCTTTTTTCTCTCGCTACCTATCTATCTTTCTGCTCCAGCGATTTCCTACGCTTCTTCTTCAAAGCCCTTTGGTGTATCAGTAGACAGACTACCTTTTCGACTGACCCAGCCAATCTTTCCAAAAAAGGCGTTTACCAATTGTTTCGATCACGTTCTCTTCTCTCCAGCATCCTCAGCCTCTTTTTTTCCCCTCGATAGATCATTAAAGGGTCGTCTCCACCCTGGATTTATGTCCCTTTTCAAAACAAGTCGTCTTCATAAGAAGTCCTTTGTTCCCGAGTCAATGCGAAGGCATGCCTTCGATATAATTCTCGGAATTTATGGGAGAGCAGGTTATGCTGCCAACTTAATGCTGCCATTTGTATCGATTGGATTGCCTTGAAGGTAAATGATATTTGGCCTTACGATTCCCCTGAAGATAAAAACCAGCCAAGAAGTGAAATATTTAAGGAAAAATAGATTCACGAAGAATAGCATCTGTAAATTCCGTCATTCTGTTTATTGCTTACATATATCATCTCTTGTCTGGTTATACTTGTTTGTAATATTATAGGCAATATTGTAACTTTTAGTTTTATAAGTTTTTTATTGCATTATTGTGTATAACAATTACTTGTATGCTTAAATTGTATGAATTTAATTGTAAATTATATGATGTACTGCCTTTGGGAGGTTTTTGGAGGTTTTCCTCTCAACTGAGGTGAATACCAGGCTGGGTAATGTATTTTCTTCCCATAAGAAAAGATGACTACCACGTGGCCTAGAGCCTACTTGTAGTCCTTACAATTAAACAAATAAATAAATAGCATATTGATATTTCTCAAGAGTTGGTCCAAGTCTAGTATTTGAAAACGAAATCATTATAAATCGAGTGGTACTTTTAAATGAGGCTTAAGGAGTTCCTTCCAGACAAAATAACCAATGCTAAATACAGACAGCATCTCGTGTTAACTGATTGATTTTCCTGTATTGTATTCAGCTGGAAAACATCACTATGTATCCTACAAATGAACTCAAAAGTATTCAATGAATATTCTTTCGATAGTATTCGAAGGTTCGCGAAGTTTTAAAATTTTGGAAACCTTTTTGGTAACTGACATTAACATCGTATGTACACACATTATTACGAGCAAACTCCGCTTTATTTGCTGGATTCCTGATCCCAAAATATTTTACTTGAACACTAACCAGTTGTTTCTTTTAGTTATGTATTTCAAGAGCACAACACATAAATCGAGATTTTTTTATTTCCATCTCCGTAAGAACTAATATGCTTATGATTTTTTACTACCAGTTGATAGTAAATTGTGATATACACCTCATGAGCCGACAGAGGAGCATGACAGGTTGTGTGGTAACACCAACACCTTTACCTAATCTATTCTGTTAGCTTCTTCAATAGACTGCAGAGCTATTGACGAAGTAACTATCTGTTTTAGCGGTTGCCCCCTTATGAGGTTTTCCTGATGCCCCTCGTAGATCACACTCATTGTTTACTGTGTACTGTAATACCATTTACTTTGTTTTTACAAACGATGCATTTTTTTAAACAGAAAGGGTTATCTAAGCATCCCGAATTAAGGCAGAAATTATGAATTTCAAAGTCATGTAATGAACACATCCGATTATCGCTACTAAGGTCTACGCAGCCCAAATGAAGGCGTTATGAGAATGGTAGATGGTGCACCGCTTAATTAGACAATGTCTGTAATCAGCCCAAAGGGTGTTTGGTGCCTCACCCGCTTAAAATTAGATGCCAACAGCTATTAGAGGAGATGAGGCTTACTAGACACGATGAGGAGTGAGGTACTTTGCCCTTGCATTCCTCACTGAGCCCAAATGCTATAAGCGGAACAAGTCCACGTAGGTGAAGGTGAACAATGGCATTACGAGTAATACTTTTTACTTTCTCCCTATACGTATTATAGATAAAGTATTGTATTCGCAAAAAAATTTGACCTGAAGATTTCGACGGAGATAGAAGTTTTGGGGCCCATAGAATTCGTTTTCGCTATTTTCCCGGACATGTCTGTCTGTGGTAAAAAAGTTTGTGTGCGCTCTATCTTAAAAAGTAATTATCCGATCATTTCCAAACTTCATATTTAGTATTTTCCTAACAATATCAAAAGTAGATTAGTTTTTTATGAACATCACTTAACCGGAAGTTCCGGTTTAACCGAAACAAAATTTTGTATTTTCTTTTATATCTCCGTCAGAATGCAATGTAGGTATATAAAATTACACACAAAGGTTATAGATAATGTACTATACTACAACTTTTGTATGAAACATTTTTTCGTAACACTGATTTTTTACGAGTTATTCTTCAATAATGGTTAACCGGAAGTTATTGTTTATCCAGAAAT